>OZ007595.1:142400427-143002570 GCA_963931845.1 Maratus michaelseni
GTACACATTAAAAAGGTCTACAGAAAACACAAAGAGATGAAGGTTTTCAAGGTTAACCCGAAGCAAAGCGAGGGAGGGCCGCTAGTATAAAATACTTCGGAGGTTTCAGAAAGTAGAAGCGTTAAATTAAGCACGATTTTTACAATGATATTCTGAAATTCTTATGATCTTCTTATTCTTGTATTTTTTTAGATAAAAAAAATGCATTTCTTATTTTGATATTCTTTGAAATATGGTTTCTAAGCAACTAATAAAATAAAGAGGAAAGAAAAAGAAATTCATTTTAAAATTTTTAAATAATAGGAAAAAAATGTTTTATATTTCCCAAACAAATTTTTTTCCAATAATTTAAACAATTAATTTCTAAATTATAATAGATGGATCGGCAAATTTTCAAAGCTATTGCATATATTTAAGACATGAATATCGAAAATTTAGCATTCGTAATTTTACGTTTAAATCCATCATTCAAATATGGGATTTTAATTTCAGTTAAAAATGACATTTTAAACTCGTCTGCATTCCCATAGAAAAGCATTATGACCTAAAAAGAAATCTTCTATATTTTTCGAACGAATGAACCAAATGTAACTAAAAACTATACAGCTAATTCCGAGTACCTCACCAACACACCCACCAAAAATCAACTGAATTGGACGATTTTTACGGAAGTTATAACGGAAGAGATAGACAGACAAACAGACGGAAACCAAAAACTGCGTCTCTACAGTGAGCCTTCACTGACGTTTCGGCGATAAACACTACTGATTTATTTGCGAAACCAAATAATTTTCTGTATCGTTAGAAACCTCAAAAATCAATGTATTTTCGCGATTAAAAGAACTGTTTACAAAAATAAATTTTTGATTGTTGCCACTGATTTTCGTAAACATTTTCGAGCTATTTATTTAGTGTATTAATCAGTTTTTCAAACCAGAATATAGTTATTTAAGATGCTATCAAGTTTCAATTAAACGTTTCACCTGCGTGACAGAATTAACGTATCCAATAATAAAACAAGAACAAAAAATCATGCGTCAATCATAGATTTTGTAACACTTTCCAACCCTTCCAAAATAATTTTACAAATCATTACCGTTTAATAAGCTGAAAATTAACATCTAAGTAAACAATTTGGAAAACGCATAACATATTTAAAAACGTAGTTTCAGGAATTTCCAACATATACAATATTCAGAAAAATATCCGACTACTTTTATTCAGCCCTGTATATCATCTATAGATTTGTATATATACTACATAGGATGCTAAATTTTAGTTTAGTTAGGAAACGCGTAACTCAGTTTAAATTTCTCCTTCTGGAGTTTCTGTCAATAAACGGAATTGTTCGCGATCGGTTCGGAACGGTTCGGACGGAATTGTTCGGATCAGTTCGCGAACTTTTGTACTGCCCTGTATATGAAATACAGAATTTATACACACCAAGTAATAGACAAAAAGTGAGTTAAATTTAAAATTTTGTTCAGTAACTTAAAACGCACTTCCAGGAATTATTGTTAACAGACAGTAGAGAATTATTTTGTGTGTCCCTGTAAATGAATGATGACTGCTATACACACAATATTCTATAGTAAGCCTCTTGTAATGCACCTTAGTGATATATATAAATTTTAATGCGTTTAAAATAGTGAAACATTATTTAATTAAACCGCAAACGATTTTTCTCCATAGACGTAATGTAACGGAATTCTTTTGACTGTCCCTGTAAAGTAACTATAAGGGCTATGCAGACCCTATTACATATTAAGCTTCTTGTAATGCATCTTAGTGATATATATCAATTACAATGTATTTGAAATTGTGTAACATCATTAAAATAAACCACAAATGATTTTTCCCCTTAGACCATAATGTAACGGAATTCTTTTGAGTGTCCCTGTAAAAAAACTATAAGGGCTACACACATCAGTTGAAATAGGGAACATGCTATAGATAACGACAATAACATATTAAAATTGCAGGGCAATCCGCGCATATTTACGGGAGTTAGAGCACGGCCAGACGGCAGACAAACCGAAGTCATAAACACTTTTCAACTAGGTTGGAAAGTGTTAAAAAAATATATTTTTTTAAATCTTAATGCTAAAGCTGTTCTTTTATGTTTAATTGTCAAATATGTTTGTTGAACATGAAACTTTTTACATGAGAATGGATAGAAACCGAAGAAACTATATCTTGGGTTGACAGAACCTATTAATACACTATAAAATAATATTCGGAAAAGTTTCTTAATATCAGTGACAGCAAAAGAAACATTGTTCTTATAAATGTATTTTTGTCCTCTGAATACATTGGTTTTGGAGTACAATAACCCCTCAACATTCGTGGTTTTAACATTCACGAGTTTTGATTATTCGCGAACATGAAAATGCGGAAAACATTCGCGAGTATCTGATTTGATCATTCGCGTTTTTTTTTTAAATTATTATCTCTTTCTTTTTCAGAATTTATAGTGGTTAAAGATTATTTCCCTGTATTTTCAAAGTATCTATTTTCAAATCAATTTTATGTTGTCAAATGAAAAAGGAGTGAGTACTGTAGAAGAGTAAAATAATAATAACAGCAGAATATTCAATGCAATAGTGATATTAGAAGTGGTAACGACATCTTTTATCTAGTATTAATCTAACATGCTCAGGTTGTCGTAGAGATACAGCTGAAACTGCTCTTAGATGGAAAATAAATGAAAGCATTTCTGAAGCATTTCGCTGTATTTAAATATTGTATCGCATACCGACCCACTAATACATTATCATCTCTTTGTGAATAGAGAGAGTCGAAACTACTTTATAAAAAAAAACATATGATTATTTTACCTGTAATTATTTCTCTAGTCAGTTAATTTGAATTATCTGTCATAAATAAATGTCATGTTTATGAACATGCGCGTACATTTAACTTCTACATATATATTATAGGCATAACGTATTATTATTAAATATATCCTTTTGTTCTTTGAAATGCTGTGCCGCTCTAATTAACATTTCATAGAACATAATTCCCTTTTTAGTGCAGAGAGATGAACTCAACATTCGCGGATTTGACATTCGCGAGGATTTCCTGGAACGTAACCCTCGCGAATGTTAAGGGATTACTGTATTCTAAAGGTAAAGCATGCTTTTCGGTATCATGAGTAACTCGGAAGAGGTAATTGCATATTTTCGTTTGTGGTTATATTATATTTTCAGAGATTGATAAACATTTGTTTTCTGTTTTTTAACTGCAGAGAAGGCTCGTAATTGTGCGTAAAACCTCTAAAGATTGCCTTTACGCGTAAAAACTCTAAAGGCAAAATTTGTTCGGTCTTCACAACAATAGATTCTATAGATTTTATAAAACTGTAGCTAAAGTACCCGGCATCACCCGTGATTTAAAAGAATGTTTGTTTAGAAAAATCAATTTCAAAATGAAACATACAGTGTAAAACAAACAATAAAAGAAAACAGTCGAAATGTTACACACATGAACCAATGAAAACCCAATATAAAAATACATAAATTTATGTAAATGACAAATACAAAAATTCTATGAATTTTACTTAAAAATTTTTTGGAGTTTTTATTCCATTTCTTCATTAAGAATGCGCTCCCGAGACCAAAACATTGGTGAAAATTCTAATATATACACGTATATAGTATATATGTGGAATAGATATAAAATTAGCGAAAACAAATTCAGATAATGTAAAATATGCCAATATTTTCATAATCAGGTTTATATCAGGATTCAATACGTTCCTGAAACTCATATGATGTTATATATTCACCTGCTGATGTCATATTCACCTGCTTTCTGTACTTACTCATATTTATGGTCCTTCTATTACTGAAAACGCTTTCAAAATCTCCGTTATACTTCCAATATGATATCATATTCGATTTCTATTAATTCTTGAAACTTTATATTTCATTTTCAGTTTCACGTACAAATTTTTCAATAGAAAATGAATTTGTGTGGAAAGAATTTTATTGTGGATGTTTAATTTTTGGCAACTGCTTTAACGAAAAATGTTTACATTTCATAGAAAATTGCTGTTAGATTACTGGTTTTTTATTAATTAGATATGAAATGTAATTTATTTCGATTTCGTATTACTTTAGTTGCTTCGACTGTGTTTTAAGACGCCTGTACGTAAAGTTTCACGTTTTTTCATTCTAAACTGTTGACTTATATAGAAATATAGACAGGCAGACAGAAAAATTGCCATGTTTATATTTTAGATTACTGTACAATTCCTACCTCTAAAGAAAACGTAAAGTGTTCACATTCAGTTTTCTTATAAATTTCAATATGCCTGTTTATGCTAGCAGGAATGTACTATTTTTGTATTTTTCAATTAGTAATATTGTTATATTATAATATATTAAAAAAGTAGCAATAAAAAATCTTCAAATGTATACTAGTTACGTTATGTAATCCCCCAATCCATAGAACAATTAGCTTGTATCGGATATTAACGACGCTTGAAGGATAGAAATTCAGACATACAATAATAATAAGCAAATTAAATTTTGGATTTCCGAAGACAAAGCTGTATAATTGACTTACATTGTATATGTTAACCGTGTTCAATCTTTACACTACAGAATAATGAACGTGCAATTATTAAGGTGTGCTTTTGAAATAAACTGTTACCACTGCTGCTGTTTATTTTAATTTTTTTATCTTTGCATGTTGTAATTCCAAAGTGTCCGTAGATTAAACCTTTTGTATATATTAATTTTTTAAAACTTATTTTGGCAACAGTGGTTAATCATCTTCTAAAACTGATTTTGGCAACATTTAAAGATTATTTGCAATCCATTGCCTCTGTTTAGTTATCTTCATATATCTGTTCACTGATATGCACCAACAACCTTCTTAATCTAATTGATTTTAGCACTTTACGATTTAATTTCAAGTTTTTATCTCTTAATTATGGGTAAGGTTTTTTTTTCCTTTTTAATATTGTATTAATATTGTATTTGTTTTTTTTAACTTTAAGATTTTTTCACAGATTTTATTCTTTGTTTATATTTGTTTTATTATTTGTTGAGTGGTAGTCCCAAAATCATATTCTTTAACAATGTTATGTCTAATATGATGATGAAACCACTCATTTTATTTGTGGTATTTAGGCCTTTAGGACTTGATAATTCTGTCTAAATTCCACAAATTTCATTCATTCAATTTTTAATTTAATTTCTTTTTCTTTTAAATAAGTATTTGATATCTATATTCAGAGAGTTGGGGAACACTTTCGTTGTCAATAAATTATTACTTACTAAATCATAATTTCATAGTTTATATATATAATAAATCCACGGAAAACGATTGCATTATTTTCAGATTTTATGTACGCTCTAACAATTTATATATATATATGTTAGATTTTAGCTGTATGATTTAAAAATACATGAGAAACTGGAAACTGGTAAAAGATAGTGAATGAATGCAGTCGATAGATGAAGAATCCTGGCGAGGAGAGTAGGCGATGAATGTACCCTTTGAGAATTTCTCCATAAAGACTAAGCCAGTTATTCAAATAAAGCGTTTATTCAGGTACAGAAGAGATAACGAAATAATTCCCACAGGACGAAGATGTTTTCTAAAGCCTTCAGGTTTGACAATAAATCATTACATCATTTAGTTGATCTTAAATATCTTATTTATAAATTCCGAATCATAAGAGCGCCAGATAACCGTTTGTTTAGCACTTAAAAACAAGACAAAATTATAGTCTCAGAAGTCTTGCAATTGCTTTTTGTTAGATGCGTGGATAACTACACCGTCAACGTAAGACGTACACGAACCAATCGGTGAGATGCGAAATGTAAGAATTGAACGGCTAAGCGAATGACGTGAGATGGAGAGGTTTTAATAAGAAAGAATCCCAAATTTAGTGGCTCATTATTTTTTAAGTAAAAAAATCTAGCGCGCGATGCCAGCCCGTGGAATAAAATAACAAAATGGCTTTTAAAAACATTCGAAATGAAAAACTAGCTTCTATCACAATATTATAGATTGGATAGTTGATAAATGTTACGAATTGACTTAAAGTTTTAGATTAAGATTTTGAATAAGAAAATTATTAATATACGCGTTGGAAATTAAATAGGAATAAATATTATTAAGAAACAGGGAAATAATGAATATGTGAGAATTTAGAATAATTTAAAGGAATATTGCGAAATAAAATTTTTATATAGCATTAATATATATTTCTATGTAACATCAAACTTGTGAATTCTATATACTTAAGTATATATTCTTATACTTAAAAGTAGATGTATACGTAAAAACAACGAACAGTATTAATCCATTAACTATAAAGAACAAAATTTAAATTTAATGTCCAAGCATTAACATTTTTATATTCAGGTAAAAGTAAATCCTTTTCTAATTAGTGAGTAGAAAGAGGTAAAAAAATAAATAAACTCCACTCCCGTTGCAAAAATATTTAATTACTACAGGTTTCGAAAGGCGTATCAATCTTACATTCCATTAAAAATTGGAAAAACATAATATACATGTTAAATTCAAAATAAACAAAGTTCTGCTGCTTATATACTAAAACCATGAATACATAACTTATAATTAATCCCTTAAAATAACTTAAAATAAATTTTAATTTAAGTTATTTTAAGTGAGTGATATTGTTGGAAATCTGGACAAAATCTTGTCCCCCTTTCTCTGTCAAGTGGTTTGTTCGGGAGTAAAATCGTTCCGAACCGGTTTTTCTTTTTGCATTTCGGTCGTAAAGGCACTCTCTTTTAACTGTAACTGTATGCATATTTTATTCTAGTTTGAGGTACGGAGTAAGTATATATCTAGGGTGAAACAACTCCATGGAAGGTGTGGTGATGTGATGGAAGGACAGTTAACCCCCTTTCTGAATGTTTATTTGCTATAATGTGATACCAAAGTTCCCAGCAATGGCTGGAGGTCTATGTATATATCTTTATTTAAGTTTAACATTCAAGTTGAATGAATAAATATAATTCTGATTTCTACATAAACTGTTTCTTCAATGTGCTATATACTTAGTCACACCACAAACCTTAACCACTGTGCTTTACAACTCTGCTCAATCTCTATCAGATATTTTAAGTGATTACTAAAAAAATATTTTTATGTATCGTGTGAGGTATCATACAAAAGGACTCGTAACTCCAAACTCAAACACATATTTGTTTTCATTTCAGGTACTAAATTTTCAGCGATATCGTCGAAAATAATATGTTTCCCAAAACCTATTTCCTAATCTGCTGAAACCAAATTATGAAAAAATAGGTGTAGTAGGAGTTTATTTGGTCCTTCAGAAAAGTAACATTAATTACCGATGATAGTAACATTAATTACTGTTTAAATTAAATGTGGATACCAGTAAAAGGCTATCTCAAAAACCACTTTCTAGCTCCAAATCACATTTGCAAAAACATCCAATTGGCAGTGGACACAATTATGGGTACCTTATAGGTTTAAAAGTCTAGAAATGTGCCTATTTGTGGTTGTTTTTAGTATGGTATTTCTATTGAGTAACTTAGGATGTATTTAGATAAGTTCTTACATCTAGAAAATATAGTTTGACCACCAAAGCTGTTTACCAATACAAAAATTATAAAAAATTAAACAAATTAAAAATTATTTCTAAATTACACATAGATATACAAAATTGAATTTACAATTCTATAAGTACCTTTCTTCCATAAGATTGTATTCAACGTCTCCATCGGATACAGATCCTTCATTGGTTTGCAGGTATGTAAGGATTGCTATTTGGATATTAGAATAACATAAAACATCTTTTCAAACTAATGTTTATCCTACTAATTTCACAGTTTAAAATGAAATCCAAGATATGCTACATCAATGATATAACACAATGAACAGAAAATTACGAATACAGAATCAATGGTACAGCGGAGTTTTTCTTTGCAATCCATCAGAATATATATCAATAAAAGTTTGTTTAATGTGAAGATTTTAAATTACTGGAAGATTCGAGGAATCTTATATGCTTATAAATAAATATACATCTTACAAAATTTAAATTGCGGATTGCACAATATTAAAATATTACGCAAAATGCAATTAAAAAAATTATTCGCAGAGCTGACGTTGTAGTCACTGATCTGTAGATTTACCTGAAGTAAATCTGATCTGTAGAAGGATTAGAGTTGATGTAATATAAAAGAACATATTTTAAGAGTATTCGGGTGTACAATGATACTTCTCACTGACAAACATGTATTCCTACAGTACTTATCAAAAGTATATCACACCAGTATATTTAATAGAAATTGTATTTGCATTGTACAATAACGAAATATAACCTGTTTTATTGGATTTGCTTATAATATAAACAGCTGCTTTCGCAATAAACAAACAAAAGAGTAGTTGTTTTGACTCCGAGGCAAGTTTACTTAGTAATTTTAGGCAGTCTAATTTCATCAAAGTGACAACACGTTACTACAGGTTTAAACGACTGTTCTTGATAGTAAACAAACAACTAATGCAAAACTTTAGAAGAAATTCCCACTATATGGCAATGTAGGGAAAGAAAACGGGCGAAGTACAATGCTAAAGTTGTGTCTCCAAGTATAAAACAATTTTTTTACACACTTATTACACTTCCCATGCTTGAATCAATGTGGGAATAATATATATATATATTTTTTATCGCACTCCATTCATACACAAATAGTAAAATGTACAATAGGTAAGCTCCTTCTCGATGTGCTCAGACTTTTGATAGGTAATGTATAATGTATATTTATTGAAATATGAGCCTAAAACCCAATTATTTTCCGATAAAAGCAATAAACAACTAGTTTTGCTAAAATGATTACAACAATCATTACAAGTACAATTATTATGTTATTCACATGAATAAAAGTACAAATGAAATGCAGAATTTTTCCTTTTAATTCAGTTATGCTTTCAATATCGATTTTTATTTATTTTTTTATTAGAAAAAATTAATATTTTCCTAAATAAATACAGTTATAATTTTTTAAATTAATACAAGTACATAGGAAACCACGTAATATATTTTAATATTAACAAATAATAAATATTGATAATATTATTAAGTAATATTATTAATAATATTAATTAATATTAATTAATATTAATAATATTAATTAATATTAATTAATATTAATAATATCAATTAATATTAATAATATTAATAATTTAATTAATATGAATATATAATTTTAATATTAATAAATATTAAATGTGAAATACATTCAAAATCAATCTAAATATAAGTAATTTTTTTATTATCTACTATTATTTATAGAAATTCTTTAGGAATTCCCCCAAATTCCTATTTAATAAGCTGCTAAAGAATTTCTCCTTTATTAAAAGAATTGATTATTCATTATGCATTTTTATGTCCTTACTTCTCACATTAGCGTTAGAATTACAATTCTCTATGCTCAAGATGTTTAATTTAGTAGACTTATGTTAATTTGCATTCTTTGCACGTTTTGTAAGCAATTTTTAAACTACACTGTCTTAGCTACCAATGCAACGTAATTAGTTCACTTGGGAAAAGAAGGGATTCTAAAGCATTCCACATTCTATTATCCTTATTTACAAAGTGTTCTAGAAAACTGATAAAAACTCATTTTCTTTTCTCTCAGTCAATAAGTGAAAGAAGTAAAATAAAATATATTAAAAGCATTTATGGGAATATTTGATGATTAACGTTATTTAAAAATGTCATCTCAAAATCAGTTCTCAGGTTTTTTTTTTTTTTTTTTTTTTTTTTTTTTCAGAAAAAAATAAAAATAGAAAGATTTGTTTTCCATAATAGAGAAATCTCAAAACTTTAAACTTACATAATTGGAATCTATAAATTAGATTTCAAAGCATGGATGAGTTCATTAATCGAGTATGTATCTCTTAAATTTTGCGTAGAAAAAAACATAAAAACAAAACATACTAAATTCGTCATCAGGGTTACGACCGAAATACTGAGCAAATGTTTACTTAAATTTGACAAAGAACTAATCCAGCAAGTATCTTGAAAGAGTTCATTAAGAATGCAGCACCTATAGTATGCTTACGTAGACACGTAAAAGTTTTCGATGGTTTTCGTTGAATGGTTTGGAATTAAACCTTGTTAAACGCCGTAATTTTTTTTTTAGTCTACGGATGATTTTTAAACAGCAACTTCAAGTAACTTTTAACATTTTTTATATCTATTTAATTACATTGGATTAGCAAAATAAAAAAAAATTCAAGTAAATGACCCTTCTTGCCAGAGTAGCTATCTTAGAGGGCGCGAGACAATTCTGTGTAACGTGCCTTAAATCTGATGCATAAACCTTTAAAAAAAGTCAATCTACTTTTTGAAATGAGCCAGGACATGCTAAAAATTGATATTAACATTAAAAATAATTAATATTCTTCACATTGTTTTTATTATTCAAACTATTTCGATATCAAATATATATTACTTTTAAAATTATTAAGTGTGCTGGTAATTATGCATAATGAATGGTGAGTATACATATTTTAAAAATAGTCATTTTTCAATAACATACATCTATTGTATTTATCTATTGCATCTATGAAATTTATGGTGGAAATAGAATAAAACTCAAAAAATATACTTTCGAATACATTGTATTTAAGAGAAATATGATAATATAGTACAATGCACTTCGCACAATTTGCTTTTTTAAAACACATCCTCACAACACTGATAAAATGTCCTATACTATAACTATATCAAAAAACTAAAGTTGTGAATATACTATATATCTGTAACAAAGGGAAATCCTCTTTATATATTTATTCTTAATGCTCCTCCCGTTACATAATAATTTGGCTTAGTATGTTACAAATAAAAAAATATATTTATATTAAGAACCAGTTAAAACTGACACAAATAAACTATTGTAAAAACATCTAAAGTAACCTTGTATGAATTCAATAAGATTCTAAATAAAAATGCTAAAAGAGTTTATTTCACCCTTTTTTTTTCGCAGAAAGTAAATAAACTTAAGAATGTAAATGAAGATGTTTTTCTTAACACTGGCAAGTTTTCAATTCGCTGTATATTTGTATTCAATTATGGACCTATATATTTGTTTTCTCATTCGTTAAAACTACTTCCATTTTACTTATAAAATTTACTTTTTCTTGTATACCAAGGTATTCTTGGATGTATTCTTACTGTGTGGAAATTAAAAATGCTAAACATGTTATACGAGAAATTATTTAAAAAATAAATTTGATGAATGAATTCTTTTATTTTAATGATATTCAAGGCCGCCATAAAAAAAAAGTATCGCTTCGATGCATTTATATGTAACAAAAATGAAAGAAATGACTGCACATTTTATATTTAGACTTTTGAATACATGTGGTATTCGAGTGCATCTGGATCTCGAGTGAAAGATTTAGTATCAAACAATGCACATTATGTAAATAAGGAAAATTTTAGCACTTTTGAAGTCGAAAAAGTCCAATTTTTACATTAATCGCTAATAAACTAGTATTACAATTGGTATTACTAGTATGATATTTTTTTGTGCTATGTGAAATCATAGCAGATAGTTTTTCTTAAAAGGTATTAAAAACATTCATTTTAACGAAGTTTTTCAGGTCGGTAAAAGGTACCTAGATATCCATAGCCACCATTTTTTGCTATTCCAATCATTAATATGGGCAGATCAGTGGTGTAGCTATATATTCAGCACCATGGAAACAGTGCAATCGGATCTCCCTGTTCTCTACCGTAAAATATTTCCCAAAATTTGTTTTCAGGTTTGAAACATACACATATATAATGCAGAAAAACTGTAAAAACGGAATCTGTCTGGAAAGGCATCCTATCATAAATGGAAAATTTTCATGATGCTGATAGAAGGAATGCCATATAATTATATCTGCTAAGACAAGAAACATGTGTAAAACGAAATTTCTCCCATTGTCATGCGATTCCGTGTAACAGGCTCTATTGTACTTATTTTAAATTAATACAATTTTTTTTGCTATAAAACACAACTTGTAATGCTGTGCAACAACAATGCTGTAATGTACAACATGTAAGTGCCCTTTTGTTGTGCTTGTAAACATTCGTTACAATTTTCACAAATTCAGAGTCATAAAACAATAAATTTATAATGTATATTATCTTAAATTAAAAAAAAGTTATAAGTCAAAATCAAGGGATACTATAGTTTCATTTATCTATTTTTTTACTAAAACCAAATCGTAAAGCATTGGAAAAATATTCAGTTTTAAACAGGTTGTCGTATTAGCAAATTTAATTACTCGGGGACCAGGAAAATTTTTCTGTTGAAGACAGGATTTCACTTTCACAAGTTTTACTGTATACTTCATTTTAAAGCGTCTTTATGATTCCTGCTCCAACTGCTCTACAGTAGCTAAGCCCCTGGGGCAGATATATTGGAGTTAAAAAAATACCATAAGACAGCATGTTTGAAGGAAGAAATGATCATCATTGTTAGATATCCTGTAAGATATATCATTTGGATTATTTATCTCGTATTTTGCGTTAGAAACAAATAGAATGTAATAGCCGTCTGCAACCTACATAATGCTTATACAGTAAACGTACTGTTGATCCATCGAAACTTCATTATTACGCAGGAAATTCATGAGCTAGATTTTCGACCGATATCTATTACTTATGTATAAAAATTAATTTCGCAAAATTTCAGTTTACATAGTGCTGTACACCATGAATATACGACTGTATAACCTAAACAAAATCATCAGGCTACATTCGTTGATTGACAACAAGTTCCCAACCACGTCATAGAAAAACTTGGAAGTATTCCTCGTACTGTTGTAGATATTTTGAAGATTATGAAGCATTCACAAAACTCGCGTATTTTTGTTTCACAGTAAGTAATTTTTCTCGTTGCACAGCTTGTCTATTACTTAACCATTACCTTTCTTTTCGCTGCTGCTCATAGTGCAAATTACCTTAATGTTTAAGTGCACTTTTATTAAAACGAGGACGTACGAAGAATAAGCGCATGTCCTAGACAGTTCTAAGCCGTCACCGTTTCTTCATTTAGTATACCAAAATGCTATGCCATAATAATAATAACGTATTTAATATAATGTATATAGCATAAAGTATGTAATATAAAGAGTTTAGCATATGTTATATAGAATATTCTATATAACATAATAAGTAATGTACATTATAATAAATTAAACTTTTCTGTCTAAATAGAAATGCTAACTTCCTCCTTCCTTAATGAAGGCATTTCTTCCTTCAAACGTACTCTTATATGACATTTTTGAACCCCGATGTCTCTGCTCCAAAGTAAATTTTACGAGGAAATTTGCTGAGATGTATATTTTGGTACCCTTTATTACAAGAAAAATGTCGTAACAACTGATGACGTCTGGAGTTTCTTTATTTTTCCTTACCACTATTCGTTCATCCTTGCTCTATTAAAATACAGAATAACTTTTGTATTTGATTCTGGTACTACTTTTTGTTTTCGGAATCCCCTATACTATCCATTCGAACGTTTAAATATAAAATGCAGTCTTATTCCTTCCTTGATTTTAACTACATATGTCTCCAAATAAATAAAGTTATTTTACGTCCACCGTGTGTATACTATAATGCAATATTAGTGCCAAAAACGTGAATTGTGCAACGGAAAATATTAATGTTATATGGGTAATGACATGTTTCGATTCAATTGAAAAAATTATTAATCGAATTTCGAAATATATGATAGTGTATGCCTATGCAGTCAGAGTATTCGCATACCCAAGATGGTTTATTACTATTTTGTACAATACTATTTATGAACAAATGTAAGCAGCCTTAAAAAAGAAGGAAATACAGTTTTAAATATATAGGAAGACATAGTTGTATGGAATATTTCTGTTTTGGTGCTGTCTATTGCCAAAAGATCACTTATGTTTGTTTACATATGATGATTTATGGACGCTGACGCCGCGTCGTGACTTTGTTTTTGACACAAGTGTCTTACACACAAATAAAGGATTTAATTTCAGCTTCATTAGGTTTTACTGCATACCGCTCTACATAAAATATTAGCTAGTTTTACGAAAACATTTTATAAATGCAGGGTATACAAAAAATGTTTCCATACTTCCAGAGTAATGATAACGATTTTTTGAGGAACATACAAAGCCCGGATATTTCGTACCGTAATTTCCGGCGTATAATCCGCAGCTCAAAGAGTCGTTTTTCGACCCAGAAATTTTATTCAATAATTGTAGTTAAACATTTACAGCGATCTTTTAAGTTACATTTTATAAAATAATATTTCTGGGTCGAAAAACGACTCTTTGAGCTACGGATTATACGCCGGAAATTACGGTAATAAGGTATTTTACAGATACTCTGGCACTGACAGGGACTTTCTCTGTACTCTAAATTGTTTTGTTCTCCAGATTGCAAAAAAGCAATCATTAACTTTGACGTTCATAGCAGAGCAATCCTTATCACTAGCACTAGATTGAAAATACGAAATGATTTCATGAAACGTTCTTGATTTTATACTCTTCATTGTGGGATTCTCCGTCTGCTTCACTAAAATTTTATGTATTCGTAAAAAATGTATACGACAAAATTAACAAGTGCTTGATTTCTCTATGATATTTATGTTAACGAGCAATATGGACAGATAATGTGAAAATCACGTTGATGATATCACAACTACAACATGAATAGGCCAGTCATAACAACAAGAAGACAATCAAAAGAATAGGACGCTCTAAAATATATTTTTAAAATCTACCTATCGATTCTTGCAATCTACGTTTATCACATTAGATGCACTTACATGAGTTATGATCTATTTTCAAAAAAGTATTGAGAAGAAACTATTAAAAAAATGAGGCAGTGGGTATGTTATATGATGCACACGCATTCCTGTGTTAATTATGAGTGCAAGTTTCGCATGAAGTTAAAAAGGGTGAAAACAATGTGTTATGGTGATATATTTCTTTACTTAAACAATCCTTGTATCCTAATGTGAATGGCTGGGTGTAATAAACCATCATCAATTTTCAGAACGATTTAAAACTTTCTATGTCTCATAATCATATGCAATTACAATAAAAAAATATGTTATCGTGATAACAGGATTTCCATTAATAATTCCCTTGCAAAACCTTTATTAGCAACAAATGTGCTTAAAAGAATGATAGATGCTGCGTCAATTGTAGCAAAATCGCGTAATTTGTGATATTTTCGAAAAACTATCTGCGTTTATATTAGATTAAAATATTTCACTTAAACTTTTACGAATATGTCGAATAGTATTTTTGTTTCATTTTAAGGCTTATATTATTGAGGACATCGCAGTTCTCCATAAAGTTCTCCATTATTAATACTGAGATATAAACTTAATGATGTTCTTCACTATTATTTCATTTACTCAATTATCATTTTTTCTACATTAAACAATCTGCATTTTGATATATATATTATGGTAAAATATTATTACAAGAATCAAAATAAAGAACGAAATACGAAAACTACTGAAAATGTGAAACTAGAAAAAAATATATATATTTCAAAGATAAACCAAAGTTAAATGTATGTTTTCTAAATAACTCATTTTAAAAGCTTACAGACATAGCAAATTTACAATCTATTGAATTATATCGAATACCATAATTTTTAAAATAAAAATCCAAAAAGTATTATTTGCATTTAAATGTTTTTTGAAATGCATCATACTAGAAATGCATCATACTAGAGCTAATATTGTCAAGGAACAAATTTTAATTGCAATTTATTCTTCACTAGCACAATGCTGTTGAAAAGAAAAAAAATCATCAAATCCGTCCACAAATTGTGTAGTACATGTTAAGTTCCTCATAAATACAATCACCAAATATCACGCTAATCTGACGATTTTTAAGACCGTTATCGCGAACTTGAGAGAACTACATGTATTAAAATACAACGAGTATAAAATTTTGGAAATTTCATCTGAAAGCGCAAGAACAGAATTTTAAAATGCATTTTAGCATACCGGGAATTATAGTTCCCTTTAAAGTTAAAATTTACACTCTGGCAACCGAAAATCATTCATTCTATTATTGACAGACATAGTTAACTCATTAAACTTCCACTTCAATTTTAATACATTTACTTTTCACGATTTTGTTGTCTAAAATTATATTTAATTTCAAAAGACTTTAGTTTAACTTTTTTTTTTTCAAATTTTGAAATAAATTCTACATATCAAATTAAAAAATTGTAAGTTAAAAACAACAAGCATATTTTTATAATAGCGATTTTTTATATGTTAGAATAACACAATCTTATTAAGGAAAGAATTTGTATAAAATATTTAAAGTTTCGCTCACAAAGGACATTCTTTCATTACCGTTAACCAAATTCCGCGCACGTAACAAAGTACTGAAATTTTCTTAATTCGTTAACCTTCCTGTAATAATTACACTAGTTTGTTAAAGATATTTCAGATGTGCGTCTTTGTAAACCGATGCATTTTTAACCAACTTCTTTGAAACTTCAAAGAACCTAATTAAATTTCTTACCGTTTCGGAAAAAAATGCATATTCTTGACATTTGAAATTCAACATGTGTACACGATTGAAAAATACACAAGATGAATCAATTCAAAAGGCTAAATTAAATGTCGTCCGCGTTACATTAGGTCAATTCTAAAGCTGTTTTGTCGTTATTTTAAAAAAAAATTAATACGTTGTAAAATAAGTTCCTAAAGAAATATTTGTTTTAAACATTTTAAAAATAATTTATAGGGTAAAAATATTTAAGAAATAGCGTTTAAATATTTTTACTTGACTTTCAGAACATCCCAAGCACTTCTACAAAAAATATAATACGGCAGTTTTTAAAATAAAAAAAGAATAATACAAAGATTTATTGACAAAGAAGAAAAAAAATCCTCCTTAAAACAAAGAAATCGTCCGTCCTAAATTTGTATATACAGGGTGTCCGAAATGTCTGGAAATGGTCGAATAACTCCAGAAATATACATCGGATTGAAAAACTAAATAATGCATGTTCAATATTTTTGAAAAATCTATTTAGGGATATCAAAGTTCCTAGGGTGAAAGGGATGCAACTTTGAAATCTTAAATGATAACTCCCCTTTTTTTATTGCAGAATCGGATGCTACACGAAAAAATACGTAACTTTGTACTGAACATTTTCTTCTGAAAATCGTAGATGGTGCTGTAATCGTTTAAAATACAGTGAGAACAGTTTCCATTGAAAAGTCTGGAACCGGTCGAATATTTGAAAAATAAATATACATCGGATTGAAAACGAGAAAATGCGTGTTCAATAGTTTTGAAAAATGTATTTAGGGATATCAAATTTGACCCCCAACTCTGACCCCCTGGGGAGAGCGGGGATCAGATTTTGAAATCATAAATTATAACCCCCTTTATTTATTGCAAATTCGAATTCTACGGGTATTTAACTTTTGTATTTAACATCTTCTTCGAAAAATCGTAGATGTAATGGAGTTAGTAAAATGCAGTGAGACTTGTTTGCATTGAAAATTCTGAACACGGTCGAATAAGTCGATAAATATACATCGGATTGAAAAATGAAAAAATACATGTTCATAGAAAAATGAGAATTTTTATTTTCTTAAATAGATTTTTCTAAAATATTGAACGCGTATTTTTCCGTTTTTCAATCGGATGTATATTTCTCGAGTTATACGACCGTTTCCAGACATTTCAATGGAAACGATTCTCACTACATTTTACTCGATTACAGCGCCATCTACGATTTTTCGATGAAAATGGTCAATGCAAAAGTTACGTATTTTTCCCGTAGAATCTGCAGTAGAAAAGGGTTATCGTTTAAGATTTCAATTTGCCCCCTTTCCCCTCCCCCCACCGTACTCAAAATAGGGGGGCAACTTTGATATCCCCGAAAAAGATTTTCAAAGCTATTGAACGTGCATTTTTTTTTTGTTTTGGAATCCGATGTATATTTCTTGAGTTATTCGACCGTTCCAGAGTTTTTGGACACCCTGTATGTATATATATATATATATATATATATATATATGGATAGCCAATGTGTTTCTTTTAAGATGTCTCGAAATTATTTTGCGAAATCATGTCTTTAAACTATCGATATTCCAACAAAACCGTCTTTAATTCTTTCTTTCAATACCAAAACTTGAGAAGCTAATTTTATTTAACGAGTTTATTTTAAATTTGGGCACATATAACTTTTTATACGTGGTATTATCGTAGTATTATCCTCATTTTGGATGCTTTCTTAAACGCATAGCTAAACATCTATCATTTGTCATCATTGTTTTCCATTTTTTATCATTAGTTTTTATTCGTAGATTTTTTTCCCTTTTCATTTGGTGGAACATCCTGTACACGCAGATAAGCGTAAATTTCTGTTATGACTAAAATCCTTTAGTATCAGTTGAAAATGAAAGTAAATATCATAAAATAATCATACAAAAATAAATATAGCAATATGTGGGCAATTTTTTCCACATGACGAAACTTTTCTCAGAAAAGGAAAGTAAAAAAATTCCATGCTGCTACATTTAAACAACAAATATATTCAATTTATACTATTAATAAAAATTCGTTCATAAGTATTTAGAAATTCTAAAATGTACTTTTTCCCTCTTTAAACAACATTGGTAGAATTAGAAGTGCGCAATAATAATATGTCTTAAATCAAGGATATGTAATTCATAAATTTTATTGAAATTTGTGTAGTATAATGAAATTAATGAGTCATTTTTATTAGGAAATTATTTATACTTTAAATTTTGTTTCCAAAAATTGTCAAAAATATATTGTAAACATTTTCGAAAAATGTCTAAAATATTTTGGCTGAACAACTATACATTGTAAAGTTGTGATTGGTAAGTTTTGAAGTAGAACAAATAGAACACAATTGTATGTAATATAAAAAAAGAGGAGCTACCGAGTCATCTATTTAAAGATATACACACACAAAAAAGTAAACATATACTAAAACAATGAAGAGATTATATTTAGCAAGTGCCTTTTAAATAAAAAGGTATGATTAAACTTTGAAAATATACAGATAACGATATTTATTAGGTTCCATTCCAAATTACGACAACATGTTTTAAAATAGATACATTAATACTGTATATATCTAATTTATTGTGCTATGTATTCATAAAATACTATTTTAGTTCAGTTTAAACTCTAAAGTTCAATCAGTGCGTATGCGTAGTAGTCACTATACAGTCAGTGTGTAGTAGCAGCTATTATGAAAGCATTAGCATACAGTGCGTGTAAAAACTAGTGCTCCCGATGCGATACGTATTTCAGTTATACGTTTAACCGATATACGTATATACGTATAATACGTATTTAAGAAATACGTATACCTTAAACTATACGTTTAAACGTATCCATATACGTATAAGCGTATATCGGTTAAACGTATAATTCAAGTATACGTTTAATTCAAATATACGTATATTTCAAGTATCGTCTTTAATTTTAATGCTAATAGATCTCATCAGTGTTACGTCACTGAACGGAGAATAAGTTGGAAATCGGTGGCGTTACTTTAGCAATCTGTATAATATGTTTCATACATAGAGTCTTGTTATTTTTATCTATAAACGAATATCTATATATATAAAAGCCGTTCTTGGTACGTATGTTCCTTATACAAATCTACAGTTTTTGTCCGATTTGAACGAAACTTCATGTACATACGTTTTAGAACACGAGTAAAATCACTGCCAACTTTAAAAATTTCTCAGACGAATCATTACCACTTTTTTCAAACATCTCCCATAGTTTATCATTACAGAAATCTTTTTTCTCTCAATTTCTAATGCAATTTCTTTCCCGTTGCCATTCAAAGGAACTGCGTAAGGACAATATTTTTATAAATCAATTTCAGATTAACTCGCTATAATTTGAAATCTGAAACTGACGTCAATTTTGGCAGATGTGATTTTTTCGCATATTACAAAGATTACTATAAGTGCTTTAAACGACATAGTAGATATATTTAAATGTGTTTGGAGAAAAATAAATAACTTAGCTCCGAATTTTACAGAGGCAAATTGTTTCCACTGGTTTGTTAATATTAAAGTAAATTTTCTAAGAAATAAAAACATATTTTTGCGCATTCATATTTTATTATTCAATTTATTCTACATAATCAAAAATCGTCTGTCAAATATTGACATTTTGCAATCATTACAGCATAACTTTTTTCAGCTTGAGCCTCAACCAAAGAGGCACATTTAAATTCCTCGGATGCAGGTGGTCAGTAGATGCCCTATTAATAAAAACTGGATTTAAAGAAAGCAATACAGTATTTTTCATTATTTTTCTTCAAAAATGGGTGTTAAAACGAATGGGATTAAAAGTAAAATGGTTTATCGGGAAAAATGCATTTTTTTGCATTTTAAATGCATATTTTTGCAAATGTAAATCTATTTTTTAAATAAAAAACATTTATTTTAATTAAAAAAATTAATATATTTTTTATAAGTTTGACAACGTGGCGACATTTTCATTTCACCAGCTTCGAAATTATTATTCAATTCTTAAAAGAACACTATATTTTTGAAAAATAATATTTTGAATAAAAAATCAGATAATTTGAAAACGCAATTTTAGCAAATTCTGTTTAAATTACATTGTAAATATAATTTCGGAGTTAAATCTAGTATTTAATAATATTGTTAAAATTTTTCTATGAGTACAGTTGTACTGGATTTTTTTAATCCATTTCATGTTTTAAATACAAATGTGCATGTGACGTCACGCACTCAAGTAAAGTCGTTTTTATCGATTAATTGTAGGCGAAAAGTAACAATTCTTGCGGAGTTAGTAATTCATAATGTAATATTTCCTACACATAATATAATGCATTTTAACTATTTGAAAATTACGAGAAACTTGGCGAAACTTCAAGCAACTTAGCTCAACGTTTTGCTTACGTTAAGTTGACTAACATACATATTATCTATAAATATAAATGCATATCTGTACATGATTCATGAAGTGAAAGAATTTGTTTTAACTAGACACGTATCGGTTCGGAGGAAAATCTACCCCGGTGAAAGTGTTGTCATATTTTAAATCATGGATCTGTTTTCATTCACAAAATATTAGTATTTTATAGCAATTACACAAAGTAGCGTAATTTGCACAGAATGTATTGGTCGCCAAAGTATAAGTTTAACATCCTTTTTCTGTACAATTTTCAAGAATATTAAATTACTTTGAAATTATTTTAAAATCCATAAAACATCAGTAAATTGAGATACGCTTTTCAAACGAATAACACTGAGAGTACATTTATTTTATTCGACCGCATAAAAATTTAATGTGCTATGTTTAGGAATAATTGCCTTTCCTTTATAAAGATCAAATAAGTTAATCTTTCGTAATTGGATTGGACACAGATTTAAAAATATACATGCTTTAAAATTACTTTAAAATCCATAAAAAATCAGTAAATTGAGATAAACTTTCAAACTACATTTGAAAATGTATTTTTTTTTTTTTATTTGATAGTTTAAAAAATTAATTTTTGCGATATTTAGTAGTTACAAATATGCAGTACAGGCAAAATTTAATGGGTAGGTCGTTGCTACCGTCAATATGATGTCAACATTACTCACGAATACGTTTTTGTTTTATAATATAGATAGATGCCATATGAAAGCGAATTTCGCAAAATGTTACGACATTTGATAATTTCTTTTTCATTTTCAAGGAAATCATATATTTTTATATTGTATGCGCAAAGAAAACGCGAATTCTCATTTATAAAGCTGAAAAATTTTACTACGGTTGAGTTAAAGTAACGCTTTTTTTCTAATTGTCTTTTTCATCGATTATGGTTGAGTATGCACAAATCATATTGTCGTATTATTGTATTTTAATTCATCTTAACCCGGGCAAAGCCGGATGGTTCTGCTAGTTGTAAATATATAACGAAAGTAAAAAGACTTTTTGAGCAAATAAGGAGAATATACACGTTTCAGATTTATTGTTAATCCTTATTAAGTATATTCTTTCTTTTTTAATTAATATATATATATATATATATATATATATATATATATATAATTATAATATCTATGAATTTCAAAAAACATATCAAGTTCTATTCTACTTAAATCTCCAGAGAGATAATCAATGATACTGTGTATACAGAATACCACATAGCTAATAATTAACATGTGCAAACATAATATTACCATAGCTGATGCTTCAATGGTAATTGGCCAAATTTTACTCATACCAAAAGAATATTGAAAAAAGAAATAGAGAGAAAGGGGAAAAAAAAAAAATTATAAATTGGAGTTGCAACTAAGTAAACACAAATGGATTAACAAATTAAATATGAACCATACACAATGGAAAATTGGACCACATGAGAATCAAATATGAATTGGACATGGAAAAACACATGCACATGTACTCATCAGCCTGGATGCACCCACATGTGTTTTAAATAATAATTCAGTGTTTCATAATTCCACTGGCATAATGCTAAGATCAGTAGAATCATCCAGGTACACTGAATTATTACCAGACAACAATTGGAAATACCAAAATTTGGAAACATTTAAATAGGAAATAAAAAACCATTAAGAAAATACAATATATTTCACTCACATCGATTATCCAAAAAACTGCAATTAACACCTCACTAAATTACCACGAGATAACAGTTTTGAAATAATAAAATTGGAAATATGAACGCGTAAAGTGTAGATAAAATATTTTACTCACAATAATTATACAGAATCCTTAAAATGTCACAACGTCTACATAATATTCACATCCACATGGCAATGCATCATACATGTTAACTAAGTCGAGTTGAGAGAAATGATTTGTAAGACAAGTTGAGAGCACACTTTTTTTTAAAACACAACCCCATAAATGACACCCAATCACAAAATGATTCAAAAACACTCAAAATAATTCTGGTTTTAATACACTTATAACAAATTTATATCCGTGAATATATATTACTCCATCCAATTTTAATTCCTGAAAGTAAAATTAATATACAATCAATAGCTCCCTCTATAGTTAAATTAAATATAATATTAACAATATTATCTACAACTACCTGAAAGGTAAAGTGTCGCCATCTATTGGTATTATAATAGTTCATAATTAATATTTAGTTAAATATCCACTTTATTAGTTACATACTCACTTCATTAGATTTATTTATATAAATAAACTTTAAAAAACAATACTAACTTGTAATTTTACTTAAAATTCAAATAAAATATAATACTACTATATGAATAAATCTACACAGAATTAATTCAACTTGCACAGCATTTCAGATATTCTTAACAAGAATATATTATGTAAAAGAGATATTATTTTAATTCAAATTATTTTTGCTGCCAGCTGTGTTAATCCACTGATATTATAGACATTTATTAAATAATTAATGTTTTATTTTTACTACTACTTAAATATATATTAGACTTGTTTTTAAATAATTAATGTTTAATTTATACTACATTGTAAATATATTTTATATTTATAGATTAATTTAAATATCTAATTAAATAATTCATAAACAATTCAAAATATCTCAAAATTTATAATGTTGATAATTAATAGTATTACTACTGTTTTTCAATCAAATTAATGCAATGCAGTAATTAAAATACTTGTTAATTTTAATTATTCATAGACAAAAATAAAAACTATATATATTTATTTTTATATATATTGCAAATAGATATATATATATGAGTTATAATCACCAATGTTATCATTGTATAATTTAATTTGTTATTGTATAAGTTAATTTATAAATGTATGAAAACTGCACATCAATGATACCTTAAACAGAGGTGATCGGCAACGCACAATCACAACTATACAAAGTATAAATAATGTTCAATCAAATATTAAATTTCCTAATATGTTATAATTGTAATTATGTATGTTATATTTGTAATTTTCTACATAAAGTGTATATAATGTTCAAACAAATATTAAATATTAAATTTCCTAATATGTTATAATTGTAATAATGTATGTTATAATTATTATTTTCTATATCTTTTGTTATATGTTATCGCACACTAAAACAATAATTTATTACATACCATGTTTATATTTAAATTATATAATAAATGTTATTTAAAAGAGTTGATGATTGAATTTATCATAAAAATAGGATATCCATATATTTTTGCTTGATCTCGAATATATCTAATATTTTTGTTTTTATTTATATCTGAGTATAAGTATTTTATACGATGTAGATAATTGATAATTATATTTTTATAAACAGATTTATGTAAACATGAAGCATAATTGGTAAAAATATTTACTTTAAATGGGAAATCAAATCTCTTATCATAAATATCAAAAATTAATTTATAATTATTAGTAATATTAATTTTTAAGTCAAGAAAGTTTATATTATTATTAATTAAATCATTTTCGCTTAATTTAAGCTGAGTAGGATAAAAATTGAGTGGTGATGTGCAATTTTTTTCATTGAAATAAAATATGATAATGTCATCAATATAGCGATAAAATACATAATCAGTGTTCGGACTTATATTTCTTTCATAATAATATAAGTAAAGGTCAGAGAGAATACTAGATGCGGTTCCGCCCTGCGGAATTCCCTGGCATTGTTTATAGATAATATTGTCATATATAATGTAATTATTATGCAATGTAAAATTTAGTAAAGTTTTAAAAAAATTTACTGAAATATGTTCTTTTAATTTTAATTGAGATTTAAATTCTTTAAATAATATACACATTGTTTTATGTAAGTCTTTTATATCAATGTTATTAAATAAATCATTAAAATCCAATGTTTTTATGAATTTTACCGGATTGATATTATGTATTTTATTAATGAGTTGAAAACTATTTTTTAGGCTATATATATATTGTGTGCGTATACTCAAGGGGGTCAAATGTTGTTATTTCAACGGTGCTAATGTTTTCTACTCTGTGTTAATATATAACGCAATTTCATTTTTTTAACCATGACACTCGTGGTATTTTTTATACAAAGTGTACGTGCATTAAAAGATATTACGCTTTAAGAATTGTTGTTAATCTTGACAAATTTCATTTTTGTGTTAGTACCTGTAAATTTCGATTACTTATAGCCTGACAAATAATCGACACTGCAGGTTTCAGAACGCAATCACACGAGCTTAAAATGACTTGCCTTCTGTTTTCTTTTTTGCAGTGAAACGTATTTTTAAATTATTTTTAATATAGAAAAAGTACTTTTAAATAAAATAAAAGTATGTTTAGCTAGTTATTTGTTACGGCCGATTATCGTCACTAAGGGTCACGGTGGGGGGAGTGCCCCCTGTGGGGGTCTTTAAAATAAAAATAAGATTATTAAACTTACCAGGAGTTGGATTGATCATTGTCAGTATAAAATATGAAGTCGATGTAAGTTTATGTTCTGCAATACTAATGTTTCGGTCGAAATGTCCACGCCATAAATCAAAATAAGCTATGTGCGTGTGTTACAGATATGTGAAAGGTAAATCATTTCATAATTAATAGTTTAAATTTGAGGGTGAAAAAAACAAAATCTAAACTGAAGAAAAAATATTCCCATTTTTTTTTCAAGTACCGATTGCACAGGACACAGCGGGTGTTTTCAAAGTCTCTGATCCACAGACCAGCAGGAGAAAGGCATAATTTTTTAAGCAATGAACGAAAACCGTTTAAACGTTGACACGTTTAACCGCTGGTGTAAGATCCATTTATACGATGTACCGTATATGCTGTTTCGTATAATACGTATAACCGCCTTGGCCGTATCATACGTATCCAAAATCTGCACCGCGTTTAATACGTACTATACGTATACTCGTATAAACGTTTAATAGGGTGCACTAGTAAAAACTTTAAGGACAGCAAAAAAGTTTAATACTTTTGATAAATTTCAAGTCAGATGAAATAGGTTTACTATAATGTGTATCATCAAGTTTAAAAGTTAATAAAAAAGTCAGCAAAATTTATCTGTAAGTATTTTCTTACGAAAATGAAATAATTATACAAAAAATACTATTTCCACTTGTGTAAAAACTTTAAAGACAGCAAAATAAAAGCAATACAGTAATGATGAAACAAATACTTTATATGTTGTGCACCCACCATTGCTTTTAATGACTGCAAATATTCTATCTTGACTAAATTTTGTTATTTCGGAGCTAGGTTCTGTACTATTCATCTTCAATCGCAGATCTAAGTCCTGAATCTAAGGAAAAATGCCTTCTATTTTCGTAAACTCGTCTTGATAGATCTCCCCGCAAGTTCTCGATCATGTTTATATCAGGACTTCTTGGTGGCCGTTGCAAAACAGCAATATTTTTGTTCTGGAACCAGAGATTTATCTTACGGTTTGTGTGTATATGCGCTTTATCTTGCTGATAAATCCATTTTTTTCCTACTTCAAGTATTACAACAGACGAAAGGTTGTCAGAAAGAGATTTTAGATATGTTTTGAATTAACTTTTATTTAAAGAAATTTGTATGAACCCACGTCGTAAAACGAAAAAACAATCTTATGTCAAAATGTCCACCTAATTAACGTTTTTAGAAAACTTCTTTTTGTTTTCACAAATCATGTCAATAACACTTTCAGGCATCAGAAAACACAACAAAATTTATCTGTTAGTATTTTATTACGAAAATAAAAAATATATACAACACTATTTCCACCAGTGTAAAACTTTAAGGCCGTAAAAAAAAAAACAATACAGTAATGATGAAACAAATACTTTTTATGTTGTGCGCCTGCTTTTAATGAGCATACTTTTAGGTCGAATTTATTTCATCGGAGAAAATAACCTGTAACCTTTTGTCATCCCAAATCATCAATTGTGTGGCACACTGTAAAGGCTGGGATTTGTATCGACAGTAGAACTCCAATTATCTGAATCAATTGGGATACTCAAAAATTCGGATAATTGGATTTTTTTCTGAAAAAAGGTCAATTTTAATTAATTACTGTGTGCATGTTAAAAATGGGAGAAAAAATGTATTTTTAAAGAAAAGGGCTTTTAATTAATTAAATGAAAAGACAACACTTTCACATGTTAAGCGTACTTACAAGTGCTGTACATTAGTACAGTATATATGCCCCGTACTGTAAATGAAAGTCATTGCTTGCTGAACATCTTGGTCAAAGTAAGCTGTTTGACAGTCTTCATCCATTTTCGTTCAGCCAAGTCACAGATATGCTTGACAGTGGGAAGTTACATGTGGTCTCACTCGGGCTAACGCTCAATCTACTTCAAAGCAGTTTCAAGGCCGGCAAATGCTTCACTAGCTGATGGTCTGCTTCAACTTCTACATTAAGGTCATTTTCTTCCTCGACACTTTCTTCTCTCACAATTTCAATAAGTTCATTGTCATTTAGAATTTGAAAACCAGGGTCTGACGAATCACACACCATCCACTCGCCTATATCTTCAGCACTAACTTCTGAACATGGAGGAATTTTCAAAAGAATGTTTCTGATTTCCTCAAGTGGCCCGTCAACCTCGTCTTCTCCTGTCATTTCCCTTTCCTTTTCTTGATCTTCTTTTTCTCATTTTCTTTCTCTTCTTCCTTCGCTCCTCTTTTCTTCACTAACGATAACACAACACGTTTTCTATCAGAAGTCATCATGAACGACGAAACGCACTCACAAACAATACAACGCACGGACGCGAAAGACTACCGTCACAGTAGCAGGTAGAGTAATCAACTAGCAGGTCATGTGTACGTCACACTGACTGACTAATCAAAACGAAATGTAAGAGGTGGGCCGGGCCGGGCCGGCCACCTGGCGACGGATGACAGCCAATAATCGAACGGCACTATGAGACGGTGACTCTTCATCCCAATAATATTCGCGCTGCGCCTACACTAGCTTCGCGGAGGGATGGAAAATAGCGCGTGTAGACAGAATTATTATTTTGAGAATCGTAGTACGTTTCCGTCTTAATTTATTTTTCTGATATTCTTAAAGCGATTCGGACAGTCGGAGTTCGGATAATGGGAGTTCAATTGTAGTCAATAAATGGGGTTTAAACAATTTTGCTGTGTATTGGAAATTCTCAGATCTAGTAACTCTATTGCATATTGTTTTCCTGCACACATTGAACCCAGTCATTCGTAAAATTTCTTTTCTTCTTTCTTTTCCAGTTGATACTAATTTTAATAGTGTCCTTTCTTCTCTGGGGAAACACATTCTTTGGTCTTCTTCCTGCGTTTTTGTTCCTACTTTAACCCATAGACTCCCAGTGGGACACTATGTCCCATTTCAACTTCAAAAATTACAAATGTACACAGCAGTCTCTGAAACGCTTGGAAAACCATGTCTGCTTGTCCCACTGGTCTCTCACCAGTTCTGTGGTTTTTAGACATTATTAAAACACTGTGCTCAATATGATTTTATATATCCCACAAAAAAAAATTGGTTGTCAAGTGATTAAACCTTTTAACGTTAGAAAATTGTTGATGACGGTTTTAAGTCTTCCTATCTTTTTTGCAATAGACCGAAAACTCATTCTTTACAATATAAAAGATTCGACAACACCATTTTCATATTCATTCAGTTTACTTACTTTTAGCATTATTATAAAATTAAGAAAACTCTTAATAGAAAATGTTTTCAAGCACGGTGACTAGTGGTCAGGGAAAAATACAGTCAAAAAAAGTGATGAACACCAGTATATTCTTATAGAAAAATTTATGTTGATTATTCGATCAAATAATTACTTAGAATTTTTCTATAAGAATATACAGGTAATTATCATTTTTTTACTGTATTTTTCCCTGACCACTAGCCACCCTGTCAAGTTCACTATGACAAGAGTCTTTAGCATGCAAATCAATAATACTTATACCTAACATTTCTATAAAAAAATAGTGGTGTCATTAAAGTTTTTACAAAAGCGAAAATAGCGTTTGATTGCATATATATATATATATATATATATATATATATTGTTGTGAGCTCGGGGTTCGAAAGGACTGATGCCAATATATAAGAACAATAAAAAGGCTTTATTCACTATAAACAGTGTAATACGATCACAAATATCTTCTGAAAATTACAAGATATTCAGTAATCTTCAAATCTAATAAAAGCGCAGCAAAATTTCACACAGAAACAATGCGTTCAATACGACGTATCAACGACAAAATCGATTCCGAGAAACACAGTTCTCAATGCAAAGCCTCTCGTATGAATTCAATCGCAGTTGACAGATAACTAACTAACTGAACTGATGGAGGTCTTTATATAGGTTTCAGAGATCTTTCCAGATTATTCCAGAGCCTTCAGATGCTAGAAATTACCAGAAAGTGCTTTAACTTTCGATAGAGAATCAAAGCGAGAAAGGATCCCAATGTACAGGTATAAGGGGGGGTGGTTGCACAAAAAGTCGCCAAATCCGTCGCCAACTTGGCGACATTTGGCGATATATCGCCAAATTTGGCGACAAAAATAATTCGCCAAAACCATCGCCAACTTGGCGATAAACCCATTCCTTGGCGATTTTACCATAGACTTCCATTATAAAGATGAGGGTGTAAGGTTGTTTTCCTTGCAAACCATCTGAGGCCTTTAGCATTGAGTTACATGATGCTCAATAGGAAATACATTAATAATACTGCAATTTTCACAATAATCAAATAAAATAAATTTAAACAAATGGAATATTTACAGATATATACAAAATTCATAACATTGCCCCCCTCTTAAGGACTGCACGTCCCGGGCAGTTCAACCTTTGATCGGAAAGCAAACCCGTTACCAACAAATGCTATACTATTCAAAACACTTAAAGCAAATATGCAAAATAACCATTAAACACATTCATAATGCTAAGCAAAAGAAATTTTTACATTAATTTATATACAAGACCATGGTCATACTAATTTACATTATTTACATTACACTATTTACAATCAATGAACTAAGTACTATGGCCATAGTATGGAGCGAGCCTGTCGTAATGAACGACTCTAGGCTTCGAACTTGGTGACTTTCGGATCCGAATTACGACATCTTTCAGTCTGTTTAGGACTGTATAAGGACCGTCCCAGTGTGATTGCAGTTTGGGAGAAAGTCCTTTGTGTCGAGTCGGATTATAAAACCAAACCTTGTCACCTTCTTTGAATTGATGTCCTGTGGCTTTCGTGTCGTACCTGGTCTTCATCTTCTCCGTCTGTATATTGATCCGCTCTCGAGCCAAGTTGTGGACGTCTTCAAATCGTGCCTGGAGATTCTGCACGTATCCCTCTGGCGATGAAGGCGCATCTGGAGGGCGACCAAACAGCAGATCACAAGGTAAACGAAGATCACGACCGAAAAGCATCTGGGACGGGGAATAGCCGGTTGTTTCATGGACGGCGCTGCGATAGGCGAGAAGAAACAAGGGAAGTTTTTGGTCCCAGTCTTGTTGGTTTCTTGAGACTAGAAGTGAGAGATTGTTGAGGATGGTACGATTAAATCTCTCAACCATGCCATCCGACTGCGGATGTAGAGGCGTCGTCCTAGTTTTGTCCATTCCGAGAAGTTGACAGAGACCCTCAATCACAGCAGAGATGAAATTTCTCCCCTGGTCAGAATGCATTTGAAGAGGGACTCCATACCTTGATATCCACTGGTGTACCAAGGCATCAGCAACCGTAGAAGCTTCTTGATCAGGGATGGCATAAACTTCAGGCCATTTTGTGAAATAGTCCATGACAACAAGGAGGTATTTGTTGCCATCAGCACTTCTTGGCAGAGGACCTAGGATGTCAAGGGCGATGCGTTCAAAAGGTGCTCCTACATTGTAGAGATGTAGTCTTCCTCGGCTACGTTTCTTTGGTCCTTTCCGAGCTGCACATGCATCGCAAGATTTGCACCATTGTTCGACGTCAGCTCTCGCTTTTCCCCAGAAGAAGCGCTCTCGGACTCTGTGTAATGTTTTCATGACTCCAAAATGGCCACCAGTGGGACTGCCATGTAATTCCTTGAGGACCTCTGGGATTCGGGATCGAGGAAGTACCAACTGCCACCGAGAAGTCTTCCCATCTTCCGATTCGAATTTTCGGAACAGGACACCATTCCTGACGTGGAGAGAGTTCGAAAGAGCCCAATATTGCTTCGTCGTAGGACTGTAAGTCGAGATGTCTTTCCAACTGGGCTTCGTGCTAGAAGATTCTAATAACTCCAAGATTGGTTTGATCTCAGAGTCTGCCATTTGATCTTCTCGAATCTTCTCATCACTCCAGGGATCTGGTGGCGTCAGTAGTGAAGTCTTCGTCTGGCGTATGACATATTCGGGATTATACTTGCTCTCCGCTCTGGAACAATAGCGACAGCTCTCGGGACACGGTCTTCTTGATAGGGCATCGGCGTTTCCATGCGATGAGCCTTTGCGATGCCTGATGTCAAAGTCGTATTCCTGGAGTCGTTGTATCCATCTGGCTACTTGGCCCTCTGGGTTCTTAAAATTCATCAGCCATGTTAGGGATGCGTGATCAGTACGAAGGAGAAATTTCCTGCCATAGAGATAGTGATGGAAGTGTTCTATGGCTTTTACTATAGCTAATAACTCCTTACGAGTGACGCAATAATTCCGCTCTGGTTTCGACAAACATTTGCTCCAGTATGCTACGACTCGTTCTTGGCCATCTATTTCTTGGGAAAGTACAGCACCGACACTTTCATGACTAGCATCCGTGTTCACAATGAATTGTTTATCGGCGTGTGGATAGGTTAAGACTGGAGAGGATGTGAGAGCTTCTTTCAGCTGCTGGAAGGAATTCTCGCATTCTTGTGTCCATAGAAACTTCTGCTTGCTTTCAGTGAGCCTATGCAAGGGTCTTGCGATGTTGGAGAACCCCTGTACAAACTTTCTGTAATAAGTGCATAGTCCCAGAAAGCTTCGCAACTGATGGACGTTTTCCGGACGCTTCCAGTTCTTTACTGCAGACACTTTTTCAGGATCTGTTCGAACACCTTCAGCTGAGATGATGTGTCCTAAATAATTTACTTCGCGTTGGAAGAACTTGCATTTCAAAGGGTTCAGCTTTAAATTCGCCGCTCTTAGCTTCGTTAACACTTTTCGAATATTTCCAAGATGTTCTTCAAACGTGCGGCCACCAATGATGACGTCATCTAGGTAGATGAGACAAGCTTCAAATGTCAGACCTTTTAACACTGTCTCCATGAGGCGCTCGAACGTTGCTGGAGCATTGCAGAGCCCGAACGGCATAACTTTAAATTGCCAAAGTCCTTGTCCAGTAGTAAATGCGGTCTTCTCTTTGTCATCAGGATGGATCTCTACTTGCCAATATCCACTCTTCAAATCCAGCGTGGAAAACCATTTATGTCCTGAAAGAGTATCTAGCGTGTCGTCTATTCTTGGTAGAGGATAGCTGTCCTTCTTCGTGATATCGTTAAGTTTACGACAATCCACACAAAATCTTGTGGAGCCATCTTTCTTTCGGACCAACACGATGGGAGAGGTCCACGGACTTGATGACGGTTCGATGATGTCACTATCCTGCATCTCTTGTAAGAGCTTAGAAACCTCTTCTTGTTTAGCGAACGGCAAACGTCTGGGATGCTGTTTAATCGGTGGATGGCCGGCAGTATCAATTCTATGCCGTGTCAGTGAAGTGCGACCAATATCACTCCCGTTTTGAGAAAACACATCCTTAAATTCCTGGAACAGTCTTTCTGCGGCATGTCTCTGTTCAGGAGATAAATTTTCATTTCGTCCAATTTCAGGTGTTAAACTTGTAGGCGGCTCCGACAACGTCAAGCTCGGGTCTTTGCAAACACAGGTGACTGGAGCACAAGTTGCAAGCACTTCACCCTTCTGGATAATTCTAGACTTTTCACTTACGTTTGCAATTCTCACGGGTATCACATCTCTCGACAGATCTACCAGCGCTGATGCTATTAGCACTCCCTTTGGGCTCTTCTCAGGATATCCAGTCAAGCCATACTGGAAAATTCTTTCGTTTCCAGTTGCTCCAGGTATCATCATTTCGGTTCGAGGAGGGATGATAACATCTGCCTTGGCTGTGATCCGTTGAATGGACCCGGACTCATTTCCAAATTTAAAAATAGTGACATCTTCTTGAGCAGAGCGTAACTCATTATTCTTAAAGTCCAGTGTAAATCCATGCCCTTTTAAAAAGTCCAGTCCGAGTATGAAAGGGTCTGAAATATCGGCTACATAGACTGTATGATGGTAAGCGCCGTTCCCAAACTTTATTTTCAGCGTCATTCTTCCAAATATGTCGATCTTATCTCCTGTCACAGTTTGAAGGATAACACGTGGCGGGGTCCAGGAGAGTTTTTCTTTCAGCCGCTGAGCCAGATCTTTCCGAATGATGGTCACATTGGCTCCTGTATCGATGATCATATTACAGGGCAAATCATTCACGCTTCCGACTAGAAAAACTCCGTTCTCGCCGCAACTTCTTGCAGAAATTTCACATACTTGAAAATGAGGCTTCTTAAGATCTGGAAAGCTCCGCCCCGCAAGATGGTCAATAATCAGTTTTCTTGCTCCTCCGTTAGCGGGTGAGCTATTACCTTCGGTGCTGGGTCGTCTTGGGCAGTCGATTTGGATATGGCCTTCTCCACCGCATTTCCAGCACTTGATCTTCCTGTAAGGTTTGTTGGCCATTAAGGAGTTCATCTTTATCATTATGTCATTCATCTGCTGCTGTAAGCGTTCCACAGCTCTATCCGACGTCTCAGGCAGGTTGGCTGCTCGCACAAAGTGTCGATCTGTCCTAGTAGCTTGCTTGGCTGCCTCGAATTTCAGAGCGTAAACCAAAGCCCCTTTTAAATCATTGAGATCTGCAATCCGGAGTGCTGTCTGGATCTCAGGGTCACGCACACCATCGATAAAATGTTGCAGAGCTAAACTTTCTCTAATTTCAGTCGGACAGCCAGGATAAGCAAGATGGGAAAGTCTCTCGACATCCGTAGCAAGCTCTTGCAGGGATTCAGTGGATTTCTGCTGTCGAGATTTGAGCTGGAGTCTGCTATATTCCTTCATGCATTTCTCGCCAAAGCGTAATTCTAAGGCACTGACGAGCGTTTCAAAATCCAGCGGTTCATTTGCAGGCAAAGTCTGTAGGACGTCGGCAGCATCAGCTCGTAGAGAAGCAGCTAACTGGCAAGCCTTTGTCTGGGAATCCCATCCATTGGCGTCCGCTACGATCCCAAATTGTGTCTTAAAAACTGGCCATGAGGATTTTCCGTCATAGGTCGAGAGTTTAATAGAGGCCCGAGGAAGCATACCTTGATACTTGACATCTTCGGGATAGTTTTCGGCAGTTATCTTTTGTTTCTTCACATTTTCCAACTCTTTTTCTACACTCTCAATCCTTTCTTCTACGGTTTTGGAGATCTTTTGAACTTTTTCTTCTACTCTTTCTTCTACGGTATTGGCTGTCTTTTGAACTTTTTCTTCTATTTCCTGAAATCTTCCTTCAAATTTGTTTTCCACGCTGTCAATTCTTTCATTTAAAGATGTAATTTTATTATCTATTAATTCTTTCAACTCACCAAGGTTGGTTGACATGTCTTTCTTCATTTCTTCCGACATCTCCTTCATTTCAGCCTGGTTTGCAGTCATTTTCTCATCTATCACTGACATTTCCTTCTTCATTTCTTCCGACATTTCCTTCTTCATTTCTTCCGACATTTCCTTCATTTCAGCCTGATTCTCAGTCATTTCCTTCTTCATTTCTTCTTTCAACTCAGCAAGGTTGGTTGACATCTCAGCCTGATTCGCAGTCATTTTCTCATCCATCGCTGACATTTCCTTCTTCATTCCTTCTTTCAACTCGCCAAGGTTGGCAGTCATTTTCTCATCCATCTCCCCTAATTTCTCCAATAATTTAGTCAGCTGTGCCTCCATTGCTCTGGTAATCGGCATTCAACCCCACTCCTGACACCAATTGTTGTGAGCTCGGGGTTCGAAAGGACTGATGCCAATATATAAGAACAATAAAAAGGCTTTATTCACTATAAACAGTGTAATACGATCACAAATATCTTCTGAAAATTACAAGATATTCAGTAATCTTCAAATCTAATAAAAGCGCAGCAAAATTTCACACAGAAACAATGCGTTCAATACGACGTATCAACGACAAAATCGATTCCGAGAAACACAGTTCTCAATGCAAAGCCTCTCGTATGAATTCAATCGCAGTTGACAGATAACTAACTAACTGAACTGATGGAGGTCCTTATATAGGTTTCAGAGATCTTTCCAGATTATTCCAGAGCCTTCAGATGCTAGAAATTACCAGAAAGTGCTTTAACTTTCGATAGAGAATCAAAGCGAGAAAGGATCCCAATGTACAGGTATAAGGGGGGGTGGTTGCACAAAAAGTCGCCAAATCCGTCGCCAACTTGGCGACATTTGGCGATATATCGCCAAATTTGGCGACAAAAATAAGTCGCCAAAACCATCGCCAACTTGGCGATAAACCCATTCCTTGGCAATTTTACCATAGACTTCCATTATAAAGATGAGGGTGTAAGGTTGTTTTCCTTGCAAACCATCTGAGGCCTTTAGCATTGAGTTACATGATGCTCAATAGGAAATACATTAATAATACTGCAATTTTCACAATAATCAAATAAAATAAATTTAAAGAAATGGAATATTTACAGATATATACAAAATTCATAACAATATATATATATATATATATATATATATATATATATATATATATATATTGGCAATAAAAAGTGCACAGATATATTTTGTTGACTTTTATATTAGTATTTTAACTTTATGATCAACATTAAATTTCCATTTCGGTTACCTCATTTTAAATTTATCAAAATTTTACAATTTTTGGCTGTTGTTAAAGATTGTACACGCAGTATTATTCCAGACTGCAGTTATGCCTGTACTACTGTTGTCTTCGAGGCAAAACAGTGCTTTTTAACACTTTCCAACCTAGTTGAAAAGTGTTTATGACTTCGGTTTGTCTGGCCGGATGGCCGTCTGGCCGTCTGGCCGTGCTCTAACTGCCGTAAATATGCTCGGATTGCTCTGCAATTTTTATATGTTTATGTAGTTCTCTATAGCATGTTCCCTATTTCAACGGAAGTGTGTAGCACTTATAGTTTTTTTACAGGGACACTCAAAAGAATTTCGTTACATTGCGATCTATGGGGAAAAATCATTTGCGGTTTATTTTAATGATGTTACTCAATTTCAAACACGTTGTAATTGATATATATCACTAAGGTGCATTACAAGAAGCTTAATATGGAATAGGGTGTGCATAGCACTTATTGTAACTTTACAGGAACAGTCAAAAGAATTCCGTTACATTACATCTATGGAGAAAAATCGTCTGCGGTTTATTTAAATAATGTTTCATTATTTTAAACACATTGAAATTTATATATATCACTAAGGTGCATTACAAGAGGCTTACTACAGAATATTGTGTGTATAGCAGTTATCGTTCATTTACAGGGAGACACAAAAGAATTCTCTACTGTCTGTTTACAATAATTCCTGGAAGTGCGTTTTAAGTTACTGAACGCGATTTTAAATTTAACTCACTTTTTGTGTATTTACGTGGTGTGTATAAATTCTGTAGATCATATACAGGGAAGCACAAAAATTCGCGAACACATTTCCATTTATTGACAAACTCCAGAAGGAGAATTTTAAACTGTGCTACGCTTTTCGTAACTGAACTAAAATTTAGCATCCTATGTAGTATATATACAAATTTCTAGATCATATACAGGGCTGAATAAAAGTATTCGGATATTTTTCCGAATACTGTATAGGTTGCAAATTCCTGAAATTATGTTTTTAAATATGTTATGCGTTTTCCAAATTATTTACTTAGATACTATATTTCAGCTTATTAAACGGTATGATTTGTAAAATTATTTTGGAAGCGTTGGAAAGTGTTACATAATCTATGCTTGAAGCATGATTTTTCGTTCTTGTTTATCTTAAATCCAATCGTGAAAACTAAATTTTGCACATTAACCTTCTCAATACTTTTATATTTCTAGATAAAGACATAAATTTCTGGATTAAAAAACAGTATAAATTGAAATTCTAATTTATATGGCACACAGAATTGTATTATAACGTTATATATGGCAACAATAAAAATACATATTTTGTCAACTACTTCGGGACATTTGTAAAGTAGGAATATCAAATAATAAATGTTTTTGTTCTATGTATAAATTACACTTCCACGGAAAATTGCTATAGAAAACATTTAGACATCGCAAACAATTTTTTTAACAATACAATATTTTAAGTGTTAGAAAGTGTTCATTATTTTGATTATATATTAGGTTTTCGTACACTGTTTTAGTGAAGTAATTAAACTTCATGTCCAACCTGAAAACTTTATAACACGGGAAATTTTTTCCAGAAATTTATCCATATACCTCTAAAATCTAGTTCTGACGAATGATTTTTTCAATGGAAAAAGGTGTGTAAGGAAATAAAAATGTTATTATTATTAAAGGAAAATATATTTTTTATTATTCAAGAAAATATTATTATTATTATTCAAGGAAAATATTATTATTGTTATTAATGGAAAAAACTATTATTATTATTATTATTTTATATTTCTGATTTCTAAAAAGGATACCTTAATAGTATAAAGAATATCATACAGAGACAGAATAACGCGACAGATTCAAAACGCAATGTGAGGAAAGTTTTAGGATCATATCATAAAACGTCAAGAAACGTACATGATTATAAACTTCAAGAAAATATATTTAGCTGTAAATACTAGTTAAAATATAGTACAGAAAAACTGTGTAATGGCACGTGTTGTTTACTCGGCAAATTGACTGAAATTACAAAATATGTTTAGATTTATTTTTAATAATATAATTCGTTATTTCGGTGGTGACTTAATGAATAATTCCGAAAGCGATTATTTTTAGTGTTTTAAATATCCATTCTTTTTTAATTATTTCCATTGTTCTCATTGTTTTCATTACTTATTAAAGGCGTCTGTTCTTTACTTGACTGAGATTAATTTATGTTATATGTAAGAAGAACCTGGACAATTAACCTTTAATGTAAAAAATTTAAAAAATAGTACGGAGTTGTGACATGAAAAGTATAATATATAATATTGTCATGAAGAAATATTTTATTAAATTTTAATTGAAAGTTTCGATTCATTGCTTATGGATAACATTGTTTACAAAAATAATCTGAATTAGAGAGGGAAATTAATATTTTGTAATCAGAGGATACTATGCATTATGGTCTACTTTCTTTTAAATATTAATAGAAACTGCCCGGTCCCAAATAATATATGCAACGAATTGAATAATAATTATTTAATCAGAAAATTAAAATTAGAAAAATGATATTTATATGAAGAGTAAAACCAATTTTCAAAGACAACTTTCTCTAATGAATTGAAATGTATTAATTTTGGAGAATGGAAAATTTATATTGTTTTCAAATAAAAGAAATTATTGTACTTTTTCATGAAATATTGTGCATAATTTTTATATAACATTATTCTTAAAAAACAAATAAATTATTTTCATTCTGTACATTAATGTTTCATGCAATTTTTTAAAATTTAAATTAGTTGTTTATACAAAGATAAAATAAGCCACTTTAAAAATTTCTAGAAGCGTAGCATATCATGTACTGTAATTTGATTCAGTTGGAAATATAAAACAATTCACGAAAATGTAAGTTTTGTATCGAAATGAACCAGAAAATAAGCATACTGAAATTCTCAAATCATGTTTTCGGGATTGCATCTTATTCCTTTCAATAATGTCATGAATTTTTCATGTGCCGAAACAAGAATCCCTCAAACAATTTTCAAAACTGTCTGTTCATTACATCTCTTGTTTCAAGCATAAAACGAGGCTATAAAAATACTTGATGATCAATACAAATTGACCTTCTTTCAACTTACATAAAAATGAGCAGCTGAGGTATACCAAGAGGCTCAAATATCAAGAAGCTGGGACGTTTTATATTATTTAGGTTTTCTCAGATACTATTGGTCAGAATTGAAAGTTTAATATATCTAAAAGTCAGAAATTAAATCAGCAGTGACTGTAAAGAGGACCCTTTATATTTATCGCTTGTATAGTTTTAAATTTAAAAATATAAAATCATGAAAATGCGAAGAGGTACAATGCTTAAAATCAGCGGGTCATCCAATAGTAGGTTCGTTTGAAAATATTTTCGTTTAAATATATAAATTCAATCCACACTGATTTTACGATTATTAAATGTTATCATCATAAAGCTGTGCTAGGGTGGTCTTTCGTATAAAAATATCAAATCCAAACAGACCAGATCGTAAGTAACACGCTCCGTGTACGCTGCCGAAGGCATTGGGGTCCTCCAACTCTCATTTTGTTTGATAGATATTAATTTAAAATACCACTAATTCGAGTGTGTGTACGTGGCCAAAGTCAGTAGGTCTTCCAATATTATTTTCTTTTGGAAATATTTTCATTAACACTGATTTTAGGTTCATTTAAGATTATTATCAGAGTACGGTGCAACGCCGGGCTGGTCAGCTAGTTTAGAAATAATGAAAATCACAAATAAATAGATCTTGAGCAATCATCTTTATTCTGTGATTTCTTTAGATTTGATATTAATAGCCGTTCTATGATTATCTATTGTTTTTTAGGCCTGAATACACTGTCAAATAGCCGGATATGCCAATCCCGAAACTTTCTTCTATCTCATATATGTTAATCCTAAAAATTCGCTATCACACCGCCAAAAAAAAAAAAAAAAACAAGAACGAAAAATCATGCGTCAAGCATAGATTATGTAAAACTTTCCAACGCTTCCAAAATAATTTTACAAATCATACCGTTTAATAAGCTAAAAGATAACATCTAAGTAATCCGAATTCTTTTATTCAGCCCTGTATAGGTTCTATAGATTTGTATAAATACTACATAGGATGTTAAATTTTAGTTCAGTTAGGAAACGCGTAGCACAGTTTAAAATTCTCCGTCTGGAGTTAAATAATAAGGAAATGTGTTCGCGAACTTTTGTGCTTCCCTGTATAGGATATACAGAATTTATACACACCACATAATAGACACAAAGCGAGTTAAAATTAAAATCGCGATCAGTAACTTAAAACGCACTTCCAGGAATTATTGTTAACTTACAGTAGAGAATTCTTTTCTATTCTTTTCTTCTTTTCTAACACACTATTCTGTAGTAAGCCTCTTGAAATACACCTTAGTGATATATATAAATTTCAATGCGTTTAAAATAGGGAAACATTATTTAAATAAACCGCAGACGATTTTTCTCCATAGACGTAATGTAACAGAATTCTTTTGACTGTCCCTGTAAAGTAACGATAAGTGCTATGCACACCCTATTCCATATTAAGCTTCTTCTAATGCACCTTAGGGATATATATAAATTTCAATGCGTTTAAAATAGTGAAACATTATTTAAATAAACCGTCAATGATTTTTCCCCATAGACCGCAATGTAACGGAATTCTTTTGAGTGTCCCTGTAAAAAAACTATAAGTGCTACACACTTCCGTTGAAATAGGAAACATGCTATAGATAACGACTATAACATATAAAAATTGCAGAGCAATCCGAGCATATTTACGGGAGTTAGTGAGCACGGACAGACGGACAGACGGCCAGACGGCAGACGGCCATACGGCCAGACAAACCGAAGTCATAAACACTTTTCAACTAGGTTGGAAAGTGTTAAAAAATCAATATTTTTCGTCATTCTGTTGTACGTCAGCTGCTTGCGAGTCTTCGGTCTACCTGGATGCGAGCAGCCGTTGTATTATACTAAACTACGAAAAGCCCTTCTGGCCTGTACCGTCAGGAAACGATAGCCTCCTTATTGCTTGATTTTGAGATTTTAGCTCATTCTACTGAAAATACACGAAGCTAAAATGCGCGGAACCCGATTACAGAAAGGTCATTCCCAGTTCTCGTCAGTATTTAATTTGAATGAGAATATCGTCAAATTAGACAGACATAGCCAAGTTTGCTCCATACAGTTGAACATATTTATAGCAACATATTTCTGTCGCCAAATTTGGCGATATATCACTAATTGTCGCCAAGCTTGGCGACAATTTGACGATGGCGAATATAAATAAGTAGTGTTGGCATGTAAGTGTTGAAACAATGGTTACAACAATGAAAGAACATTTGGCGAAACCTTGTTCACTAAAACTCATAAATTAATCCCATTTATGGAGAAATCAGATTATTAAACCCATTTACGGAGACCCATTTTCGATGATACAATTGTACATTGTTTCAAAATGTCAGCCACCCTATAATTTCAAATTGCTATATCTCAGCCATTTTTTAGGGAGAGGCAAAACGAAAATGGCCAGGAATCCTTGAATCAAGGCCGAACATTTAACGCAAAACGTTTTTAGGATTTCTAATTTTTTTGTATAATTTTTTGAAATTGAAATATTTAAATGGCTATCACAGCAAAATTTCCTGGCGCAATATCCCCAAATTTAAGTAGGACCTCCAGGCTAGAGACTAAAACATGTACGAAAAATTTAGTTCAATTATCTGCATAACTGCATACACTTTTTAATGATAAAATAGTGGAAAAAGAACAAAAATCGCGATCGTAGCGCCCCCTTTCGTCGAAACATCCCAAATCCATCTGGGACCTGCAAGCTATAATAAAAACATATACAAAAAGTTTGGTTCAATTATCTGCATAACTTCATACACTATTCGATAATACAATAGTGAAAATGGAACAAAAATCGCGATCATAGTCCCCCCCCCCTTTTATCGAAATATCGCCAAATTCAACTGAGAGCTGCAGGCCATAGCCAAAAACATATACAAAAAATTTGGTTCAATTATCTGCATAACTTCATACACTTTTCGATGATACAATAGTGAAATGGAACAAAACTCGCGATCGCAGCACCCTCTTTCGTCAAAATATCCCCAAATTCAACTGGGACCTGCAGGCTATAGTAAAAACATATACGAAAAATTTGGTTCAATTATATGCGTAACTTCATACACTTTTAGATGATACAATAGTGAAAATGGAACTAATATCGCGATCACAGCGCCCGTTTCGTCGAAATGTCCTCAAATTTAACTGGGACATGCAGGCTATGGTCAAAAACATATAAAGTAAATTGGTTCAATTATCTGAATAACTCCATATATTTTTCGATGATACAATTGTGAAAATGGAACAAAAATCGCGATCACGACGCCCCCTTTCATCAAAATATCTCCATATTCAAGTGGGACTTGTTGGTCATAGGTCCAATTTGAAGCATAACTTCATACAGTTTTCAATGATACAGTGAGGACGGACGGACAGACATTTTTTAAAAACATGTTTTTCGGAATCTCTAACCCTTACAACGTGTAAATCCGTCGAAAACTGGAAGTCGAAAAAAATTTCGATTACACTACTTTATTCTATTACAGGTAGAAGAAAGAAACATGATATCATAAAGGATTTTGCACATATCATTATAGTTTAAAATAATAAACAATTTTTTGTATAAAGTAACCGTAACTGTAAAATGTAATAATAATTTTACTTTACCAAAACTAGGGGGCTCTGCCCCCTACGAGCTACGCTCGCCAACCCCAGTTCTGACACCACAAACTGTAAAAACACTCTGATTTGATCAACCTTAAAACGATTGCGGAAAATTGAATTATAATTAAACGACCTGCTGTAATCGGCTGCTAAAATCGGCCTTGTGTAATCGGCTGCTCGCTGTAATATCTGCTATAATCTGGTTTCCATTCATTTTCCTTTGACCAAGGGATTTTAAAGCCGAATCAACTGCTGTCGAGACAGCTAACAACTGTTGATAAAATAAGGTTAATTAAACATTTGAAAATCAACTCGTGCAAAATGGTTAAGTAAGCAATGTCATGGCATCGGGAAATTTTATAACGATGCTATAGAAAATTGGGTATTACTCCATTATCCCGACTACTACTTTCTATAAAAGAAAAGAACTGTCGCCAAAATATAGGATTTAAAGCCAAACACCAAAAGTGCATATCTGTGGCGTCGCATTCAATTGATACCAGATGCTTTACGCCTGGTAGTTATGTCATCGAGTTATCTTTAATTCAACGTTTATCTGTATTTTTAATTATATTTTACCAATTTATTAGTTATTTCGTTGATTTAAACGTAATTATTAAACATAAAAATATAGCTTTTAATTGAAGGGAAATATTATTAATTACGCTGTTTTAAAATTTGCAATAATAGATAAAATATTTTGTCGAAATAAATTAATCTTACTCTACTTAATGCTTTGAAAACGCGGAATAATTTAATTATTTATCTTTTTAATATTCACGCGCAAGTATATTTTTTATTCCGTTATTTTCTACATTTGTTGCTTTTAACACGTGATCATTTAGTTATTATTTTAAAGTTTTATTTCTGTTTTTAATAGTCACGTGTTAATACATTTCTTAATTGAAAGGGAATATTATCACGTGCACTATTTTACAAATTGGCAACGATTCAAATAATGGAATTTATGAAATATGAAATAAATCTTCGTCAAAATAATGAAAATTTTTAATAAAAAATTGAAATATAACATAAAAAATGAGTCAAATTGAAAAAGTAATTGCAGTCTGCACACCCCAACCTTGTCAACTATATCCTTACAAACTATGGTTAAATTCATGTGCATAGTTTACGTTTCTATAAAACTTTTATAAGAAAATTATTTTGACCAACTTTAATAATAAATATCTCTTAAAACAATTCTTCGATTTAAAAACTGTTTGCTTCAGCGTGTTTATCGAACATTTCTTTATAAAACTACCAATTTTTAAATTTTTATATGTAATAGTTTTCTGGATATTAGTCCAGAAAGACTTCAAGGCACAAAATCTAAATTGACAGCGGTGGCTGTGGCGGTTACTTTTTTTTAATATAGAGAGATATTTAAGATAATAAAGCTCGTGTGTTTTAAATGTACATTTTTAAAAGAATTCCTGAAAATATTATTTAAAAGTTTGTTAGAATTTCTTTTTTATTCGATGCTTCGACGCTTGTAGATGTTTTATAGTTATTACCGCATTGGCATGTATCATCCGGGAACTTCTAGTTTGTATACACTTATTGTAATACAATGCAAAAACAGTTTACAAATTATTTCACTTCAGTTAATAATGTCATGGAATCGAGTCGCTTGGGAAAATAAAATATTCTCAAGTTTAAAATGTTTACTGACATATAAAGTGTGCTAGAAGGCTGTTACAGAATTCCACAAAGGCACTACAGTGTTGTATTAGTTATCTAAATGCATGTTAAAGTCACGTTTCTGATTCAAGAAAAGGTTTTATATTTACTCATTTCGCACAGAGATAAATACAGTAGTCTGCATTTCAAAATACTTAAACACAAAAGAAAAAGAAAATGCGTAAAGCCTTTTATAAAACTATGTATGGTTATAATAAATAGTTATAAAATCAATGAAAATAACATTATTATTATTATCAGACATAAATGTTCCATCATTATTTTATGTATCAGTGTTGCCAGTTGGTTGGGTTGTTGTAGTCAAATTGTTATTTCATTTGCCACTAAATGACGCGAATATCATAATACAAATAATAATAATAAATAAAAAACAAAAAAATACCAATCAAGCAATTTTAAATTAAACAAGAACGAAAAATCATGTGTCAGGCATAGATAATTTTACACTTTCCAACACATCCTGAAAAGTTTAATGAAACTTCACCGTTAAATAATGTGAAAGAAGGTATGTAACACATTTAAAAATCCGGTTTAAGCAATTACCTTCCATACTCACAAATGTAGTCGAATTATATTTTGCAGTGTTATATATGATCTATAGATTTGGATATATACTACATACCATGATAAAATTTAGTTCTTTTAAAAACAAATTATATTTAGCAAATTTCTCCAATCGATGGAAATGCACTCGAAATTATTTTGTACAATCCTGTATATTATCTAAAGACTTTTGTACTCGATTCTTTAGGTACAAACGCATAAGGCAACTTGCAACAACCTTCCAGTAATTACCAACCATAAACGACACTATACCTTGTTCTTTGAGTAGCCCTGTATATGAATATATTTATTTTACACAAACTTCTATAAGTATACTAACTATATTTCAGCAGGAAAATTCGTAACACAAAAACTATCCTAAGCAATTCATTCCCATAGTTTGTAGTACTTAAGAACTTCCTTGTGTAGCCCTGTATATGATCAAGTGAATCTATACACACCACGTACTAGGCAAATATTTAGTTAAACTAAAAAGCGCAAACCAATGTTGAAAACTCACTTATAACACATAGACTGTAATTATTGCACATATACAGTAACCGATATATGTTGTGTGTCTCTGTAAATGAACGATAAATGCAATGTACATCATACTTTTAAGTGAACAATTTATAGTGTGCACTTCATTAATGAATATAAATTTTATTATATTTGAAATAGTGAAACATCATTAAAGTACACATCAAACGATTTTTACCCGTAGAACAATGTGCAACAGAATTCTTTTGTTTGATTCTTTAAAAGCTTTGCATCCTATATTCTACACAAAGCGTAGTGCGCTTAATAATTGCATATCGATTTCATCATGTTTGAAATGGCGTAACATCATCAAAATCCACTTAAAACGATTTTTTGCCATTGACATATTTCCCTTTTGTAACGGATTACTTTTCATTGTCCCTGTAAAAAAAACTGTAAGTGCTACACACTTCATTTTCAGTATGGATCATGCTATAGTAAACGACAATAACATACACAAATCTTAGGGTAATCCGAGTATATTTACATGAGTTAGAGCACGGACGAACACACGACAGACGGCCAGACAAACCTTAGTCATAAACACTTTTCAACTATGTTGGAAAGTGTTAAAAAGCAGTCCAACTGGCAGCACTATTGTATAGAAGCATACTTGCAAACATTTCGTGGTATTTTAGTGAAAAAAATATGACTTTGAACCAAAAAGTTTTATTACTAAATGAAATCAAATAAGTAACACGCAGAAACATGACACGTGCTAAAATAATTTTATTAAATATTTGTTTTTGGTTCTATGCATGTCTTTGTTCTAATATGGCTTTTTTCCCAAGACTTGGTTAGTCTGTATACGTATTTAGGGATTTTCAAGTAATAATATAGGTATGTGGATTCAATCATTAGTACAAATTTTGATTTTGGGAGAAATTCTATTTTAAATGTTTACTTTAAATTGCTAAAAGATACAAAAACCATATTTTAAAAAGATATCCAGAAAGTATTTCCAGAGTAAAAAAATTGTATTTTTATTAACTTTATTTATTCCGCTAGCAAACAATGCCTTTTTAATATTTTTCGTATATCAGGTACGACGTCAAGACATGTTAGCTTACTATTTCCTCTAGGACGCAGTGTGAAACCTTTTGTATCTCCCCCCCCCTCTTCTATGAAATCTGACGTAAATAATAAATGACATAATTTTAAAATTTGGACATTGTAACAAATTGTAATTGTACCTATCTCCCGTGTTTTCTTTCTTTTTTTAACTGCAATAAATGTAATTGGTTCCAGAAAAATTATTCAAAAAATGAATTTTGGTTTTTATTTTAGAAAAGAAAAATAATTGCACAATGTTAATCACAACAGCTAGTAAAATTTAATAAATGCGAATCTCCTTTCACAAATTATAAAAAAATACAGATATATATTTTTCAGAATCTAATAATGCACTTATAATTTTCGATAATTATTTTGTAAATCAGGAAATATACTAACACTTTACTACTTTTTTACTTTAAAATATTTCACCAAACGCTATCAAAAAGAAGCATTTTAAAAGAAAATCGCATTCGAAACTTCTCGGCAAATAAATATATGTACTCAAAGCTATTTTCCACCGAAAACATTAAATGTGACCTGTTTCGTTCGAAGTATATAGTAAACCTCTGGGATTTTCTGATTTCACTGTCAGTGTTTTTTGCAGTTTTGCCTCCATTGAAAACGAAATTGCTGCAGTTTCTTTGTGTAAACGCTTTACTAAAATTTTATGGTTACAGATTTTTTTTATTCACCTAATTTAATTTTTTAAAAGTTTTTTTTCCTTCAAGCAACGAAATGTGGAAATCATTTCTATACTCAATAAGAAGCTAAATATACGAAGCATATGCTCTGAATATACGAAGAGTTCAAACTTTCACGTTCGAAGTACTATACAGGAAACCTCTGGGAATTTCCGATTTCACTTTCAGTGATTTTGCTGTTTTTGCTCCGTTGAAAACGCAATTTCTGCAGTTTCTTTATGTAAACTCTTTACTACAACATTATGGTGATAGATTTTTTTATTGACTTAATTTAATTTGTAAAAAGTTTATTTTCCCTCAAAAAACGAATTGTGGAAATTATTTCTGTACTCATAAAGGAGATAAATTTCTGAATATACGAGAGGTTTATACTTTCAACGACTAGAATATTTAATAAAAAAATATAATACCTCGGTAATAAAAAATATATATATATAATGTAAAGCATTTTAAACTTTGTTAAATTGAAGTAATTGAGACTGTTTAGAGTTTAATAGTTAAAAATTCCTTTCAGCCTGTACCGGGAGGAAAAGGAAGCTTTCATAATTCATGTTTTTGAAAATTCAACTCATGTTACTCAAATATCCGAAGATAAAATGCTTGGAATCCGATTATAGAAGGTTCATCCCGGTTTTCGTTAAAACTGAATTTAAATGCAAATTTGCTGTGTTTCAAAAATATCTGAAAGCAGGACGACAAAAATAAAACGAAGTTTGGAGGAAATGTAAAGATCAGAGAGTTTTTATTTTTTACTTTTCCTTGGAAGTACTACACATTTCGATTTACACCTATGAGAGACGTACAAACTGTTAGGTAACTTTTGTTACATTTTCATTATGATAATCATCTTCACGCAAACGCCATAATACAAAAAAATTCTAATAACAATAATAATAATAATAATAACTACCCTTGACACAAACGGACCTTCTATGAAAATCTATAATTGAAGAGGTCTAAATCAAAGAGACACACTAGTAGCTGAGAGGTTCTCCTGTCAAAACTGGTAAACGGAAGGTGCTGGGTTCCAAACCATATCACGCTTGTTTTTCTAATCATCCAGAGTTTTCAGTGATTTTCGGGGGACCTTGCGGTAATACTGGTTAGGTTCCTTTAGAAAGATCCACACAGAGGACACACCCCCCCTTTGTCTTTTTCCTTCATAAAAATATTGTGCCGTAACAAAAACGACGACAAATTCAAAACATTCCGCATGGCAGTGACATTTTGTAATTAACTCTTTTTTAGTGAAGGATGTTGCCGACCACCATTGTCACAACAGCTGATGTCCGTTTTTGATTAATTAATTAAAGCAAATAAATATTTTAATATCATCTTGAATATAATGGTAAAAATGGCATTGCCCCCCAGATAATAAATATCAAGAATCTATCAATTCAACATACTTTAGCAAATCATTTTCTGCCCTATTTTCTTTATTTAAACTATAAACATTATTAACGCACACATAATGGTATTTTTCTTTACACAGTTTTTGTTTACCTGTTGAAATAATCTAAAAAAATAAACTAAAAAACCCGAAGCTAAGGAATTTAAAATTATCATAAATATATTTTGCCAATTTAGCAATCTAAGATACGGACAAATGGTAATAATTTTAAACAGTACTTTCTATGACTTTCTATGAATATTTATTTACATACTCCGCTTATAGAAAAAAAAATTCTTTAATATATAATTATTTCCCACAGGTCAAATTATGATAGCACTTTAAAAGTATTTTAATGTCGTAATGCGAAAATATATTTTCTCTTTTACTCAGTATTTTTTTCTTTTCTAAACAACATCAATTGCATAGAACTTCTTAAATGAAATATTTTTTCATATATGCATATATGTGCATGTGTGTGTGTTACAGACCTTTTAAATCATAAAGCCTCTATCTAATTGTTTAGTAGAAATAAATATGAAATCGAGAGAAAGGTATAGGCGTATATATTGAAAGTGGTCAATAAATGTAGAAAATATTCGGACGTGAATTTAGGATATCTTTAAAAGCAATATTGAAGTTTTATTATATTTACTTTAGATGTACTTTAGAAGAGATACTTTAGAAGAAAGTAATATTTTTGAAATGGAACCTTTAAATCATGATCCTTTCAACAGATACACGTTTTTTGAAGTTCCTGTTAAAATCAGATATTTGGAGAATCGTTTTATATATATTTTTATTATAAGGAATATATAATACTTCAAATATTCCAAGTTTTCCTATGTATAATATTTTTTTTCTCAGATTTTACTGAAAATTAGACATATACAACAAAAATATTTTAATTCTTTATAGGTGGAGTTTAAAGTTGAAAATACAGTATGTTTCTAAATGAATATCATGGTTTTAACTCTTTGTAGTACCTATTATATAAAGCTTAAAATTATACTTAATACATAAAATGAAAGAGCAACTCAAACAGTTTGTTGGTACCTGTGCATGCGTATGCGCACGCAATGTTTCTTCCGTCATCCGTTAGAAAGCGCTAGTAGCAAAAATGGCGACTAGTAACAGAAAGCATTTTGTGTTTTGCAGTTTGCAAAGACCGAGTCTGTAGTTACTGTGCAACGTGCGTTCTGTATAAAGTTAAGATGAAACAGGATTGAGGCAGCTGTTGCAACAATTACCCCACAAAAACAAATTAACGTTTGGGAAGAATTGAGCTATCGACTTGATGTGTGCCGTGTGACAAAAGGTGTTCACATTGAACATTTGTAAACTTGTAGGTAAAACTGTTTGAGTTGTTCTTTCACTTTATGTATTAATTATAAATTTAAGTATTATGCAATAAATACTGCCAAGCGTTAAAATCCTATATTCATTTAGAAACACCCTGTATTTTCCTAAAAGAGTGAAATGCATCTATGCCAGAATTTGAGCCTGAGACCTTGGCTATACACGCCAACGTTCTACAATAGGGCCACGTAGATGATAATCGACCTGACAAATTCACTCACTTATTAGTATTATCAGATTTGTAACATGTTAGATTAGCAAATGAAACACTTTACACATTGAAACTCTATTACTTCATTGATAATAATTATATAAATATGAGATTTCATGTTAGAAATTCAGTTCAACGTTTACCACCACCTACGAACATACAGTATTTCTGGGTGAAATCTTATATGTATTTAGACATCTTTTACATAAAATTTATTTATTAACCTTTTTTCATTATTATTCATTTAACAAATCCATTGGCGATAATACAATTTAGAATGACTTATATTTAATTTCTTAACCATGTTTCAGAAGCAATATATCAAAGCTGAAGTATTTTTAAATGAAAAATTGCTTTCTGAAAACTTTTCAAGTTATTTCTCTTTGATGAATGACATGGTGTGAAAAGTTTCAGTTTCGAAAGATTTATAAATTTATATTGTAATATTCTTATATTTGTACATTTTCTGATTCTATTAAATATTAAAAATAATATTTTAAACAATGGTTTGAATAGAATTGCAAATATTACCACAAAACTCCATTAAATATTGATCAATTTATTCATTTTAGTGGAAGATCTATTTCTAAAAATTCATTCAATTATCACGTGAATCTCTTAAATCTAAACCGTCTTCATATATTCACATAAATATTCCGGAAGGTGAAATTTTCATAAATTCATAAATTAAGTAATGAAGGATTACAAAAATCTATAAAAATATATTAACTATTTATAATTTGCTGATTATACAAATCGTACTCTAACGTTACATGTATTTTAGGAAGAAAATATTAACTAAACCTTTTTTTATAATTTTGCTAAAACACACAACAGACAGTCAATGTATTATTCACATCAGACACAATGTATTGAAAACCTAACAGGCTTCTTAAATTATGTGGCAATTATTAATATTATTGAAACATTCTTAGGAACTTTCATAGATCTGATATATGATATGACTTTAGGGTTAAACAGAGAAAAAGAACTGTTGAGGTAGGTTGATTTATGACGGCCGATTATCTACTGGACAGATATAGGACCTAGAGGAGAATGCCCTCCGTGGACAATGTTTGAAGAAAACCACGGAAAACTCCAAACGGTTAGGTCGATTAGCTCGACAGGGGTTTGAACCCAGTACCTCCCGTCTACCAGCTTTTGAGAGCGGAAACGCTCAGCCACTGGTGGGGCTCAAAAGCTATTAAGAATATAAAATATTTTTTTTAGCACTTCCAACAGCGAACTGTTGATGCCGGTTAAGGGACTTCTGAGTTGCAGACAACTTTACGCCCAGTCTATGTGTGAGTAGAGTGTCTTATATAAAATTCAGCTATTGGTAAAAGTTAAGTTGTAGTATTAACTACAAGATAAAAGAATAATTACAATGAAAAAGATAGATGAAAAGGTAAGAAAATAGATGTTAAGAAAATTGGAATTAAAAAGTAAAGCAAAGGAGATTAAGAATAGAGTCTAAAAAATTAGAAGACAGTGAAATAGTATAGTTGTAGTTATAACTAACTACTAGTTAAAGTTGAAAAAGTAAAAAACAGGGTTCGGAACATGTTCGTGAAACAGCACATAAATGCCAGGTGGTGAAAAAGGCGGCAATGCATAACAAAAAGGCACTTAAAAGAGCCATAATTTTTTTCTTATATAGCTTAGATATTAGGTTTTAATTAAGAAATCCGGAATTTATAATGTGGAAAAAAATACAAATTATAAATAAAAGAGAGAAAACTTACACTAATGGTGAGCTCTAATGCTCACAGTCTATAAAGCAAGAATATTTTGGACGTTTACGGTGATGTGGTTCGAAGGCGTCATAATACGGTAATTATGCGATTATTTTATTAGGGAGGTCATAGAGGTTTTGATATTTTTTTTAGAATGGTGGTTGATTCTTCTATTTAATGTAGTAGTTTTGAGGTTTCTACGGCTAGTGCTATTACGGAGCTAACGTGAAGCATTTCTGACAGTACGTAGATTTTTGTTGTGGACATTCCAACCCCATATTTTCATTTATCTTTATTTACTTCAATTCTTTCTCAAAATTCTAGCATATTATTTCTTTTTCTTTCATTTGATATTATTTTTTATCTCAATCACATATTGATAAAAAAAATCTTAAGAGATTATTTGTTCAAACCAAATGAAAACGTACCAGTCAGGGATCGAAGCTATGTCTTGGTTTAACTTTCTAAGAATATCTGGATGACAAGTGATATATTCTTAGTATATTCTTGGTATATTCTTAGTATATTCTCTTTGAATACTCCAAGACTAATCTGGACTGTGCAATTCGTTCAACTGTTGGCAGTGATATTCAGTGTGCAATATCAATTATCCTGCAAATGCAAAATCAAGAAAAGAAATTGAATTACAAAAGGATGTGTATGGTGCTCTTTGGATCTATGTCATTAGTAAGAGGTGGTATGAATTGTGTCGGCCAGAGTGGTACAGGAAAGCTCAATTGGCTGAGCATTGAAAAATCGGGCCAATTACTTAAAATTTTGCAGTCGCTAATGTTTACCAGTTGAACAGTTGAGTACTTTAAACATTTCATGGGCATCTACTTGACGCCAACTTTACGCCCTATCGAGTAGTAGCTATATTTCCGAAACTTAAAGAGGGAAGAACGGAAACTGCAGTTTATACTACACTGTTAAAAATTTGCAGCAAACTGTCCAATCATTCAACCGTTTTTATAGAAAACGGTTACATAACCGTAATTTAACTATATTCTGACCATAATATGAGCAAGAATATGGTCAGAATACAGTTTAATTACGGTTATGTAACTGTTTTCTATAAAAACGATCGAATGACTGGACAGTTTGCTGCAAATTTTTAACAGTGTACATAATAAATATAATTGTCATTAAAAATAGAATAATGTTTAGGATTTTATTAAACTGGAGAAATAAAATTCACTTAAAAACAAAACAACCAACAGCAATTATATTAAAATTTTGAAAAAAGGTAAATGGTAAAATATTCAGTTGTTCAAAATAATCGAAATTAACGAAGGAAAGGGCAGATATATAAGGCATATTTCAATGATATATGTAAATTTTTTGTTGTTGTTAGTCGTAAGAGTGATAAATAGGGAAAAATAAAATATAAGAATTTTATATATTAGTAATTTATTTTATAATATAAAAAACAAATTATAAGAATTTTAAAATTAAATGTATATTTCACAAAAAAGAAAAATAAAAAACACAAAGAAAATCAGAAATTGTCATCCATGAATGTTGAATAATGCAGTATTTTTCTATTGCTATAGTAGAAGACGTCGTAGTCCGGCAGGTCAGAATAAATCTGATTGTTGAATAGTATAGATATTTTTGTAAAATTTTAGAGAAAGTTATCTTTTTCTACTTTGAATAAAGGAGCAAATATTTAAATCACGACTAGTGGTAGTATTGTGGAGCTATCTGCACACATTTCTGATGATTATTAAATATCTATTATGAATTTGAGACAGGAGTTTCATACAGGGTTATACATTGCAGAGTATAATTCCATATGGGAGAGTTTAATTTTTATAATTTAAAAGTTTGTATATTTTTTCGAATCAAGCCTTTTTCATCTTTATTTTCGATTGAAAGTAAATACATGTCTTTGGTTTACAATTTACTGTCGAATATTTGTCAGTCGCTTGTGCAAAAGCTCAAATTAGCGTTTCAGAATTGGACCTATCAACTCACTGGCCACGTACTTTACAATTACTGCCGAGTCCAAAGCAAGATTTCTGTCTTGGACATTTGCACTCGATAGAAATTAGTAATTTTTCTTATATCAAAAATAAAACTTATTCTGAATATTTCTGGAAATTGTTTTATTCCCTGTTTCTGATATTATTAAACAATTTTCTAAAAATGGGACTAAACTAACCAAGTTCATTAATAAAACTTCGGTTCAATACTTTTATATACATTGGAATTAAAAATATATATTAAAAACACGATTAACAAATTTTAATATGCTTTATTTTATATATTTTTATCAAGTTATAAACTATACGAAGACTCAATAATGTATCTTGCCCATATTAAATCTTTTACTTTTTACTATTTTGTTAGCTACTTCATGTAATTGGGTAGGTTGGATTCCAATTTTCTCATATACACCTATCCATATATCGCTATTTCTATTGCCATTTCTTGATTTCATTTCTGGTATTTTTGTACAATGCATAGATGTATTTTTGTGATTAACATTTAGTTGGTATAAGTTCACACAACAGATTAAGAAAATAGATTTTTTCAGTATTTTAATCGTCATACTATTTATTGTTTGGCACAGCTCAAATACAAACTCCGGAGACATGCGGGGAGATCTTTCGTACTATAAATTCTTCATAAATTGTAGCTACATTACAATGTTTAGTGCAGATGTTAATTAGATACTGCATGTTGGATAATGTTATAGAAATACATTCTGTTTTAATATTCTGTCTCCCTAACCGACTCAAAAGAGCAGTTAGAATTCTTGATTACCCAAATCATCATCTTTGAAAACATCTGCTTACTTGAAACATTTTTTAAATTACTATTTTCCTATATAATTTTTCTAGGACTAGATTTTGAATTTTTCATATATTTCTTTAAGTAAAGGGAAATAAGAATTTGGTTTATTGTGCAATATCTGTCCGTCGCTTATACAATAAATCAACTGAGCGTTTCAGAAGACAACATTTCATCCGTCCACTCACAGTGGACACATAATATGCATCCAGCTCGAAACGAGCATTCAGGATTCATTGCTCACTGTTTGAAAAAAAAATAGTTTTTTTTAAACTTTTATAGTGTGAAATATTCAAAGCGATTAAACCGATAAAAAGTCATTTTTATTTTAATTTTGCAATACGATTGCTCATACATCTTAAACAATGTATGCTTTCTCATTTGTGAAATAGTCTTCGTGGCGATTCTTAAGTGAAATGTGAATATATATATTTTTTTTAGATAGGTTTATATCTTTGACGTTATAATAATAATACTGAAAATTTTACTAAACAGAGACATGCTCTTTTTATTCTTTACTTTCTATAGATATATTATATTTTAAAGTTCTAAATCATCAATTTATATATTTTATTGAATAGAAACTTGCCGCCAGATCTCACTTGGCGTGACTTGCGGAAATCATTTCGGCTTTGTCAAACTTTATAACTCTATTATTATTAATGAAAACAAACTGTCTAAAACAAAATTTAAATTTTTACCCTAGTACATCAATGTACATAATTCTACGAATATTTATGGCAAAATGTGTAAGATTATTTAATATTTTTATTTGTTACGTTCTCCTTGCGTTCCGTTATAATAAAATGGCAGATGAATGTTCGGCAACACCCCCTGTATTTTCAATATACACGTGATTTTTTAAATAAAATGTGTACAAAATAATGTTCATTTTGAAAAAAAAAGGCACAACCTCTCAGTGATTTGAATCACCAAAACGAAAATAACCATTCGATTGAATATTTCTTTCAATTTATGATGGAAAGATAGGCTTAAGGGGAAAAAAGGGGCTTCATCAGACTAAAATTTCTGAAATGAACACCTACTTTTGAAAGCAGATTTGGCTTTTTCGGTACCTGTTACCGTTTGATACCAAAAGAGTCAGTCGGTCACACAGTTTAGTATTTATAAAGGTTTAAAGACCTGAACTCCTACTTTTAAATTAATTTGTAATTTTACAAAACTGATAGCAATGCATATTTTTTTTTTCTTTTAAGCTAACTCAAATATTATTTAGCGAAATGAGCTGTAATTTTGGAATAGCATGTTTGAGACATCTAGAATCATATTTCTGTTAAGAAATTTCTCGATTACAATTCATATTTTTCAAAAATATGTGTATATTTAGAGATTAGTTTGGAATAAAATATGAATCGTAACATGTAAAGTTTTATGATCGAAATGAATTTACCATTATGATTTCCACACTTTAAACCTTTTTAATTAATAAACTATTTAACTAAATGACTTCTTGTTTGGTGTAATAATTCAAAATTTACCGACAAACCCAAATATTATACCAATAGCAGTGGTTTGGTGTCGCAAATTTGAGAGTTTGGCACTTTTTAAGTTTGAAGAAACCTGCTGAAGGTTACATTTGAAACATAAGTTGACAGAAATAATAATTTCCAGGCTAGGGCTCTTTTTTTTCCTAGGACAATTTGGTAATTAAAATGTACATATTTTTTAAGGCGACTGTAAATTTGTATATTCTTGCTATTGCTACTACAGCCTTCATAGTTAATGTGTATACTTTGGAAGTTATACAATTCTATGAAATAACCCCTATGTCCATGGTCAATGTCCATTATCGGGTCACAAAAAGGAAGAGATGAACAACACCTGTTACAATTAAAGGTTTTGCGAGGGATTAGTTATTTATAAATTTTAGTGATCCTAACAAAAACTACTTCTTGCAAAAATATGTCTGAAGACTTCCTTCTCTGATGTTGTAGCCAGACACAGTGAGGAAAAGATGCGCAGCTATGTGGCGAATGTCACCCGTAAATTTGAATTGTATACTATGCTTTATTTAATGATTTAATATCTGAGATTTAACAAGGCAACTAACACTGTTAAAAGTTTGTGGTGCCAATCGGTCCACTGCTGCGCATCTTTTCCGCCACTGCAAACATATGTGCATAAACCATGCACCTTCTAAAAAAAAATAATGCCTAATATAAAAGTGTTTCCTTTTTCTTTTTCTTCTTTAAAAAAAATTACGATTAGTTTCGATTTCGCAGGTAACCGGTATGATATACACTATTTTGGCTTTTACACCCAGATATACACAATAATTTAATTTACCAAAAAACACTTTTTATTTTTCTAGTGGCATTGTATACAAATTATGTTATTATTATTTTTTTCTGAAAACAATAATAAATGAATCATTTAGAATCATTTTAGTGTTTTTGAAAGTTAATATTGAATCTTATAGTCCTTTGAATAGTCTTTTTTTTAAAACTTCTATTTATATTAAAAAGTATACAATGAAAAAAGTCCGTCCGGCCTGTACCGGGAGGAAAAGGTAGCTTTCCTATATCTTCTTTTTAAAATTTTAGCTAATGTTACACGAACACAGCAAGTTAAAATGCAAAGAAAATGTTTACAACAGATTCGTTAATACTGAATTTGAATAAGAAATTCGCCAAATTATTGAGCAATAGTCAAATTGGCTTCATTTATGAAGACTTATTTTGGTCGCCAAATTTGGCGATATTTCGCCAAATGTCGCCAAGTTTGACGAGAATTTGGCGCTAACGGATATGAATATATAGTTTTATGCGAATGATTGGGAAAATTATTACAACAATGAAATTTTTTGTAATGTGCTGTCTTGTTTCAAAATGTCAGCCACCCTAGAATTTCAAACTGCTCTATCTCAGCCATTTTTTTAAGATAGAGGTAAACCAAAAAATGCTCTGGAATCCTCGTATCAAGGCCTAACAATTAATTAAAAAATAAATTTGAATTTTTAACTTTTATGTATATTTATTTTAGTTTTAAATTTTTAAATGGCCGCCATCTTGAAACAAAATGGCGGATCAAGCTAGCCAACGAACTCGGTCGAGACATAACTGTCCAGTCATTCGAAGGTTTTTATAGAAAACGATTTTTTTACCATAATTTGAAGTGTTCTCATTTGTCAGAAAAGAGATATGTTTTTGTTTGTAACCGTGTTTTAAATAAACGGTATAATGACTGGACAGTTGGCAGCAAATTGTAAACAGTGTTGGATGTATTTTATACTACATCTCTGGTTTGTTTTTATTTGAAGAGAATTTAAATATGTTCTACAAGATCAAAAACAATGTAATGGATATCAAAGAATTGTTAAAAATAGATTTAAAGCAGAAAACATCAGTTCCAATTAAAACGCCTATTACATTAAAATAATCAAAATAACTTAGAACTATGATGACCCTATGAACAAAATTATTTCTTATTTAGATCCCATTTTTGTCATTTTCCAACATAACTGGAAAGTGTTAATGAATTCGGTTTGTCTACCGCTTGTCTGTCGTCCAGCCAAGCTCTAGCTTTCGTAAATTGAGTTGTATTTCCCCGTATTTGGTGTATGTTATTCAGATTTACTATATAATATTCCCTACTCTCTCTCTATATATATGCATAGCTGCCAACTTTTACGCTTAATTCCTACCACTAAAATTTTATACTAAATTTTATCTTATTAAATTGACAAGATCGTGTGATTACATAACGAACAAAATTCTATTAAATTTTAGTGGTAAGAAAAAAGCGTAAAAGTTGGCAGCTGTGTATATGAAAGTGAAGTATGGAATATTCGCAGTTCATTTACAGGGACACACAAAAGAATTCCGTTACATTATCATGTATGGGAAAAATTGTTTCCTGAATATGGTAATGATGTAATATCTCTTCAAACATAAATTGTACCGCACTTTCTATAAGCATTAATTTCTGAAATGGGTTGTTTTGAGCTGAGGTACTACGTTTTAAGCTTACGAAAATATTTGTATATTACGTGGTGTATAAAATTCTATCTAATAAATACAGGGTGGCAGGAAAAAACTGCAAGCATTATGTCTTTAAGAGAGAACTGATTAAAATATGCTTTGAACTGTGTTATGCATTTTCTAAATGAAATTGTATTTAGTATACTAAAATATTAGTGTAGATTATAAATGCACTCATATAAAGTGATGACCAAAAGAAATAGAACACATTGTCATCTGTGTATTTTGATCGTCTGATGCATGCTTTTGTTATGTTTTGCACTTTATAGCTGCCATTAATTGTAGCATATTGTGTAAAGTTTATCACAATTTATAGATCATATACAGAGATTACAAAATATACTAATACTTTAGAGACTATGCGCGGAAATTTGGAATCCGAACTTTCAATTGAGTTGTGAATTTAGTATTTGCATTAAATATTTAAATACTGCATAGTATGTATACAAATCTTTAAAATTATCTATGCTGAACTTCAGGAATATATTGAAAAAACTTACTGGCAATGACCGATAAGTGCTGAAATTGAGTTTTATACGTTAATTTTATACGTTTTCTAAATACACGGTTAAAAAAAGATGGCGTTGTATTAATATATTCGGAAAGTGTTATAAAGTTTTTATAATCTATTTGTGACGCATGATTTTCTTTTTTGTTTCACATGGTTTTATGTTTGGTAATAATGTATCATTCCATAAATATGTAAAACAAATTTTGGTCTTCAGGAATTTTCGCCATGATCTTTAAATTCCCAGTTGAGAAGAGTATATTAAAAACTATACTATATGTCTATACTAAAAACGGTTCTGATAAAAAAGACATTTCAAATAAGGCTGTAATATTATTATTATTAAATCACTGTTGACATATGTCAGCTAAATGTGTTAATTTAAATGCATAATGATGAGAATAAAATTAAAAAAAATATTCGCTTAAGAGACACTATTCCAAATATTAAATTAATTTGAATTAAATTTCAATTTATAAATTGTCATTTTTCATATAATTTTCCTTAACCCTTTCACGGGCAAGCAATTGTGTACATGTAACGTTGAATTCTTACCGGGATTTACGAAAAAAGTTTGCTTACAATAACGAAAAGCAATTTTTTCAACTTTTCCCATCAAAGTTAATAAATTAAAATTTAATTAAAAGTTTCTGGTTTGAAACGGATTAAAATTACGTGGTATATAGTATATACTACCGCCCCTCAAACGGTTAAGTCACCAAAACATATTTCTAGTTGAATGCATTTTATGTATAATAGGTTAAACTATAATCAAAATCCATCCTTTAAAAAGTGAATAGAACACAATGAATAAATTAACTGCATATTACGTGAATTTCAAAATTATGGTATGGATAATTAAATGTCAAATAATGATTATCTTAAATTAGCGTCAAATTTACAGAGTATTAGTTTATTTATGATCATTTAATAAGTCTTAACATATATGGTCCTTTCGCTAATACTGCTATAAATTAACTGTGCTATCTAATAAAATAAATCTCGAAAGAGGTAAATGAATTACGTATTATTTATGCACATGAGTAATTATCAATTGATAAGCGAATATTTTATTAATACAATGATACCGTATCTGTTATATCATTTTATAAATATTTAAAGTATTTGCAGATAGAGTTGATCATTACTTTCAATCACCAGACACAAGTCGTTAAATGTATTATTTACGACACAAGGGTTCCGATTATCTTTATTGTTTAATAGAAGAGAAACTTGATTCATTAAATTTTATTCTTTCCTTTTTAGTGTATATAAAGTCACTTGAAGCTTACTAGCTATTCTCTAATAAATGCCTTTCATTTAAATTTAGAGAATAAACATATGTCGAAGAACGTCACTAAAGGCATAATTATCAACAATTTACAAAAAAGTATACTTAATGTAATTTGTTAAAAATAACAATGCACACAAATCGCCGTCTCCCTGCAGTACCATTTTAAATTTTGCATAACACAGATTACGCTAACCAGGCGAAAACGCCAAAAAAATTAAATAAATTCATATGACCAGGAGATGTGATTCAAGTCAGGAACTACAACTATAGGTTTACATGATGCAGGCTTATAGAAAATTAAATATCATAACTTATATAGTGTATATATTAATCAACATATTCATTAATTTATATACATAATTGTATGTTTTAACCACTATCAAATGTTCGATGCTAGTAAAAAACAATTTTACTAAAATTTAAAAAGTTTTTATCCAAACATTTTATGTAAAGATTTTCCTTGTACATTTTACAATGTCCTCATACATAAATCTTATTGTGTGATGTTATTTTGAGCTACAACATGTATTCTACTTCCGTTAGTGCATGTGGTATTTGAATATACTTCGCACGTCGTCTGAAGATGAATAGCGCAATTTTCGTTGAATTTGGTCGTTAATTATGGTGACAATAACTACCAGTAACATAGAGAAGCTATATTTTTTAATGAAATAATGAATTATGTGTATCTATTGGCAACTTTTTCCCCCGTACCCTAATTAACTATTTAAAGGTCATAGATCAAATGATAGTAAGTGGACTATAGTTCTTTTTATGACGGCACAATATATTTCAAATACATGTAAATTTTTGCCCATAATTTAAAGACATTATACAACAAAGTTTTTTGATTATTATATACATTTTTTAGTACTTGAATCTTCAGGTAAAACAGACAACAGAATTTGAATGTATCACTGTTACCAGTTTTCTATTGAAAGTGCTGAGTATAACAGTTACAGCTTTTTATAGCAAAAATTTGTAATACCTCGAATTTTCGTACTCCAAATGAAGAAAACATTATGGCCGGCCTTTACAAAACCACAATCACAAGCAATATAAACATCCCCGAAGTGCATTTTCATTTGCAGTTACAAATTATTATACTTTGAGGAAACCTAAAGAGCAGAGTTATAGGATAAAGAATTGAGATAAATTTAACAGAATTCAGATAATGTCTATTATTATTATTATTATTATTATCATTAACTTCCTCACAAATTTTGAATAATCCCATTTATTGTATGTACAAACCTATATAGAAATAATTATAAGGTGTTGAAACTTGCGATTTAGTACGTTTTTACAGAATTCAAAAGTTAAACAAGAACGAAAAATCCTGCGATAAGCAGACATTATGTAACGATTTCCAACACTTCAAAGTGTTTACAAATCTTTATCGTTTAATGAGGTGAGAGACGATATCTAAGTAAACAAAGTTCAAGTCAAACCGGGAAGGGAGGCTTATCTTTCAGCTAAAGCTCAACTAGCCCCTTTGGAAAACGCATAACATATTTAAACACCCAATTTCAGGAATTACCAACGATATTCAGAAAAATATCATAATTATTTTGTGCAGACTTTTATACGACCTATAAATTTGTACATACACTACATAGAATGCTAAATTTTAGTTCAGTTAGGAAAAGCGTAACACAGTTTAAAATCACACTTATGGAATTTCCGTTAATAAACGGAAATGTACTCGAGGACTTTTGTGCTGCCCTGTATATGATCTATAGAATTTATACACACAAGTAATAGATAAAAAATAAGTTAAATTTAAAAACGCGTTCAGCAACTGAAAACTCACTTCCAGCAATTATTGTTAACCTACTGTACCGAATTATTTTGTGTGTCCCTCTAAATGAACGATGAATTCTATACACAAAATATTCTATAGTAAACCTCTTGAAATGCACATTAGTTATATTCTATATCAATTTCAACATGCTTGAAAACTAAAATATTATTAAAATTAACCAATAGATTTTTCTCTTTAGACCTAATAGAATTCTTTTGAGTGCTCCTGCAAAAGAACTATAAGTGCTATGCACACCATATTCAGTATTAAGCCTCTTGTAGTGCACCTCAGTGTTATGTATCAACTTCAATAGATTTGAAATCGTGTAACAGCTTTGAAACACAGCCGAAAATGTGAACAGCCGAAAATGTTTTTTTCGCACAGACTGTAATATCCTGGGATTCATTTGAGTGTCTCTGTAAAAAAACTGTAAGTGTTACACACTTCATTTTCAATACCGAACATGCCATAGTAAACCTTAATAACATCTATCAATTGCATGACAATCTAAATATATTTACGCGAATTAGAGCACGGCCAGACAGACGACAGACAGACAGAGCAAATTCATAAACTCTTTTTAACTATGTTGGAAAGTGTTAAAAATATTATTTTTAAATAATACAAATGACTAAAAGTTTAAAAAGATCGCAAATCTAAAATTATTTAACTGTCGTGAATTTATCTGTACTTTAAAAAATTGGAATATTGTAAACATTGTTTCGATAGGCTGCTTTAAATCCCATGTTCATTAATTTTATTTTACATTCATTTTTGCTGAGATAGAATATTAGACATTTTGAAAATATGTCAGGAATGTCCAAATAAAAATCCTGTACAGGTTTTATGTGCAAGTTCTACGTGCATTTGCAAGATCGTTAAAATTATCTGATTTTTATACTTGTTTCTTTAATTTTTAACGCACGATTTAGTGAAGAATTCAAAAATTTTATGTTTGATTCAAATTCGTATTATTTGCGTATAACGTTTAACTGAATGAGCGAAAAACATAAGTATAATAATTTATATGTAATATAAATATATGTAATGATATCATTTATACATTTCTATTCAATGTATTAACTAGTCACTTATGTAATGAAATGTAAATATTTAAACTTGAAACAATTTTAACGATAAACATATAAATAAATCAATATTTGTTTAGCGGAATTCCCTAAAGCAAATAGTGCAACAAGAGAACATTAAATGTTTGTTTCTTTCTAAAATGCTTTTTTATTTCACCAAGAACTTTTTTCTCTAAAAATAAAACGAAAAAAAAAAAAAAGTTTTTTTTTTTTTTTTTTTTTTTTTTTTTTTTTTTTTTTTTAAGTATTGAAAGGTACTACCACGATGTTTTTTATTTGCATATACAATATGAATTTATTTATATATTTATTTTTTTGTGTGTGCAGAGAAAACTGAGATTTAAATTGTGTTTTAGCATTATAATTTTGTTTCATTGTTTTAGAAATAGAAAAAAAATGACATTTTTATTAAATTTTATATTTTCACGATAGAAAATTTTAATTTATTCGTATTTTTTTACTACATTCGCATAAATACTGTTAAAGAATTCGTACTGAGTATGGGTTCTAAATATTTGTCTGCAAGTAGAAAGATGGGATTTTGATGGAAATGCCTTACAGAAAAAAGCTATACAGAAATTTTTTGCGTAAATTAAAATAATTGCGTATTTAGTAAAAAAAAAAAAAGTATTTATATTTATGTTCAAATATTTCAGTAAAATAATATATAGTTCTATCTAGTCTTTTATTGAAGATTTGAAACAAAAAAAATATTTCAAAAGAAAAATATTATAGAAAATGCCATATAATATGAACTTTCATATGTGAAAAATATTATCATTCAGTTAAGCAAAAAAAAATTGTGAACAGAAATCCTATTCATGAAATCTGTATTATAGAAGTGAAATTTTTTTAAACTTGTGAATTATTTAAATCATAATAAAAAGGAATGCTCATCTTTCAGCAAAAATAAAAATTATAGAAAATGAACCAATGAAATGTAACCGGAAATCAATTCGTAAATCATTCTTTTTAGCTTAGTTTATTTAACACTCGAGTTCCCGCAGCACGTTCATGTATGCACTATTTTTGCTTCGTATTTCTTTAAAGAAAAGCCACATATAATTTCAGGCAGGAACTTCTTGTGGTGGGTGGACGTAGGTGTTGATATTGGTGAATATAAAGATGTTTTTATAAACTAGCGAGAAAAATTAAAGGAACAATCATAAAAAGGTGCTTTATCTTAATTATCTTAAGGGAACTTAAATGAAAGGTGATTGGTTGGTAGATCAATGTCAACGTTATCACGTAAACCAATTAGATTAACCTTCGCTACAAAAAAATATGCACATTTTTTAGCCTGTTCCTTCGGCACGTGTGAAAAGGAGTTCACATGGGTGATATTAAATCTAATTTCAAGGATTATACGTTTAGTTGGATAAAAATTTTGCTTGAAGTAAATGATATACTCATTACAAATGATAAATGATATAGTGGTGAAATATGTCGTCCAGAAGACATTTAACGTATTGTGAGAAATGGTGTGCGAGAGTGAAAATGGAAGCAAGAGAGACACTGACAGGGGTCTGTAAAGACTTAGAAACAGCCAAAAGCACCATATCAAGAAACTGGAAGCGGTTTAAAGACACTGATATTGTGCGCAGACAACCAAGTCAAGGGCTAAAAGGTGCCACAGCAGCCTCTCAAGACCGTTATTTGGCAAAGATTAATAAAAGAAACAGGCAACTGATGTAGGTTCAGATTGTAAGTTAGTTCGCTGAAGCAACAGTAACGGGACTACCTAGATTTACTGTGAGTGACAGACTGCATATAACAGGGCTGTATGCAAGAAAACCCATGATTTGTATTCCACTAACTCCAGCAGGGAAATGCGCCTGGTTAAAGTGATTCATAGATCATCGTCATTGGAGTACCACAGACTGGAACCGAGTTCTCTTTAGCGATGAATCTCGATATTGTTTGGAGAGTTATTCCAGACGTGTTACCATATGGAGGGAGAAAAACACACGCAATAAGGATGCAAACATCCGTGAAAGTCAACGACACAGAGGTTCTGAAATCATGGTATGGGCGGGCATCATTCTGAATGACCGCACTGGCAAGTGGTGCAACTGTGAATGCTGAAATACACAGAGATGAGGTTATTGACACTCATGTCAAATTGTTTAGAAGTGCAATCGGTAATAACTTCCTATAATGGATGATAACACACGTCCTCATCGTGCTGCACTTGTGACTGATTATCTTGAGGGCAAAGGAATCTTGTGAATGGAGTGTCCTACATATTCTCTAGATTTAAATCCTATAGAACAGCGCGTGGAGCGCACTAGGACGCCGACTTGCATCTCGGCAACCCCCACCTAACAGTCAACAGGAGCTTCGAAGCGCTGTATATTCATCTTGAATGCACTTTGTTTCCGTAAGCACTTCTAGATAATCTAATCCACAGTATGGAAAATCGCTGTAAAGTTTGCATTTTGGTCAGGAATGACCACATACCTTATTGATTTTTCCTGTGTGTCTCTAAAATGTTGTAAAAGTGTAATTTCCTTATCACCTCTTATATGAAATTTTCTATCGTTTTATGTAAATTTATTTTTTGTAGACATAAGGAACTATGCATTTTGTATTTGTATCAGCCACGACAAAATAAAGTTCTTGTGCAAGTTTCCTTTTCTTATCTGCAAAATTATTCAGGTTCCATGAGTTTTTATAGTTGTTCCTTTATTTTTTTCTCGCCAGTGTATAATCAGAACTTCATGTAATAACATAGCGATCGTATTTATGAACCGATTTGGATGTGACTGAAGACGTGTATATAATTTAACAAGGTCTCGATCGAGATCGTTGGTCAGCTTTATACGTAACCTTGTTTTAAAATGGCGGTTACTTCAAGTTCAGAAAAAAAATAATAAACATCAACAAAACATTTTCTCTGAAGTGTTCGGCCTTAATACAAGGATTCGTGACATTTTTTTTTTGTTTTGCTGATATCTTAAAAAAATGGCTGAGATATAGCAGTGTGAAATAAACATCTTCGTTATTATTTCAGTGAAATGAATTATATCGTCTGTTATGAGCGAAACGAACATGCCTTTTCTCTTATTTTATTACGTATGTCACGTTTACAGATGCGAAAAAAATATTTCGACACCTGACAGTACTGCGATATTCACCAAGGATATCTTGCTTTGCGAATGAATACCTCCATGTTTTAATATTTTTATGACTCACGATGAACGAAACTCCTTGTGTTTTTTTAATGTATTGGATTGATATTGGGCTGCCAACCTAGTTCCAACTAAAGTTATCTCATAATCTATACATGTTTTAATGTAACTCATCACTCAAACAAAAATTTTTTTCAACAATCTTTCTAAAAAATGTTACTTTTATGCAATTTTATTTGAAAAAATTATTTTTAATATAAATGGCTTGCTGACATATGAAAAAAGAAGTGGTTAGCCCGAATTTGTTTTCCTCAGTCACAGGACTTTATTATATATTATTATATAGATTACGTATCATAGAATTTAATAGAATGAGAAAAACATTTAATAATATATATTTCAGTTTTGATTCGATTTTCACAAAATTTTAAATGTCTCTACAAAATTCTGGAAGAATTATATATATTACATTTCAAACCATTCGGTTTGGTAGTTTTTGCACTGTTATATGCGGACAGACGGTCAGGCGGACAGACGGACGGACCAGACCACAACTATATGGGCTACGTATTTACATAATTATGAACGCACCTAAAAACTTGTGTAGACAAAATGTTGTTTAATGTGTGGAATTTAAAATTAACCATTTTATCAAATGAAACGCAATGAAATCAGAAAATTAGCTTAAAGCAGATAAAAATGTATTAATAAATATAAGAGCTTATCATTTATTTTGAAACACGTTTTTTCATTTGAATAATCAAAAATAAGTTACAGCATAATTATGCTTTTATGTTGTGCTTAATATTCTGAAATAAAAAATCACCAGATTTATGCTATTATTTTTACGCTTCTAGCTATCGCGTATTATTTTTTTGGAAAAACAAAATTCCAATATGTCTTTCTATGACCGTAAGAAGTACACTGATATTTATTTTCATAATTCTTATATCAAAAGAGTATAAAATAATTATATTCGTTCTTAAATCATGCAAACTAAAAGTGCTGCTTAAAAAGATATATAGAAATGCAACATAAAAGAACATTCTATATAGAAGGTGAATCTAAACTCTTGGGCAAAATTTTACGGGGTGATAGTACGCATCAAGACAAACAATATAAAATAGGAAACTAAGGGTCCCAAACGTCTTCCGAAGGAGATAGGCGCCATTAAAAATTAGGGTCCAAATTTTCAAATGATTATAAACAACGGAAAAATCGGTCGATTCATTTGCGGATTTCGGTAAAACTATTCTTTATGTTAGTATTTTCTTTAAAATAAATTTTAAAGAAAAAGTTCAAAAAATGCCGATAGAGGGTGCTTTAGACTTTGGATGAACCAAAAACTATTTTTTACCGTTATTTTTCGTATCTCATTAAATGCTTTCAAAAGCTTAGAGTTAAACTTAAATTTTGAGCTCAAAATCTGAATCGTTGGGAGTGATTAAATAGCGCAAACTGAACTGCGTTCAGGAGTTGAAATTTGAAATACCTCCCTCTCCCCCCCTCCCCACTCCTGAACACAGTTCAGTTATTACCGATCTTGGTGTCGTAGACCAGGCAGAAACACTATGAGTTGTAATTTTCCAACTGGACGAAAAATGTCCGGGCCAGGATTTGAACCTGGGATCTCTTGAAGTTGCCATTCTCTACCAACTTAGCTATCCCGGTTGAATCTGGAGGGAATAATTCATCCAGATTCCACCGGAGTAGCTCAGTTGGTAGAGCATGGCAGCTTCAGCCAAGAGATCGCAGGTTCGAACCCTGGCCCGGACATTTTTTGTGCAGTTAGAAAATTACAACTCATATGATTTCTTTACCAATTTGAATAATTGTGTTCAAATTAATCCAGACATAAACTACTACCCCCTACACGTAAAATAAACGATAGAGTAATGACAAAATTAAATAGAAAATTTATTTATAACAGACATGAGCAATTTCTCCGCGCAAAATAAAAAGAAGCAATTTGATGTATGCAAGTAGTGCGCAATATGAATGACGGTTGACACGTAGAAAATGGTACACGCATTATGTTCGTGAGGAATTACAAAAACTGCTCGAAAGAGTGCCCAACAGCAGCGATGCAGACCTCACGCCGCCGGCGGAGGGAGTTGCGAACATTAGTGAATACCCCGGGCATCTCCCGGATATCGCCTGTTACGACGGCAATCATCGCAACCATGTCCTCGTCGGAAAAAAATAGTTGTTTATTACTCCAAAGTCTAAAACGCCCTCTATCGGCATTTCTGAACTTTATCTTCAAAATTTATTTTAAAAATAATTTTTTTATTTAATTTTGTCATCTCTGTATCGTTTATTTTACGTGTAGGGGGTAGTAGTTTCTGCCTGATCTACGACACCAAGATCGGGAATAAGTAAACTGTGTTCAGGGGGGGTTCAAATTTTAACTCCTGAACACAGTTCAGTTTGCGCTACTTAACCACTCTCAACGATTCAGATTTTGAGCTCAAAATTTAAGTTTAAGTCTAAGCTTTTGAAAGCATTAAATCAGATAAAGAAATAACGGTAAAAAATAGTTGTTCGTTACTCCAAAGTCTAAAGCGCCTTCTATCGACATTTTTTAAACTTTTTCTTTAAAATTTATTTTTAAAAATATACGGACATAAAGAATAGTTTTAGCGAAAACCGCAAACGAATCGACCAATTTTTCCGTTTTTTATAATTATTTGAAATTTTGGACCCTAAATTTTAATGGCGCCTATCTCCTTCGGAAGACGTATGGGACACTTAGTTTCCTATTTAATATTGTTTGTCTTGATATGTACTATCACCCCTTAAAATTTTGCCCAAGAGTTTAGATTCACCCTGTATAAGTTCATTCATTCAAGAGATAAGATAAATATATTCAAGATAATTTTATAGTTATTTTCATTTGTAAAGATTTTTTTATAGTTGAAGTACCTTGAAATATTATCGTATTTATTATATAACATAGTAAGTCTCTTTGTGATTTGCAAGAGCTAGGCCTATATTTTAATGGGATCTTCTCAAAATGAAGCTTCAGGTTCAATTTGCATGGATTCCATTTGTTGCAGATTTAAATATCACTATCTTCTAACTGTAAAATTCATGGTAGATGTTAATAAAATTTTCATGATTTACACAATTGAAGTGAAATTCTTTGAAATGGGGATATTCAAGGACCGTTCAAGGAGGAATTTCAGAATATGCTCGGAAAATTAATGTTTTCTGCATATTTTTTCGTAAACAAATTTGCGATTTTATAGATTCTAATCATCAATTTCGGTTTTGTAATTAATGTTTTAACGCTCATACACTTGAAACCACATTTATGACAGCATTGTCATTGTTGGATATTGTCTGAGGATGAGATTACGGAAGTTTTCTCTTGTTACCATGAAACATACGCAAACATCTTGAAGAAAAAAACACACTTGGCAGTTTTATATCGATTGATCCTGCATTACTTACATTATGGTTCAAGGTTATTTTACACATTGAAACTCTGACTTAGAATTTTCTTTACTAAAATCTAATTTTGGCGTGATATTTGAATTATTCAGTAACTTCTGATACCAAACGGGAAGTCATTCTTCCAAGTAGTTTAAGCCCTTGGGGACGAGCGACACGTATACGTGACGCATAAGATGCTCAGAATCATCGATTATTCCCACCAGTTATTTTTTATTGTAAACTTTGCCTAATTAAATCTTAGCATTTTTGTGATTCAATTATACGAAAATTTCTGTTTTGAAAAACCGGTGGTAAAAGATTAAAAATTCTGTAAAGGACGCTCGTCGCGAAGGGGTTAACACTAGAACCGCGATGATGGGTCTCTTCGAACCGTAAATATTAGTATATGTTGACTCGCACGAGAAATTATTTTATAAAATAAGTTATATAAGTCACCCAAAATAACTTAAAGAAGTTAAATAGTTCTAAATAAAATTTTTAGTGTGAAATATTTTTATAAAATTTGAGTAGCGGTCCTGACCCGCAGTCCTAGTGTTAAAAGTTATTTATACCCCCGTTTTGAGCTCGTAATGTTAAATTCATACTTAACCGTTGCAAAACAAATTAAAATCTAGTAGCATAACTCAAATTCCAATTGGCGGAATGAGCTATAATCTCGGATTCTCATATTGAAAGCTTGTAGAAATCGATGCCAGTTAAAAGTCTTATAGATTACAATACATATATTTTTTAAATGATAATTTCATATTTATAAAAATTGTAACAAATAATACACAAAACAATTTATTATAATCTATTCAAATAAAATAAAAAATCAATTTCTAGAAGATTTAAATATCCGAATCGAAAATTATTGTTTAATCCACAATTTTTTTTCAGTTATGCTTGTAAACACTATCCGTATTGTAAGCTGTTTTGCAACGAAAATAAAAAAATTCAAATACACATTTCAGTAATTCCTAAACTACTCATACTTAACTTATTGACTTCCCGATTGGTTAGTCACCCGAATCTAAAATTTACCAAATATGTGTTACCATTATCAATGCTAGAGTTTATTAAAATTTTTATATGGAGAAGACCCCGTAGCTTAATTTATGATATCATTAACTAGTAGATATTATTACTAATTTTTTGGTGCTAGTCACATTTTCATACGATAATTTGCAGCAGAGTTAGTAGGGGAGTAAGTAACCTTTTTGTTTTCAGAAAACTTACAATAATTGCCCCTAAATGAAATTGCATGCCACATTATTTTCGTCAAAGTCTGTGGTAGATACCCCAAGTTGGCATCTTGACATTAGTTTATTTTACAAACGAATGACTTTTAAAGTCTCTCGTTATCTTGATTAAACATCAAACATATGAACTGTACATAAAAGACAGTTAGACTTTTTTTTAAATATATAATATTTCTTTAATGTTTCTGGTGTAAGATTAATTCTTTTTTTTACGTGTTATAAAATATTTAGAATTGTGATATCCAAAAAACATTATGTAGAAACATAACTAAAATATTTTATAATTTTGCTATAGTAACTGCAAGTTGTATCCCAAAATTAGAGAGATAACGAAATGCAATAAATTGAAGGATATCAAAAATTAATAAAGGAAGATCATAACCATCCAAATAATTGTCTCCTGCACGTATTTATTATAATTTATTTTAAACTTTTAAAAGAAAACTATCTCTATGTAATAGAATTTAGTAACATTTACCTACGCATGCAGTTCTTAGAATAATCCAAATAGTTTATATTTGCGGGTAATAAAGGAAACCAAAGACGTTTATTATATTTTATTACCGAAGACTTTCGTTTACGCGACACTAATGTCAGAAAATACACCACTTGGTGTTTTCAGTCTGATTCATTCAGTTTTGTCTTAGCGATTGCATCATTTATACCCAGTGAAAGGCAAGATCAACCCTCTGACCTCCGAGCAAAAGGGTAAAATTGTTATGTTGTTTTCTTTGTAATTTTTTTAAAACGCTAAGAAAAGAGGATTTTCCCAACATGATATAAAAACTTAATTACGTATATGAATTAAATCCTTGAGAGTATAGCTCGATGATTTAAAACTGCATTATATCTGTAGAACTATAGTAATTTTAAAAATGCTTCTACCACAGTCAAACTTATAGCTTAGTGAACGGATACATCAGTTCAAGGCGCTCAGAAGGTTTTAACCCTTTCCGGCACAGTGCTCCCACTCAGGGCACACCTAATTTTAATTCCAAACTTGCATTTGGCACCAAGAATATTTTAATAAAATTTTATATCTAAAATGAAAGCTTAAAATAAGGAGTTTTAATTTTTTTAAAAAGTCGTTTGTAAATCCCGGTGTCAGTCAGTAATTTCTCATTTTACGAAGATAATTTGTTTGTGCCGGAAAGGGTAAAGATGGGAACTCATATCAAGCTATAAATATAAACCGCAATGCAATTTCATTCCTCTTCGAAAGAGTCTGAAAAAATTTAACGAAAAAATGTCTGAAGGTAAGATCTCTGACACTAAACAGTTAGGGAAAACCGTTGTTTCCACCACTTAAATCAATCTATAGCCAACAACAAAATCACGTCAAATAATTCTAAATACTTTCCGAAATAAATTCGTATGTTGGTTTATAGGTTTAAGCTGGAATCGTAAATCGGAGTTTTTTATGGAATGTACCCAGAAAATCTTTAATGAGATCAAACGTTTTTGAGGCAATCAAAAACCTAACACTCTGTGAAAGTCTTACCGGAGATCTTATTTATAATACACATATTAAAATATTTTTATACATTGTATAAACTTTGATTTTAACATCTTTGAAAGGTACGTAAACGTTTTCAACCTACATCCATTCTGTAACAATTTTATTATCAGAAAGTGCTGCAGAGATTGGTTAATTCAAGGCTTTTTTTTAACTGTTTGGACAGATATTTTGTGAATTTAAACAGAATAAAACACAAAAATTATTAAAATTGTTCTAATCCAACTTCAAAAGTACTTTGTAGATATTTGTGTTATTTGTTATAAGTTTGTTGGAACTTTTACAGTTTATCCTCCTTTTTTATTCAGAAAGGATCAGGGTCCATAAGCCGTGTTTTTGGACTATGAAATAAGACTAAAATACGATTTGTTATGCTGACTTAATTATTTAACTATTTAACATAGAAGGTTTATCCTATATGATTTCAACAATATTTTTTGCATTTTGTATCGGATTTATACGAGGGCTGTAAATTAAGTAATGGCAACATAGGTATAAATTAATTTTTAATGAACTTACAAGTACAATTGCATTACATTCCTTCTATGTAATCACCAACAAAGCTTTTAACCTTTTGCCAAATGTCGGGAAGCCGTTGTAGACCAGTGACAAGGTGTTGATTGTTGATGTGAGCGACCGAGCGCCCTACTGCGTGGAGTACAGATGAAACGTCATGAAATCGGTGACCTCAGAGGGGAAATGCTTGAACCCATCGTGCTACTGTCCTATACGGTAAAGCATTTCTGCCACAGGCTTCCACTAATCCTCGATAGCATTCTGTTGCATTTTTGTCACGGGCAACCCCGATTTTAAGCCCTGATCGCTGATCACTTTTTGAAAACATGCTTTAGAGCAATGGAAACGAAACTCCTCACTTTAACGCCACACAACAACTACCCTTCTAAGCAGATCGACTGTTTTTTGCACTCTACACATCGACAACAGCGCCACCTCACCGCTCCCATATCCTATTTGCACATGCCCGCCCTTCTGCGAGTTTCAAGGTTAAATTGCCACTATTTAATTTACAACCCTCGTATAACTTACACAAGCTCAAAGTTCGTATTATTCGTAGTTTTTGATGAAAAATACGCAATTTATCCTAATTTTACCTCTATTTGTAATATATTTTTTTAATATCTTACTATGAGCGCAGCTTTGCAACACTTTTATTTTTACATATATTGTACATTTTGATGGATTTTATAATATATGTAAAGAAAAAAGTGTTGCACAATTGCACTCATATAAATAATTGATGTAAAATTGGGAGGAATTGCGTATTTTTTATCAAAAACTACGAATAATACGAACTTTAAGCTTGTGTAAATCATATAAATCCGAACAAAATGCAAAAACTTTTGTTGAAATCGTACAGGATCGTACGATTCTCGTACGACAAAATCGTACCTTCTAATAATGAAAAGTGAAATAATTAAGTCATCATAACAGAATCGAATTGTAGTCTATTTCATGGGCCAAAAACACGGCTTATGGACCCCGATCCTTTCGAATTCATACCTGAACATAGTAATTGTAATTTTGATGCATAAACTAAAACCATTAACATCGTTTTAACGCACAAATACGTACAAACATGGCACAAAAAATCACATACGGCCGTTTCGAGAGTTCTTACATCCCCTTCCTGAGTGCGAAAAAAAAAGATTAAAATGGGTTAAAGTACCCCTCGATTATAGTCCCGAGTACTGTCTATTGGATTGAGTGATTAGCCAGTGCTCGGGGTTATAGCAGAGAAGTTCTTTGAACACATTAATTTTTTTTTTCCGCACTAAGGAAGGGGATCCAAGAAACCTCGAAACAACCGTATGTGATTTTTTTTGTCCCATGTTTGTAGGTATTTGTGTGTTAAAAGGTTGTTAATGGTGTTAGTTTATGTATTAAAATTCGCACAACGTGTTTCATTCAGGCTTATAATTGTAATTTTACTTTGTTAAATGTCAAATATTTCGTGTTTACATGAGGTAAAAAGTTTTCTTTTGCATTTCCGGTGTGAACGCGGTATTTTTTAATAATAAAGGAGGACAAACTAGAAACTCTGGTTTGTTGGTATAAAATTGATGTATAAATTTCTGACAAGACTGATGTTTACATTGTGCTGAAATTACTGAAAATAGGCTGTTAAAATACAGATTTTCTTAAGCCAAAATAACTTGTTTCTTGGATTTGGACGACTTTGTTGTATTTTTGAACAAAACATAGTTCGTTTTCCTTAAACTGTTAATCGTGAAATTTTTCGGAAACACCCGAAAAGGTAAATTTAGTAAAGCGTGACACAAAGAAAGTTAATGTATAATTCGTACACTTTGAAAATATTTCTTAAACCATTAGATAGATGATTAAATTGCAATAATACGAACATTCTCAATCTTTCTGAAACTGTATACTTTATTTATTCACGTATAGAAAAAATGAAAAGAAAATTATCTTCATTGAAAGGTATTTTTTTCATTTGAAGTCATTTTAATGCTATTTTGATCAGAATGAAGGGAAAATGGAAATCCTTTTTTCTATTTTAGCATTAGAATTATAAAGACGTTTTATTTATTTATTTTTAAAGATATTGATTTTATGTTAAAAGGTTTATCAATAATGTGAAGGAATCGTTGGGAAAATTCATATTAACTAATAAATTAGACAATTATAAACAGGAAAGGTCGTATAACGCAAACACAGGTATTAATTCATAGCATCTGTATTGCATAGTTACACGAAGCCTTAATAATCACTTTTGAGCATTAATAAGCGATTGTTTAGATTATGGCTGGAGAAAGCAAATGATCAAAAATATCTCTTTATTTATTTCTTAAAAGAAAGAAAAGAATAAAATTGCACTGTTAATGATTTTTAGGATGGGAAAGTTTTTAATTTTTTTAATTTTTTTTAATTTTTTTAATTTTTTTATTTTTTATTAACGGCTCAAAACTTGGTCAGCATTAAAAGAATGATATTTATTAATTGTAAAATAGATGAAGAGACTGATATGTTTTAAAAAGGGAATAAATTTTTAATTAAATGTAGTACTTGTAAAATTATAATTTTATTTTTAAGTTGGTGATAATTAATGATATGTGATGATTGGTTAATTACATCATCACAAGAATGAAACTTTAAAAAAAAATCGACATATTTGCAGATATAAGTTTGACATTGACGTCGTCGACGTGATGAGATGGAACAATTTCGCTATCGGGCTCGCGCGGGCTGGGGTTCCGAAAAAAGAGACGAAGCTCATCTCTAATTAATACACATGTTACTTTTTTGTCTTAATAAAGTAACACATGGGAAAAATAATACAAACAAACATATAATATAATTATAGTTAATTTATTAATTAATACTAATTAATTAATACAAATTTACTAATTAAGCAACTTATTTGACCTATTGCTTTTGTTAAAAATTACATTAGTCCATGTTTGATGATAAAATTTTCGTTTCCCGAATCTGGCTTGGATGTTTATAAATGAATGTACTTATATTCAAAATTTACTATGTTACTCTTCCTAAACAAATTAATGCTTCATTTTTAGAACCAAATCATTCATAATCTGCATGAGGAAAACAATTTAAAATTACTTTCTATACATTCACAGATTTTTGTGACGTAAATTTTAAGAAGCAGGTCTTTTACACGTGAACAAATGACATCCACTGATTATCAGAAAGACTTAAAAAAAATGTAATATTTATTATATTCATTATTGCATGAACAAACTATAATTATACCCGGTTAAACGAATCTAATTTTAACGATATTTTTATTTTAAATAATATTATTTGGATTATTAAAGAAAACCGTTTATTTTGCTATTATAGAAATATTGATTTTAATGAGTTTCTTATTAACATTTTTTTTTTTCAAACTAACGAATTTATTGAAGGTTTAGAAACAATAGTCATTTCAGTTTTACGAACATAGCGGTCACTAGCAAAAGATCTCAATAAAAAAATTAATATTCCGGTAAAATAAAATAAAAATTAATTAATTAATTAAAATAAATTAAAAAAAATAATAATAAATAAATAAAACATTTTTTTCAAAATGTTTTCTTTAACCACCTTACTTTATGGTTGCATTTCAAATCAGGAAGTTTTTAATAAAATGCGATATATACCTTAAATGTAACAAACTTGTGTGCAACCAGTTTTGCCAAGTATCCGGCTTTTTGTACACCATTTTTTTTTTTTTTTTTTTTTTTTTTTTTTTGAGGAAGGTTGTTTTTTTAAATCGCAAATTACTCCGATTAAATAAAAAATATTTTCTGTACTAAATTACTGGTATCCAAGAAGCTGGAGACTTGGTAAGTCTGGGAAATTGCATCGGATTTAGATACAAAAGCATCACTGTTTGTTATTTACTGACAAGTTTCCAAACCAACGAAAATTTAATACATATGTAATAATATAATATAAATTTATGCAATGTGAGAAAATTTTCATTTTTTTAAATTTTCCATATTGGAATTTCATATTTAAATTTTTTTCCGTATAAAGAGTTTAATCCCTGTTTAAAGAAATTGTTATAAAGACATTTTAATGTAAATGATAAAATTAAAAAATATATATTATTTTAAATGTAATATAATAAGCTAAATGCTTCACAATTAAAGAATCATTGTCATAAAAAAATTCAAAAATAAAATGATATACTTCTATTATGTATGGTTTTAAATCTATAGTATTTATTTTAATTAAAAACATATTTTTAAACTTTCCACTCAAAAGTTCATCTCTCCACTAATTTTAAAGACGTCTCAAAATACTTTTTATTAAACTTTACATTGTTTAAATTTTGTTCTGTTATTTAAAAAAAATCTTACGAAGTAATTTGTGTCAGAGAAAACGTTAATTGCTACAAAGCATTGTTTGTAGAAAACACTAAATGAAATAAAAGTTAGCATTGTTTTAAAAGTTGTTAATGAGTAAGATTGAAAAGGTTCCAAATGCTTGAATTCCAGAGAGATTTAGTTTTGCTCTAAAGTAAAACTCGCTTGAATTCAAAAGTTAGATAAACTCTCCAAAAGTAAAACAAAGTTATTTTTTAACCTCTTGAGAGATGAAGTTAAAATAATACTATAAGTACACTTTTTCAGAAATAAAATGACACCATAGATAAGAGAAATCGATTCCACTTCAGAGGACTGGTAATTTATTTTCACAAACAATATGGATCTAAAATTGCTAGCCCCCTTAAAATATCAATTTAGTTATCACTAACTTAAATTCACACAATAACAATGGGGAGCTTGAAAAATTGATCTAAAAATTCACAATTTTTTTCTAATCTAAAGTGTTTAAGTTAAACATTTATCAAAAATTACTTACTTTCTCGGCCACAATGTATTGAAGGTACTTTGCAAACTCAGATGATAATAAAAAAATATTTTATGATGAAATAAACATCATTGCTTCCATTTATTGCTCTTGTGGTATTAAAAAAAAAAAAAAAATCAATATTCACGGGGACAGGAGTAGAGGTTCACATTTGTGAACCTCTGGATTGAAGCGGTTTTATGTGAACTTATACTTTGATTGCGTGCTAAAACAGTTGAAGGTATTAAAATATCCTGAATAAATAACGCCTTTGGTTATTAGTGTGAAAAACATGTAATGTTTGTAAAATAATTAAAAAGCTTTTTCTTTATGTTTTGTATTAGGCAATGAAGATGGCAAATGTGGCATGACAATAATAAGTACTAATAGCAAAAAATTATATGAATATCTACGGTTCCAACATGATTATTACGCTCATGCTCATTAATTAAAGATTATTGAAAATCACAGAAAAAAGTGCTCTAAAGAAAGAATTTAAATTGAAATAGAATCATACGATTGAATAGAACCATAATTCCCAAGCCACCAAATGTTTTTGAATGTACTTCATAAATAATCGAATTCCGGGTAGTATTTAAAATAAATAGTTTCGGAGACAGAGTGCACATCACAGCAAGCATGTAAATCTGTGATCGCCATAGACGAAGATGCATTACTCAGCGGGCACACATGGACGATGATTTCGGTAAAAGAATTAACGGTAGTTGAAATAATGTCCGCACGCAAATAGAAGTTCCCGATAGTTGAAGGCTGCGGCAGTGATTCCCAAAGTATGGAAATATAAGTAGATGCTTTAGATAAGTCGTTTACAAGTTTTAACGCTCTAAGATGGTCGATATATGCAGTAGTTGCCAAAAGAAACAGGAAAAGTACAGCAGCATACCGTTCCCGACAGCTTTCAACATACATGGGTACCACAGATTCAAGGCATACCTGTATAGACAAAGAAGTTGGAAATTGTACGTCAAACGTGACAAACGAGGTGCGTTCGAACTATAACTAGTTATATAAATATTCAGATCTTGATGATTTTTAATTCTGCGAAATGTATTATATCATATTCAGATTAATTTCTGTCAGAAAATAAGTATCTCGATCGTTTGACGATTAAACCTCGGAAGTTCCTATAACAAGAAAGCACCGATTTTTAAAATAAAATTCAAATTTCGTAATAAATGTTTTTATTAATATATTCTAAACTTTTTATTCGATTTTCATAAAAGTTGTCTCGACAAAATTCTGCGAAGATAATATAGCTTTTCAAACAAATCGATTGGGTAGTTTTTGCGCTGTTATATGCGGACGGACGGACAGACAGACGGACGGACTAGCCGACGACAATAGGTACTACGTGTTTATATAATTACGAATGCACTTAAAAATATCTATATGTCTGCAGCCCTTTGAAATCGTTTTTTATGCAGAGCAGCTCACTGCTAGTGCTAGTTAACATGGTGGCGATAACATGTTAACAGGCCACCAAAATAGTGAGGATTGTGTGTTGTTTACTGATGAACTCAGTTTTCCCATACAAACTGACTCACGTCATGTCATATTTTAAAATAGAGGTCATCAGCCAACCATTACAACCAAGAAAATATCATTCAACACCACCGTTACTGTGATGCTCGACTTCTGGTCTGGAATGCCATTATTCTGGGTTCTCGAATAGTTCTATACATACGAGTGGCATTGATTCGCAGATTCCGAACATAGGACTCCTTTCCAAGAACTTCTCTCATATCTATATAGATCCTGAGTTACGCGGTTGGGAACTGAAAATTATAGGATTGACAACTGTTGTGAAATCACATGTAAAGCAGCTAATATTGATGAAATTTTTCTATGAAAGTACCGAAATGTATTTCAATACTTTAACAGTTTTGGCAGTAATTAAACTATACATTGTCTCTGTTCGGTAAGAAATAAAAGTAAATAAAATATATATACAATTTTGTACAAAAAAAATTATTATTATTTTTTTTTTTTACATTAACGAAATTATTGCCTTTATTTATTTTTTATTTTTTTTTACCAAACAATTATTTTTGTTTTGTTTTGTTACATTAAATGAACTGAAAAAAAAGATTGGAATATCTTCAGAAGGTCTTGAGAAAATGTTGTACCCATATCAACCGTATATCCTGTATACCAAGATCCCAATATAGTAATATTTGAGAAAGATGTTATAGAAAATAATTTATGTGCCGATTTATCTCATGTATTATCTGGTGATGTAGAACGTTCCATAAATTTTTAATCAACAGAGAATCACGAAATATGTGTTTTAATGTTTAAAAGAAAAAAAAGAAAGAATTAAACACATACTTTATATTATAGATGAAAGTTCAGACAAATATTCAAATCGGGTTATAGATAAAACTAAACTAAGTACAAAAATAAATGAAATAGTTTTTAAAAATGTTCAATTATCTTCCATGTAAAAAGGTCAGAAAAAAGTAATATTGAAAAATGCAAAGTTTGATAATGAAAATGCTTATTGAACTGGCAATTTTGTTTTTATTTTTATTTATTATATATGTAGAGGTTGGAACCATTATGAATCCTTCGTATAATATCAGTTTCAAAATGGTATTATCTCTTTTATAGCTAAATAACTGAAAAATAACTACCATAAATGCACGGATGCATGTGCACAATAAAAAATAAATTACTGCAAATACATATCAGTATTTATAACTAGAAAGTATATAACACTATTTCTTTTCAACATGGAATTGCAGTAATCAGTGAAAAACTTCGCACAGAAGTACAGCATCCAATGAATCAACACTCAATTTGGTGTTCAAACGAGAATCGGGAAACATATATACTGTATTTAATAACTTTAAAATGTAATATTTAAAACATTTATTAGCCTAGAATTTACCACGATTAATTTGTTATAGTGTCTAGTATCCTACGGGTACAAAACAGTCGTCTATTTTTTTATATTTAATTCTAGTATGTCCATTTATATAGAGCAAATACACACCAATATTTGTAAAAATGAAGTATACAACATTGTTGCTTTTTTAACATGTAATTACAGTAAGCAGTGAAACAATTGGAATAGAAGCGCAACATTCAATGCATGAATACTCAATTTGGGTGTTCAAACCAGAATTGGGAAACATATATATTGTAATTAATCACTTTAAAATGCACTTTTTATCCTGGAATTTACCTCTCCAGTACTTTATATGCTTCATTTTCTATTAAAGGGAATAAACGAATTATTTCCGTTTTTTCTTGATAGAGAACAGATCCTTCATTTTTCTTTTTTTGTCTTCAATATCTTATTAAATAAATTTTACACAAAAGTTACACGTATCGATCAATTCAGAAAATTGCTCCAGACAATCACCTGTACGTCTTTGAGGTTTTCAATTAAAATTAATCTAATGAATTTATTAAATATTGCTCGGTCCTTAATGCATTTTGAACTGGACAAAATATAGCAAAATAATCAACGATGAATTATTATTATTATTATACTAGATTGAATCCGTCAAAATTTGACGGCAAACAACTTGATAGTACCATAAAAATAAAATTCATAGAGCTGCTTTAAAATATTTGAAACTTTTGCAGACTAATTCAAATAAATAAAAAAAAACCACCTTGAATTAAAGCTAGGTTGGAGAACAGCAATTGGCTAAGTTTCACTGGTACGTGCACTCACAGAATTTCTTTCATCTGACACATTTAGTGCTGTTGTGCCAGTAAATGGAAAACCATGGCACAACAGTGATAAATCATACACAATTATCATTATACGATGTCAGTTAATGCAAAATGCATTTATATACACTACACACTTTTCCATCTACTGATCCAATAAACATTTGTCATTATAGTGTATCTAAATACAGTTTGTGATACAGTAAAAAATTAGCATTCGCCACTCAACGAGTAATACTGAAAATTTGGCGATTGATTTTATTGCCAAACTTAATAGTCACACTTGCTAATTGCAACGATTGAATGGAAAATGAGATTTTTTTTCTGCTGTCGCTTGATGAATTTCATAGTGGAGGGATGGAAATGCATAATATGATTAAGCGGTCACAGACCTTTCTATCGATATATCACATGAGGGGTGTGTGCAAAATTTAGAAAAGTACCCCCCTTGGGGGCAAAGAGGGGGTATGGACATCGGAGATGCATAATATTATTATGCGGTCACAAACCTTTCCAACGATATATGACATGAGGGGTGTCAACAAAATTTAGAAAAGTGCACCCCTTGGGGGAGGGAGTGGCGAGATGGACCCCGGAGATGCATAACATGAATAATCGGTTAAAGACCCTTCCAACGAGATGTAACATGTTGGGTGTGTGCAAAATTTAGAAAAGTACCCCCTTGGGGGAAGGGAGTGGGGGGATGGACACGGGAAATCAATTTTTTGTTAATTCATGTGAAATGTTAAATATTGTGAGAAGCAAATTACAGAATATTTTATTTTATTTTACTATTTCCTTTATTTTTTAAAAGAAATATTTGTAAAATCTGTACACTTTTAAATGGGGATAATAAAATTTAGATAATATTTTATACTTTAGAAACTATGTTTGTTTGAATATTATAAATTTGTAATGAATTCTAAAATATATGTTTTTAAACTCGAATACATACCCATATCTAAAAAAAATCGTTTTGTTTTAAGTATTATAACAACTATAACGTTAATATTTCTATTTACCTTAAGAAGCTACTTAACGAAACCTCCTGTATGACACTTTCATTAGTTTCCCATGTCATATGTTTATCACTCATTTTTTTCTAAGCGTATTCGTCAGTTAGATCTCAAAATGCCGCTCGCTAGTGTTAAATCTATGGCCATTTAATGCATTCGTAATTTTAAAATATCTCACCAGGATATTAATGTTTTTAACTTCTTTCGTATGTTTACTGTTTTTAAAGATGTCTCTGTTTTTAAAACTACCCTTTTTAAACAAATCAACTCTAAAACATGTAGTTAAATTTATTTGACATAATGAAATTCTTCTTCGTACCTCGACAGTTTCACAAATATTTTAACATGAAGCATAAAATTCAGCATATATTTTAGAATTATTTTGTTAAGTAAAAAAGAAAGGATATCCTTTAAGAAGAGTACACATAAATAAGAAGTTAAAAATATTAATTTACTCGTGAGGTTTTTAAAAGTAGCGCTCGCTAATGTTAAACCTATTGTCATTTAATGCATTCGCGATTTTAAAATATTCCACCGAGAAATTAATATTTTTAACTTCTTTTTTATGTGTAGTCTTTTTAAAGGATGTCCCTCTTTTTTAAACTAATTTTTTAGTACATATTAACTCTAAAACGTGCACTTAATTTTATTTGACGCAAACACATTTTTTTCGAAACTCGACAGTTTCACAGATATTTTAACACATAACATATAAAATACAGCACATATTTTAGAAATAATAGCTAAAAAGGAAAGAGACATCCTTTAAAGAGAGTAAACAAAAATAAGAAGTTTAAAATATTATTTTTTTGTGAGGTTTTTTAAAAGTTCCACTCGCTAATGTTAAACCTATGGCCGTTTAATGCATTCATTATTTTAAAATATCTCACCAGGAAATTAATATTTTTAATCTTTTTCTTATGTGTACTCTTTTTAAAGGATATCTCTCTTTTTTTTAAAACTACCTTTTCTAAACAAATTAACTCTAAAACATGCAATTAATTTTATTTGACGTAATAAAATTCTTCTTGCTACCTCGACAGTTTCACAAAGCTTTTAACACATAAAATATAAAATAACAGCACACATTTTAGAAATAATTCCTAAAAAGGAGACATCCTTTAAAGAGAGTACACAAAAATAAGAAGCAAAAAAATATAAATTTTCTCGTAATTTTTTTAAAAGTACGAATGCATTCCATGCTCATAGATTTAACATTGTTGAGGGGAATTGCAGACCTAATTGACCAACACGCTTAAAGGGAATTCTTCTGCTAAACGAATTATTTCCGCTTTTTCTAGATAGAGATTTTCTTCACATTTCTTTTTTCTTTCTCTTCTATTTTCATTTAATACATCTTATTGAAAGGTCCACGGAACAATTCCATCCCGAAAATTTTTCCAGGCAATAACTTGCGTTTAAATCACTTTTTCATATAAAATTTTATGCTCATACTTTTGTTGTTTTATTTTACATATATTACCGAAAAGTTAATAAAGTTCTTTAGATACATATATAGATGAGGACACTTCTCATTAATAAGTTTTATAAATTTAATTTTTTGCTCGCTTTCACACAATGAATCCTACGCATTACTTCATATCTTGAAGTAGTAAACTAGTCGGATGTGCCAATCCCAAAACTTTCTTCTATCTCACACAGGATTCGCATACATTGAAAACAATGAGCACCAATCTAGTGTATTAAATAGTGTCCTCAGCCTGGAATACCCTCTTTCGAATGTCATCAATTCTCAAGTAAATGTTTTCAGCCGCATAAGTTAGTTTAATTTATACATGAATGAGTAAAAAAAGAGACTTAATTTTAATGTTATTGTTAACGCTGTTAATTTTGCATGTTTGTCTGTTAAACAATTTTTTAATCATGAAAATGTTTACTTGTGAATTGATAGCATTCGAAAAGCAGGTATTCCAGGCTGAGGACACTAATTAATACACTATAAAAACCCTTTGGAAACGTTTCTGAAAAATACGGGCAGCGAAAAATATTTTGTTTTTATAAATAATTCTTTAAATTTCGGAAATGTATTGGTTTCTGGGGATTCCAAAGACAATAGAACACACTATTCAGAATTTCGGATAACTCAGAAGATTATATTATATTTTCGTTCGTGGTTATATTATATTTTCATAAAATAAGAAACATTGGTCATTTTTTACAGTGTACTTAGTATAAAACGACTCCCTTCCCCATTAAAAAAATATATATTTATACATTCAGAACTAAAATGAACTAAATTAAAGCAATTTTTCACTTACAAACATAACATTCTATAAACTAACGGTTTTTTCTGAAATTTATTTTGAGAATTGATTTGTGTTTTTAATTGTCTTTCTGAAAAAAAATTCATTGTATATAACTTTATTCCTTTCTCGAAAGAAAGTTTTATAAAACAAAACTTTAAGATTCAACGATTAAGTGTCAGATGTTTCCAAGTTGTACTTAGAAAATTCGTCTCTAACTTAATTAGTTCAATAACAATAACATATTTGAAAGAACTTTTATTAGAAAGATTAAGAAACATTTTCAGATAAAAGTTAGCAGGAAAAATAAAGCTAAATAGAAATCCTTGTTTATAAAAAGAAGAAAAACTGTCAGGCAAAAAAATAAAATAAAAATAAAAACAAAAAAATAAATAAATTTCATCATTTGTGGTGTGGTAGTAATAAAAAAATTATTCTATTGTTTATTTTTTTTCTTATATTATAAATTTTCTTTTAGACGTATAATTAAAGAAAATTAGGAATAGAAATTTACATATAATGTTCAGATTTTATAATTATATTTCTACACGTAAATGGTTTATTATTTAATTAATTTAGAATAAAACATTTAAAGGTTGAAAAAGTAAATAAATATGGTTGTTTATAAAATTAAAAAATATATATTGAAGCTAAAATAATAATTTTTTGGTTTATACAGAGTTGAATAATAAATAATTGAGAATAGATTGTTAAGAAACGAAAAAAGGTGAAAACGAATATATAATTTTTGAATAAATTTCAGCAGCCCTCTAAAAGAGGATAATCGCTGGGCTACTTAAATGTAGGTCAGAAGAAAAAACGAACATTACGATACCTACGGTCAGGCAATTCTGAAGTTTCTGTGTTGCGAAACATATATGATCATTTTTATTTTTATATTTGCAAATTTACAAAATTCGTGAACATGATTGCATTTAAAATTACTGAAACCTTTTATATTATCTTGTGTAGCATATATAATGTCATTTTACTGCAAACTATGAATATGTTTCTGGTATTTATAGGTATAATTTTATGGCTTGCTTTTCGATCCTGGTACTCTTGGGATAAGAAAGGATATCCTACCTGAGTTAAAAGTTACTGACTTTACTGTAAAAAATTGCTGCAGTAAAATTACTGCAGCAGAGATTCCAGTCAATGTCCGTAAGAAAACGGGTTTTGTCCCTCAATAAACGGACTTTGCTCTTACAAAAACGGTTTTTGCCCGTAAAAACATGCAATTTACGGAAATTGACCGTTTACCTTGAAAAAGGGACACTTTCCGTAAAATTACGGCAGCAATTCACGGAGAATGCCCGTGAATTTACAATTTTTTTACAGTGTTCTTTTCAGCAAATTCTCAAACTGTAATGAATAAAATTATTTATATGACTTTAAATATAATTGGAATATAATAATTGTAATCCATATATTTAAAGCTGTTTGGTAATTCTGTCAAATCTATTCCATCGAAATTCGATCGAATACGCATGCGTCAAAAAATCACCGGCCAATGAGGTGAGGGTCTATGACTGTCTCTACAAACGTGTTTGGGATCGTATCATCTGTTGTTTTTTTCTGTTGTCACGTTGCGTTAAACCTAGGAAGATATTTATCTAGAACTCACTGTGGAGTGTTTAGAAGGTATTTATTTTATTTATTTATTTTATTTATTGTAATTTGTATGAATACTTAGATGTCCATTTCGGATTTACTGTTTAAAAATGAATTTAGGCTCATAAGTTGGCGAAATCCCGATGGAAATTTTTTTTTAGATCTCTATCATTTTGTTTATATAGTACAGAAAATAATTATTCAAACGTGTAGAACACGTAATACAAAATTGGACCACTTATGGTCTGTTTATTATCGGGAATGAATCTTATGGAGTTCCGATTGATAATGAATTCGATTATGTAAATATAATGTCAAAAGACAGTACGCACGGTAGTAATATTTTTATTATTATGTGTTCGAAAAAAGCAGAATCTGAGCATCTGAATATAAGTTATAAAATAAACAGAAATATATTATCTCTATTCGATTTAAAAGTTTTGTCATTATATAAGTGGGCTATTTTATTTGTAAAGGGTATGTATGCATTATATTGTTTGTATGTATACAAATCTTTAGAATGTTTTGATTTGCAAACTCTTAATATTTGAATAATGTTTACATTATATTTGTTTGTATGTATACAAACAATATATGTATACAAAGAAGTATATATGCAAACAATGTATATAATGTATCATGTAACAATATTAATATTTACATTGTATTGTTTGTATATATACAAATCTTGAATGTTTTAAATGGGCAAATTTGTAATGTTTTTTTATGTTATTTTTTTTAAATGTCAAAAAAAGATAAATTTTCAAACTTGGTATAAAAAACTTGAGTACTTCTCTATTATCCCATCGACCACTTTTCATAACAAAATACTATCGCCAAACTGTATGATTAAATGCCAAAATTGCAGTCCCATTTACTTGATGTCGAAAACATTATACGTGTTTTTTATGTCATCAAGTGGTTTTTAATTCAACATTCATTATGTTTATTTGATTTATTAGTTATTTCATTAATTAAAATAACAATTGTATCCTTAAATTCTTATATTTTATTTATTTATTTTGATATTCCAATGACAACGTTCTCCCATTTATTTGGCGATAGTTTTTTTTATATGAAAAGTGGTCGATGAGATAATAGAGAAGTACCAAAACTTAATTACGTATATGAGTATATTCTTTGACAGTATTAATCATTACTCGATATTTTAAAACTGCATCATATTTGTAGAATTATATTAATTTAAACAATGCTTCTATTGAAGTGTGAAGAGTATACCTCTATGAAGAACCATATATTTACATAATTGTCTTCATTAGCAATGGGAACACCATAAGATTCATCCCCGATAATAAACGGACTATAAGTGGTCCAATTTTGTATTACGTGTTCTACGATATTTTTACATACATTTAAATAATCATTTTCTGTACTATATAAACAAAATGATAGAGATCTAAAAAGACAATTTCCATCGGCATTGATTTCGCGAACGTTAAAAGAGCCTAAATTCATTTTTAAACAGTAAATCCGAAATGGACACCTAAGTATTCATACAAATTATAATAAATGAAATAAATAAATACCTTCTAAACACTCCACAGTGAGTTCTATATAAATACCTTCCTAGGTTTAACGCAAAGTGCAAGAAAAAAACAACAGGAGATGATCCCAAACACGTTTCTAGAGACCGTAATAGACCTTCACCTCATTGGCCGGTCCTACCGGAAGATTTTTTTTTATGCATGCGTATTGGGTCGAATATTGTTGAAACATTTGACAAAATAAGCAAACTGTTTCCACCTAGGTATTTATACACAATACAACAAATAAAATAAATGTCTTCAAAACCCTTTTGATCATCACATCAGCGTGCAAGACAATTTTTTTACCGGAAACCGTTTGATGAATTTCATTATTTTTCCGTTATCGATTGACAAATTTTACGATTTTACCGCTAACGATTGCTGAATTTCACAATTTATCGACTATTGATTAACGAATTTCATGATTTTTTCCATGAACATTTGTCGAATTGCACAAAAAAAATTAAGAATATCGTCAAATTGTCTTGGGTAAAAAAATTTTGAATATTGTCAAATGCCATCGAGAAAAAAGTCTCTTTGTCAAATGATTTTGAAGAAAAAATCGGGAAATTCACAAAATGATTTCGGAAAAAACTTCACCAAATGGTTTCAAAATTCTTTGAGTGACAGCGGGAAAAAAAATTTCATTTTACATTCAATCATCGCAATTGGCGAGTGTGACTAAGTTTAGCCAGTGGTGGCAATAACATCAATCACCAATTTCCAGTATTACTCGCCGATTGGTGAATGTTAATTTTGTCTTATATCACAAACTGTATTTACATATACTACTAGATATAATGATTATGAACCATGATTTTTCTGTTATTGGGCGAGATTCATGTTTTTTCAGCAATTCTTTGACGAAATTAGTGTTTTTTCAGTGATCCTTTGAAGAATTTCGCATTTTTCTCACGATCCTTAACGAAATTCGCATTTTCCAGCAATTCTTTGATAAAATACATTTTATTCCGCAATTTTTAGACGAAATTTAGTAAATAAGCGTGATATTTTGGTGAAATTTCCTTTTTTGCGATTCTTTGACAAAATTTGCTTATCTTTCGCGATCCTTTTGCATAATTACGTTTTTTCTGTGGTCTTTTAACAAAAGTCATGTTTTCCCATTATCCTTTGATAAAGTAGTGTTTTTTCCTCAATCATTTGACAAAATCTGTTATTTTCCCCCCGCGAAGATTGGTTAGATGTTTTTAGTCTGCAGGTGCCCTAAAAAGTCTGTGACGCCCGTTGCTGCATCGCACACATTCTTCCATGGGGCATCGAACGAAGTAAATTCAACCTAAAGAATCATTGTTTCATTCCTGACATTTCTCGAAAGAAACAACGTTCAACTCATTGACTGAATTGTAAAGGGCGAAATGTGTCAATTAGCAGAAAGTGCGCAATTTGTTCGTTCATGGAAAAAATCGTGAAATTCGTTAACCGATAGTCGATAAAATTCGAAATTCGTCAATCGATAGCGGAAGAAGTGCAAAATTCATTAATCTACACAGTGGAAAAATCGCAAAATTCATCAACTGGTTTCGGGAGAAAAATTTTTCGAATATCGTCGAATTTCTTCGAGAAAAAAATTCACAATCTGCCAATTTCGGGGATGAAATTTACCAAATGGTTTCAAAATTTGTCGCGCGACAGCAGAGAAAAAAAATCTTTTTCCATTCAATCATCGCAATTGGTGAGTGTGACTATTATGTTTGACCAGTGGTGGCAATAAAGTCTATTGCCAAATTTTCAGTATTACTCGCTGTTTGGCAAGTGCTAATTTTGTCCTATACTTCAAAACCCTTTTGATCATCACATCAGTGTGCAGGACAATTTTTTTTACGGGAGACCATTTGATGAATTTCGTGATTTTTCCGTTATCGATTGACCAATTTTACTGCTATCGATTGTTGAATTTTATAATTTATCAACTATTGATTAGCGAATTTCCTGATTTTTTCCATGAACGTTTGACGAATTACGCAAAACAAAATAAGAATATCGTTAAATTGTCTTGGGTAAAAAAAAATTTAATATTGTCAAATGCCTTCGAGAAAAAGGTTGCAAGTTGAAACGGCTGTGACTTCTTTTTCATGTTATGCATCTCCGGTGTCCATCCCCCCCCCCCCCAAGTGGGACACTTTTCTAAATTTTGCACATACCCCTCATGTGATATATCGGTGGAAAAGTCTTTGACCACTTATTCATGTTATGCATCTCCGGGGTCCATCCCGCCCCCCCCCTAAGGGGGGCACTTTTCAAAATTTTGTTGACACCCCTCATGTCATACATTGTTGGAAAGGTCTGTGACTGCTTAATCATATTATGCATCTCCAGGGTCCATCTCCTCACTTTGCCCCCCCCCCCCCAAAGGGTACTTTCTAAATTTTGCACATTACCCTCATGTTATATATCATTGGAAAGGTCTGTGACCACTTAATCATTTTATGCATCCCCAATGTCCATCTCCCCACTTTGCCCCCCACCCCCCTAAGGGATACTTTTCTAAATTTTGTTGACACCCCTCATGTCATATATCATTGGAAAGGTCTGTGACCACTTAATCATATTATGCATCTCCGATGCCCATCTCCCCACTTCCCCCCCCCCCAAAAGGGATACTTTTCTAAATTTTGTTGACACCCCTCATGTCATATATTGTTGGAAAGGTCTGTAACTGCTTAATCATATTATGCATCTCCGATGTCCATCTCCCCACTTTGCCCCCCCCCCCAAAGGGTACTTTCTAAATTTTGCCCATTACCCTCATGTTATATATCATTGGAAAGGTCTGTGACCACTTAATCATATTATGCATCTCCGATGTCCATCTCCCCACTTTGCCCCCTCCCTCCCCCAAAGGGTACTTTCTAAATTTTGCACACAACCCTCATGTTATATATCATTGGAAAGGTCTGTGACCACTTAATCATATTATGCATCTCCAATGTCCATCTCCCCACTTTGCCCCCCCACCCCCCTAAGGGATACTTTTCTAAATTTTGTTGACACCCCTCATGTCATATATCATTGGAAAGGTCTGTGACCACTTAATCATATTATGCATCTCCGATGCCCATCTCCCCACTTCCCCCCCCCCGAAGGGGTACTTTCTAAATTTTGCACATTACCCTCATGTTATATATCATTGGAAAGGTCTGTGACCACTTAATCATTTTATGCATCTCCAATGTCCATCTCCCCACTTTGCCCCCCCCCAAGAGATACTTTTCTAAATTTTGTTGACACCCCTCATGTCATATATTGTTGGAAAGGTCTGTAACTGCTTAATCATATTATGCATCTCCGATGTACATCTCCCCACTTTGCCCCCCCCCCAAAAAAAGGTACTTTCTAAATTTTGCACATTACCCTCATGTTATATATCATTGGAAAGGTCTGTAACTGCTTTATCATATTATGCATCTCCGATGTCCATCTCCCCACTTTGCCTCCCCCCCCCCGTACTTTCTAAATTTTGCACACAACCCTCATGTTATATATCATTGGAAAGGTCTGTGACCACTTAATCATATTATGCATCTCCGGTGTCCATCTCCTCACTTTGCCCCCCCCCCCAAGGGTTACTTTCTAAATTTTGCACACAATCTCATGTTATATATCATTGGAAAGGTCTGTCACCACTTAATCATATTATGCATCTCCCATATCCATCCCCCCACTTTGACCCCCCAAGGGTGTACTTTTCTAAATTTTGCATACACCCCTCATGTGATTTATCGATGGAAAAGTCTGTGACCACTTAATCATATTATGCTCCCCACTATGAAATTTGTCAAGTTAAAGCAACTATAAATTTTACTTTTATGGTATTATCAAGTTGTTTGCCGTCAAATTTTGACGGGTTCCATCTAGTAATTTATTATATTATTATGTGTAACATTTATAATGTGAATTTATTTACCACAATAAGTATATTTCTGTTATTTATAGGGTGATTTTTATTTCTTGCTTTCCGATCCTGATTAACTTGGGATAAGACCGGATATCATATCTGCGTTTAAACTGGTTTTTAGAAAACAATACAACAAGCAATGCAATCAATGCGTTCAAACTTTAAGAAAGTTAAATAAAGATAGAATAGGTTCATCATTCAGTCACAAATGTTAGCAACGCAAATTCCAAAACACAAAAAGCACTAGAGTATCCTTATTAAAAAATAAATAGCGTTACCATGAAAAAGGCACAAGTTTAAGTTGTTATATAAAGTGTTTTGTTTTTTTACTCTAACGAAAATTTAAACTCTTTTATTTTCTGTATGATTTAATTTTTTCTAAAAATCATTTAGTTATAAAAATATGATAAAAAAAAACCATTATTTATAATTATAGTATTGTACAATGATAAGTTACGAGTATTTTTATGCAAAGTTTCATTAAATTCAGTCTCAAATTTTGGCTTTAAGAAGGAAGTAAATTAACCGATTTTATAGTACTTTCCCCTAATTTTATGACATTTTAACTATCAACTTGTCAGATAGAAGAACGAAGATAGCCATTCGATTGAGATTTATCTTATCTAGGCCAGTTTTATACTGAAATTTCAAAAATCTTAGAAATTTTAAATGCGAACACCCAGTTTTGACAGTCTATGTAAATTACTTGATAAAGTGTATCTATGGATAACAAGCGCGACTTTTTCGGTGAAATACTTGACGAATTATGAAGATATAAAATTTGGAACTCCTAATGTTATATATCTTTTTAATACTTGCAAAACAAGCTGAAATCGCGGTCGTGTTTTAAGGTAATCTAAAAAAACAACTTGGCCGAATGTGCTGCAATTTTGGATTCACAGATTTATTATTCACAATTTTTGTTAAAATATTTGAAGATTTAGTTTTTTGTTGTTTTCTATTATCAATTTCATTATTTATAAATTTATAAATTTTTATTCCGATAAGTATACCTATATCAAGTTTTACAGAAATCTAGAAGCTTTAAATATGATAATCTAAAATTACAACTAAATCCGCCAAGATGCTTTTGAGTTACACTTAACTTATAATTTATTTTGAATCAATTAAAAGGGAATTTAACAAAGTTTCCAACTTTAAATCTGTATAATTCTTTAAGTTCTAAACCTAATGACTTTGCATTTGGCATCCGAAGGTACCAAAGAATTTAAATACTTTGTCAAATTGAGTTTTCGTATTTTAATTTTAATAGTTTGTTACAATTTCCGCATGAAGACCGCCACTAAGCATATACTTTCAACATAAATGAAACGAAGACATAATTTCCAACTGAATGGCTATTTTCGTTTCTCATAGCAATTTTGCTATAAACCATTCTACAATTCTTAACTCAGTATAAAGTATATTAAACCGTTATGCAACGTAAAAAAACAGCAAACAATCATATAATTCCATTTTTATTGAAAGTTCTAATTAATTTTACCTCATATACAGGGTGATTCATAAAGATGGAACATTAGCCTATTTTCTTAAATATTACCCCTTGACACATACTTCTGTTGCAAAGTTTATTTAAACCGTTTAAGCCATAAATTTGATGTCATAAGTTGCTAACTCCAGGAGGGTCTATTTGAGAAAATACACAAACTAAATTTTTATATGGCACCCGTAGGTTAAAATTTCCAATTGGGAAAATTTTTCTTATCCATTCCTGAATGAAAATGAATTATTAAACATAAATTGAAAAGCGTGTAATTAAAGAAACAATGTTAAATTAAAGAATCATTCCGAAGAAACCAATCGTTGTTATGCTAATTTGGGGTTGTAAGGTGCATGTCATGCAATCATCACGATGTATTTTAAGCATAAAAAGTTTCCCTGCACAGTCGACACTGACGTTAATCTGAGCTGTCAGCACGTCGCAGTACAGTAATAAAGAACTGTTTGAAATGTTAACGTTTTATGCCGTTTTTTAATATTAATGCTAGGCAAACTACGGAAGAATACCAACGACATTTGCCCAATTCTGGGTCTATATCTTGGCATTTTTTTTATCTATTTGTTCACAGAATTCAAAGTACAGGATACTTGCTCCGGCCATGTCAAGTGATACCTATACTGATACTTTGGCAGTTACCCACATACGAGTACACAAAGTATTGCTACAGAAATTAATGTTCCACATTCAACAATATAAAGAATATTGCGACGGAAAGATTGGCATCTATAGAGTATTCCTGCAGACCATGCACATATACAATCATACTATCAACAGATTTCTGCAACTGAGAACTCCTCCTTTCTGATAAATGTACTTAGGTGCTGTTTTAAGCAAGGTGAAACAGTTAATCGCTAAAATGACAATTTATGGGAGTGACACAAATCCCTGTTTTGTACATAAGTTTGGTACGTGTCTGGGGATAATATTTAAGGAAATATGCTATTTGCCCCATCTTTATGAATTACCCTATAAAAAGAGAAACAATATGAATTCATGCATGTTACACTCTTTTAATTAACCCTTTGAATACTGAAGTCTAAAAACCGGAGAGTGTTCAAAATATGGCAGACGAATGCTGAAATATGGTGGGAGTTTTTTTCCCCCTTTTCTTCTGTCTGCTTTTTGTCAGCAACACAATAAGAAAGCATCTATATTCGGAAGTGAAACCTCCCTAAGGTTACTAGTACAAGATGCTACCCACCCGTTGATTTCGATAATCTTCTATTCTACGACAAATGTTGGATTTTTCCGAGGGGAGAAAGTGACATATTTGTTCCGCAGGCCCTAGGGCGGTCTCGCAGTATTTTGTTTGCCCTGGCATTTTGTGCACTTTAGTAGCGAAAGGGTTAAAATTCTGAAGTATTAACAAGACTAAATAGAGTCTATTATGTACAATATGTATCGCTATTGCAATGAAGGGATAAACTGTATTTTACTAACAGCATTACACAGAGATCAATATATATATATATTTTACTTTTTGTTAGGAAATATTTTCTAAAACTTCCTTATTTATTACACCATCATACATGAATAACTATATTAAATGTTGTAGATATATCTATTAAATCTATTAAAACAACCGGTGTACCCCGAGAGCAATAATTCATTGTGTGATACTTGATTACCATCTCAAAATGAAGTTTTCCAATGATTCATTGTTGCTGTATTTTGAAACTTGTTTTGCATAATTACCTCAATACGATGGTGGTTTTGAATGAATTGCAGTACTATATTTAATTAAATTTGTTATCAATTGTATTACTATTATGTTTTATAAGCGAGGACTTTGTTTTTACCTTCCATCACAGGTTAAGAAAGACGTTCCTTTGTATGCGTTTGATTTTAGTCAAAAACATTAAATAAATTATGTAAAATTGGACGAGTAACTTTATTATTAGTAATTTCTTCCTTCTGGAAGAGCTGCACGTGTACATTTACCGTGTCAAATAGTGTGTACAACATCCTTGAATTTAAATACCATTATTTTTAAACAGTAATTTTTGCCTTACCTAATCACGGAAATTCAGAGAATAAATAACGAGAAAATTATTTATTATTTAGAAAAGTGGAGAAACAATATTAGAATAGTAAATGGGAAATCCGTTGCAAAGGTACTAACATTATTATGTAACTTTAAAACGGCGTGCTGTAGTAGTAAAGTTCAATTAGTAACTAATTAAAGGTAAAGATAATTAAAGATAAAAAAGAAAATTAAGTACCATTAAGTGTAGTAGAGACCACCCCCCTTTTAATCCTTGAAGATATCGGACCACATTCGACAATACAACGGATTTGTTATCAGTATAGGGTCGGCACAGCATCTCGCCGTTGTTGGCGTTGACGGTACCGGGCCACATTCGGTAGGTGTGCGGGTAATTGTTGGTATACAATCGTCACAGCAGAGTATGTCGATTCTACCGGCGTTGCCGATACCGGACCGACTGTGCGCCTATCTGTTGGGTGTCAGTCGTGCGGTGTGTCGATAAAGTTACGGAACCGGTACGGCAGCCGGTATCGTGCCGATACCGTCGGTAATGGCAAAGCGGCTATCGGTCAATTGCTTACCGATAGATATTTGTTTGCTGGGAAGCTACCTATTGTAGCCGTTCAGAGGAAAGCAATTCCAAAAAATTTTGGTATATTTTCACCGATCATGAACCCCATTCCCCCAAAACAACCCTCCGTTCAAATGTTGATTTATATATATATATATATATATATATATATATATTCGATATATATATATATATATCTTACATGTATTATGCTCTAACTCTCTTATTTAGGAACCGATTTTGATGTACCTGAGTATGTGTATAGGACATACCAAGTTCTCGACCGGGCCAGCTTCATCCGCAATCTTGTTTCAAAATGGCGGCCAGTTAAAAAAAATTTAATTTTTAAAAATTCAAAAATATATACAAAAAAATTATAAACTGAAAAAAATGTTTCTGTTAAGTATTAGAACGTGATACACGGATTCTGAAACAGTTTTTGTTTTTGCTATACCTTAAAAAATGGCTGAGATATGGCATTTTGAAATTCGTACGTGGCTAAGATTTTGAAACAAACTGATATTCGTTATGCTGTAACACTCGTATTTATGAACCGATTTGAATGTGACTGATCATGTGTACAGAACATATCAAGATCTCGACAGAGTTCGTTGGTCAACTTCATGCGCCATCTTGTTTCAAAATAGCGGTAAGTTAATTTTTAAAAAAATTTTTAAAAATTCCAAAACATGTATAAAATATTATAAATTAAAAAAGTTGTTTCCGTTAAGTGTTAGCCCGTGATATAAGGATTCCGGAACATTTTTTTTTTGTTTTGGCTTTATCTTAAAAAATGGCAGAGATAACGCAGTTTGAAATTCTAGGTTGGCTGACTTTTGAAACAATCTGATTTTTGTTACTGTAACTCTCATGCTGAAATTCGCATTAAAATTCAGTAGTAACGAAAACCGGGATTGAATCTTTTATAATCTGGTTCCAAGCAATTTAGCTTAGGGTGTTTGAGTGAATAATGGGTTGAATTTTAAAAAACGTGCAAAATGGACTATGAAAGCTACCTTTTCCTCCCGGTACAGGCCAGAAGGACTTTTGAAATACATACAAACACTTTTCTGGCCTCTTGCTTTATAATATGTATGATAAGATGATGATGATAATGGCAACATATGTATTTTATAAAAATATACTGCAATTGCCACATTTAAATTTTCTACTGGTTGTTAGCACTTTTTGTCAAATTTAGATAAAATTAATTTGGAATAAATAAATTTAAGAAAATAATTAAATTAATAATTAATATTTCATAAAATTATCTGTTTAATTTTATTAATTTGTTATATTTGTAGTCTGATAAATTTTATATGGTAGCAAATATTTGCTAATTATATGAGAAATTAGCACTTAAAAACTATGTATCGAACTTAATAACCTTAAATTAAAATCAGTCATCAGTGTTTGAAATTGTCCTAAAAAATGCTATTTAAGTTGTAAATACGTGCGTTTAAATTTTAAAAGTTATTTTTGGTTTCCTTAATATTCAATCATCTTAATTTTCAGTTTTCATAAATTTTATCACTAATGCAACGTAGTACAAACTTTCCTAAAATGAATACACTATTTCATTTTAAAATCTGGAGGAAGTTAAGTAAGAAACCCGCTGTGGTTAGCTTAATTAATTTTCTCAAAATGTTAAGTAATTCTATACTTTTACCTATAATCGAAATTTTGCTTTCACCCGTAAAGTGATTAAATTCTGGATTCTGGCCCATGTCTGTTTTCACAATATTGGATAAATCTTGTTTTAAACTTTCTAACTCTTTCCAAACTTTTCATGTTTTTATTACAAAAATTTACTCGTACATTATTAAATAAATTATATATAAATAATTGTATTGATGACATTATATTGGTTGAATAATTTTGACTACGTTCAAACATTATTGGCAAAATGTAGACACCACAATTTTGAAGAAATATTTCAGGCCAATATTATGTGAAGACTCCTAATATTTAACAAAGATATATTCCATATTGTTTTGTATGATCTAACTAAAATTTATTTAACCATATTTAGTACGATATTGTTTCGCTATTGAAGTAGTAATTTAATTTCCGAAAGGAAGAGGTTGCTTAGAAATAACACAAAATTGCTACTTTGTTGTTATTGGTTACTTGGAAGATCACGAAATCCTATATGGAAAATACATATGAAAAAAATATTGTATTTAAATCATATATTTATTTTTTATGGGTAATATAATTTTCTAAAGAATAGTTGAAAGTTTACTTCCTATAGAACTTTAACTTTTTATAAAACTGACTAACATTTTTTTTAAATATTTATTAACATTTGTTAAATTATTAGATATATTTTTTAATTCACTTTATTTCCTCTTAAACGAAATGCTTATAATGAAGAGATTATTTTACTATTATGATTTAAGAAGTAAGAAATAGTTTTGGACTTCCATTTATCGAACTTTAATGCGTATTTTATAGGGTTGTTATAGAAAATATGATATTAGGCAAAAATATAAATTTTCTTCCCTTCTTCTTTGGAAAAAAAGATCATATTGCAAAATTATTTTTTACAAAATTATCAAAAGAAATTCGCAGAATGATATTACTGTAGGAAATGATGCCTTAAATACCTTTCAGAGGATCTGTATATCGTGACTGAGCAAATAGAATAAAAAAAAAATCTATTTATTTTCCACAAATAGGAATACTTCATATAATGCATGAGAAATTAAATTTTATCGAATTTTCATCAACTTTTCTATACAAAAAACAATACCTTAGATATTTTTCCTTTTAAGTTTATTGCACTTTTTTAAGAAATTAAGGAAATAAAAACTTATTTATTATCTTATTCTAGACGAAATATGGCTTTTAATTAAACAAATGAAGAATTTTAAAAACTACTTAATAATTTTCAGTCTTCAAGCATTCTTGACAATATATATATATTTTTTCTATTCAAGCACGTTTTTATATCCACATTAAAAGTACATAATCATTTTTCCATGTAAATTATTTAAAATGTAACCACAATAAATTTAAAAAAATGAATTCACCTTCTTGAGGCTGCTCAACATTTTGAAAAACCTGTTAATTAATATTCTTAAAAACTATATTGCCTTTAGTTTTAAATGGATAATCTATTTGTGTGTATTAGCGTTCTAAAGAAGTTAAAACTTCTAGATTATTTACTCTGTAATATTCATTAAAGTTAAATGAAAAAATGTTAAATATATAATAACTATGTCACATATAAAAAGGGTTTTCAACAATGCATTTGTGCATATAAGATTATTTTACTTCATACGCTACTCAAAAATAAATCTTCTTCTTTTTTTTCTAATGAGGAGTAGAGTAAACGATGTTTATTTAGCGAGTGAAATATAGACACTAAATTTTATAACATTTCTCAAATTTAAACAAAGAACCCAAGAAATAGAACTTAATTCTAACAGATTTGCTTCATTATGCAAGCATAAAAAGCGATGCATTTAAAACGTAATTAAATTTGCATGTATTTTTTAGTTTTATAAAGCTAAAAAAAAACAGTTTTTATAAAGCAGTCATTTTCTTCGAAACATTTAATATTCATTCTGTAAAAAGTGTTAATATCTTATTTTGTTATATAATAGTGTTACTTTAATAAATTTCTATCAAAGTTAATTTTTTTTATTATCATGAATATTGAAGAAACTTCAGAAAAAATATCGATCTTATCAGTTAAAATATGTTTTCTTTATCCTTATGTGTATGAGAAAGAAAAGCTGCTTCAGATACAGTCTGCTGATGTTCTTAAATAAAATTTAAAAAGAGACAGTATATACAAAATAATTCAAGAATATAAAATAGATTTCAAGTATCTTTGCATAAATGTATTTCTGGTTTCATATTTATTGTGATGAAAAAAGATTGGAATGTAGCAATCAATTTACTCATGTATGTATAAAAACTGAGCTGCGTCGCAAGGCGACTACGGGCACCCGCCAGGCACGCCAACCGCCGTACCCAAGGTCTGTGGACTTTATTATGCACTCGACAAGGAGAATCCTGTAAACGCTACGACCGGAGGGGGCGCCGCCATCTGCTGACCATCACCATCGACGACATAGGTAGCTGCGACATGTGGTGGATCCTAAATTCTTAGGACACGACCACGTTACACTTGGAGAGAAGCCGGAGTCTCCCGACTGCTTCGTAGCCGGAGACCCAGAGGGTTCCGCGTCTGAGGCCTTATGTCAAGTTTCTCCGTCAACTCTTGCTTAGCTGCCACTTTCGATCATAGAACTCCTACAAACGAAACCCCTGAACTCGTCAGAGGTGGCGAGGGAACAGGAGCCTCTCGCTAGCCTGGAAGGTCGGGGAAATGCCGTTCCTGAACTCAAAGTCATGTCCTAGCTAAGGTTTGTTCCTGCACAATCAACTACAGCTTTGATTCCGGCTTAAGCTGGACACAGACGAACAGCAGCGGTCGACTCTGCAAGGGAGCTGCACAGAAACACACATATAAAAACACACAAAAAATGATTAGTAGCTTGAAAGTTGTGTTTAGATACCACTATATGTCCCAGAATATCATGGAACAAGTTTTCTCAAGCGCCAGACAGACGCTCCCGATCGGGAGTTAGTTGCGTGAACGTTAGTTGCTAGAATCCTGATAATCTAACCGCAAGCTCTGAAAAACACGCTGGACTGGTTTTCGACCCGGAGTCTGACTTTGGTCGGCTCAGCGCCGCGGTAGTTGGCGAGCCTCTGGCCCGATTCCTCGTAATCGGAAAGTACAGGAAAAGAACCAGGCCCCTCCCAAGGAATAGGTACGAGCCGCAGAACACAAACCGGGTGGCCCCCGCGGAATCGAATCACTCTTGGTCAAACGGGGTAATTCCCTTTCTGAACGAAAATAGTGGGCGACACACAACTACTCTACAGTATAATTAAAATACGCTGCAAACAGTTTTTCCCCATACAATATTATATAACCAAATTCTTTTGTGAGACTCTGTAAATCAATGATAATTGCTCTTCACTCCATATTCTAAATAAAGAATGTTTTAATGCAATTGAGATATTTATATAAATTTCATTATGTTTTCAACAATATAATATTAATAAAAGAGATCGCAAAAAATTGTTCCTCATAGATCATAATATAAGGTAATTATTTTGAGGGCCCCGGTAAATGAACTGTAAGTGCTACACATAACGTATTCTAAAATAAATTTCTTTTAGTGTACTTCAATAATGCATATAAATTTCATTAAGTTTCACATAGTGTTACACTACTAAAATACACCGTAAATGATTTTTCTTCTTAAACCGTAATGTAACGGCTTACTTTTGAGTGCATCTGTAAAGGAACAATAAAAGCTGCTCACATCATTTTAGATACCAAACATGCCACGGCAAACCTAAATGATATACAGGGTGTCCCAAAACTCTCCGTATAACTTCAAAAATTTATTACAAAAAAAATAATAGGCCTACAGCAAAAACAATTAGAACAGTACATAGAGTAACTTAAAAAAAATTTTCTACTACCTTAGTATGCTTGTACATGAGATCCTTTCGTTGCACGAAGAATATAAAGTCGATATTCCAATTCCATCCACGTGCGTTTCAGCATGCAACATAAACAGTAGTTACAACTGTTTGATGAAATCCGAACAAAATTTAATAGTCTCATGTAATTGAAACAAAAGATCCAAACAGTAGTAGCTGTTTGGTTGATGTTCAGTTGATGTTACAGTTGACAGTTGATGTTTGCATGCTAAAACGTTCGCGGATTGAATTAGAAACAAAAAATCCAAACAGCAGTAGCTGTTTGGTTGATGTTCAGTTGATGTTACAGTTGACAGTTGATGTTAGCATGCTAAAATGTTCGTGGATTGAATTAGAATATCGTCTTGATATTCTTCGTGCTACGAAAGGATCTCATGTTAAAGTTTACTCAGGCAGTAGAAAAAAACTTTTTAAGTTGCTCTATGTACTGTTGTAATTATTTTTGCTGTAGGCCTGATATTTTTTTCTAATTAATTTTCTAAGTTATATGGGGACTTTTGGGATACCCTGTATATCAATTACATGAGTATATTTATACAAATTAGAGCTCGGACAGACAGAGAGAAATCCATTTATACTATGGTAACAATTTATTAATAATTAATACAAATGTTACTCATTATTACAAAGTCAATAGCGTTTCCAAAAACTATATAATTTTATCTTTTAAAATAACAGAAATAAATTTATATCTTTTTTCTATGCCTTCTTTTTTCCCAGATAAAAAGAAATATTTGACGCATCGATCCAATTTATAAAGTTTTCAGATGATTGTCTTCTACATTTTCTACAGTTTTACAAATGAATTTACTGTTACGGAACAATACATTTACAGAAAAAGAACAACGTACTTAAATAATTGCGTAATTGGTTTGAAACAAGATTATCAAATTCTCTAAGTATATTATACACGTTATTGATAACATTTGTTTTTGGTATTAAAGATAATTTACTACTCTTAAGTGAATTTTTCTTCAATTTCTTTATCTTCGGTTATAGCATTAAATAAACAAATTATTTACGGCAACATACGTATTTTTTTTTTTTAATTGAGAAAAAGAAACATATTTTGTGAAAAATTCAACATTTGTTATCTCACTGACTAGAGAAAAAAAAAGTTATAAAAGAAACCAGGCTGGTTAATTGGCACATATTTTATTATATAAAATTACTAACACGGAAAACAATCGGTAATTTAAAAAGAGAACATTATAATAAAAGAGAATAATATAATATGCTGGAAATAAAATGCGAAGAAGAAGTTATATTTTTATGATTATGAGATATAATTTTGCTTGCACGAACTACAAATGAACAAACATTGCTTTGGGTTTCAATGGACTTTGTTTAGTTCTCAAATTTTAACCCCTTCGTGACGAACGATTTTAACAAAATTTTAAATCATTTATCATCAGTATTTCAAAATGGAAAAATTTGCCTAAGTTACTTTCAGAAATTATGTGAATACGTTAGGCAAAATTTACTAATAAATTACATTGGAGGAATAATAAATGGTTTTGAACATCGTATACCTTACTTATACACAACGCTCGTAGTTAAGGGTTAATTGCTTTATGTTGAAGAAGGAAACAATTGGAAATGATCCATTTTCGAAAACTTATCAAAAGTAAAATTTTTAACGAAATTGTTTCATAATAAAATGTATAAATGTTTCATAAAAGTACTGAAAAAATATTTTATTATATATTTGAATATTGTTTAGTTTTTAAACTGATAATATACAGGGTTTATCTGAAAAAAGTGGGCAAATCTTTACGGTGTGATAGAACGCAGGTATACGAGCATATTTCGTCATAGATTGTATGGCCGCGTGAGCCGCTAGGTGGTGTTGTAAATGGTATGACACATTCCGTCGAGAGGTGTTGCCGGAGCTGCTGCGTCTGATTCCAACCGCTATCAGGTCGATAATATGGTTTGAACACGGCAGTGCACATGCACACTTTGTCTTGGGTGTGCGGAACACTTTAGATGCAACGTTCCCAAGACAACAGATTGGTCGAGGTGGTCCCATAGCTTGGCCACCAAGATCGCCGGATCTATCATGTTTGGATTTTTTTCCTGGGGGGGGGACAGGAAAACTTAATCTACGAGTGACCCATTGAAACCGATATGGATATAGTCGCCAAGATTGTCATTGTTGCCGGGGATATTCGGGAAATGCCTGGTGTCTACGATAATGTGTGACTGTCCCTATCCCGCAGGTGTGAAGCGTGCAATTCAGCTGGCGGAAGATCTTTTGAGCAATTTTTTTGAGCATGTACATTAATTATATTGCTGTTGATTAATTTTTTCAGAAGTAACTCCTCTCATTCTTGTGTTAATTCTTTAACTGCTACACTAGAGATCTACCTTTTAACCATACTTATCATCCATACGTTTCATCAGGAGTTCAATGGTGCAGTCGTATTTAAAGAAGAAAAAACTATGTTATTATTTCTATTTAACATTTATAAAAGTTTGTTTCAGAAAATCACTTTTTTTATTGATGGCATTTATAGAAATAAAAAGTAAACTATTGGTGGTTTTTGTGAACAAAATACTATTTTTTGAAGATAAATAAGCGTCATTTTGATGACTTATTATTAAATATTTTTAAAGTCAACGAGAAATTGTCATACTTTAAAGAAACAAAATAAACAACACATGATTGTATTTCAAAAGAAGTGCAGTTATTGATACAGAATTGCACATTTTTGCATTATACATTGTTAGATTCTACCGATTTGGCGTTGTAAGCAATTACCAAAACTATACATTACGCAAAGTCTTTCCAAACAATTCGATCAACGCAAAAACAAAAAGTGAAAGTACGAATGGAATATAGGTTAATGCTTTTCTAACAAAAAATATAATATACACTTATTTTTTATTGAAAAAGAAGTGAGATCATCAAAAGAAAAAAAAAACTAATTTAAAATTTTCTAGAATTTTTCTAGATTCTCACTTGATACACTCAAAATCCACCTGGCTGCTAATTTGCGCACAGGTAAACTTCTAATTTGAAGGTCTTTTACACAGGCGAACAGATCTACTTTGAAGGTATAAATTCAGGTGAAGCATCTAAAATCACTACATGATTGGGTGTTCCGAACAAGTTTCTCATGGTGTGTGTAAAGCGATTTTGGCATCTGCTTTTAAATGCTGCAAATTTTAAAAACTAGCGTGTGAAATTTACACCCAGGTTGCATTCCAGGGTTAATTAAAATATTATAAATTTAAATTATATTAAAATATTATAAAAATTCATATTCAAAAGAAATATTAATTTGTAAATATCCTAGTACTTTCATCGACACATTTAAACACTTTTCTATAGAATAAAACGTCTAAATAAAACTGAATTATCAGCAAAAACTGAATTATCAGCAGCTTGATATAAAATAGATGACACCGGTCGAATTTTTCGTATATATTTAATTTATTGTCAACCTATTTATAAAAATTTGTGAGATTTTTATTAGTTTAAATGCAAGTTTTCGTATATCATTCACACAACAATAGCATTTATGACTACAGTAATAATATTCAATCAATTTAAGTTATCAAAGGAAATTACTGGAAGTTTACGATGTATAGACAGTTAAATATATGAAATCACGAGTCAGATGACAACGACATATTGCATTTGCATGTTTACAGTTGAATTATGTCCTAAGTAACATTAGTAATATTACTGAATAGTTTCGATACAATGTACTACTCCATCTAATGGTCTTTCGGAATAAAGAATATATATCTGAATAACATAAAATTACGCATTAAATAGTTATTATATTGTATGTAAAATAACTCGAAGTGAAAAAAAAAGTTTATTTAAATAATGAGCTTGAAGAAATTTGCTACTTATAATTTTTAGTATAAAATCTGAAGAAGATAGATTAAAATTTTCTACAGAAAAAAAATGTTTTAATGTTTGTTGTTTTTATTGTTTAAACAAAACCATTCATATTGCCAAAAAAAAATTCCTAACTTCAGGCGACATGAAAAAGCAATCCGTTTTATTAACTCATATTAAAAATTACTTAGAATGCAGCAAATTAATCAAAACAGTATTAAAATTTTTGTGTTGCAACAAAAGTTATGATTAAAAGATTTTTAGTTATGGCCACATATGCCATAGGAAATGCTCCATTTTAATGTACTTTTATTTAAAACGGTGCAGTAACGATTTTTTTGCAAATGGCTAAAAATATTTTTAACAAGTACACTGAGAAAAATGACACTTTCAAATCTGAGTAAATCGATGTTTTCATTTTGTTATGAAGCTTTTTGTTTCAAATATGACGACACGATGCTTTTAATTAAGAAATATTAGAAATACTCAGAATATTGAAACATGGAAATACTCAAAACGGAGCATATAGTACAGTTCATACTCATTTTTGAAACATGGACGTACTAGAAAATGATTAGGATCAGTTCAAACTCATTTGTGAAACAAGGAAATACTCAAAAGGGAGCACATAGAAGTCAGTTCATACTCATTTTTGAAACATAGACATATTAAAATATGAGGACATGATGTTTTATTCATGTGTGTTCATGTGTGTTCATGTTTTCAGAAATGCGTTTATACATGTTTCAAGCTTAAGTACTATTTTGATTCAGAGCCCTTTTGACTATGCGACATACTCAGATTTGAGTATTTTTTGCTCGGCTTTGAAAATGTCGTTTTTAGAATAGTAAAGTAAATAAATGTCAACGAAAATAAAGTAAAATATAGGTCCTTAAGTTAATAGTTAAACAATTATGCTTGTTTAGCTTTTTTTAAAAAAAATATATGCCTAGTACGGAAAAGGTACATGGATGCATTATGCTAGCATGTGATTTCGCAACTGTTATCGACTTTATAAAGCTTAAAATGATACATTTCAAGGTATGTTTTATGAACTTTAAATAGTGTGCACTAAAAATGCCAACAGTTTTCCATTTTACTTAAAAATGAAAATGATGTAAGACATGAAGTAAAAACTTTGAGTTTTATTTATAATTTATGTGTAAAGTTATCAGTTATTTTCTTTCTCACTGGTAAGTTATCGGAAGATATACAGTGCGTAATTTATACAAATTACAGTTAATGCCAACGATTTTGAATCAGTTATACGGATTGTGTTTTTAATCTGCGCTTCATATTAGGTACTACAATTCCCTTTCAATATTTTGCATATTAATTACCAGAATTATCAATCTTATAAAGTTCAAAATTATTGGCAGAAGGATAATATTTCAGGTAGTATATATTAACAACATTGAATGTATGTGTAGTGGAATTTATTTCCATGTATCCATGAAAAAGAATTCCTTCATGTTTTAAGTTATTCTAAAAAATGTTGAATGAAAAATTATATACATATACGCTAGGAACTCATTAAAATAGACGAACCCGTTTCTACAAATCAATCGTTATAGACTTCTGAAATATATCATTCGATGGTCAATAAATGTGAATAAAACAATTTATCATCTTGTTGGAACAATACAAACTCAATTTTTTATTCACGCAATCATTGCTCTAGAAATTATGGTAAACATGAAATGGTTTTACTTGTTAATTAAAAACTGTGTATGAATTTATACGTAGTTTTCTAGCGTTCATAATGCAAAGTGGTATGTTTTAAATCAAACTTCATGAACTTAACTTTTTTAAAAAAAATATTCTCCTGAAACTCGTCCAAAATAACATATAAATATGATTTTCACTGATATTTATGAATCACCTATATTTATATTTCTGTTATTTAACCACCGATTCCCTGTTATTTTACAGCTGAACCCCATTGAATAAGGCGAATAAAACTATTCGTATTCAAAGTGAGTACGGGAACATTAACACATATATTAACAGATGACACGAATCAATAAGTAAATGTTAAAAACCAGAATATTTTTTAAATTGTATTTGCAAATACAAAAATGTATGTTTTGAGAGAGGTTTTACAAATATTAATATACTGAGTACAAATGTGTACGTAAAAGTATCATAAAGTGTTTCAATTAATCCTTTTAAAACATGCTATATATATTTTTTAATGTTCTATAAATACAATTTTATTTGCGTATTTATTATTCGAATTATTTCTAATTATTAACAGCAATATTTTATCAATTTTGAATGTACGTGTAGTACAATACATCACATATATGCGTTTCCATACAAATTTCTACTTCAATTATAATTAACACCGTAATAAAATCCGATGCATGGTCAGTTTTCTTTAATCGAAATTATATAAACAGTTCTTTATTTTAAATAATATACATATTAATAAAAAAATGCTACACAATTAACATACAAAATATTCTCTAATACAAAATTATTTAAAGTTATACTACATTGTAATTATATACATTATAATATATTTATACAATATTGTATTACTAAATATACTAATATTAAGACGTTACTAAATGTATTTTTAATAATAAAAATATTGAAAAAAAACTATTATGTGCAGACATTTGAATACCCTTAAAATATGGAAACACTTTTCATGAATCAATATGATCCTAAAAAAGATGTTGTCGTCAGTCTATAAACTTGACTAAAAACATTTATCATCTGGTGTATCTACAAAATATTCCATTTTCAATTTGTGCATTCCTGGCAACAACAGTATCGGAAAACAGTAATTACTTCAAATTTAAGTTTAAATCTGTGTATAAATTTAAACTTGCATTGCTATAGGATTCATTTCAAAATATACTATATTTTAAATAAAAAATTGTAAACCCAATGTGTTCGAAATATTTAATTTAAAAGGATTTTACAGTTGTAATTACAGCCTCCAAATTTGTGACAATTCAGCGTTGTTTTTAATGCAGATTTTTTTTTTAAATAACAGACATATATAAATATTGATATTTTAAAAAATACTTTACGAAAAAATATCATAAAACAATATTATATGTTGCATTTTATAAAAACACCCTTATCTGCATTACATTCACAAGAACATCCATAAAAAATATTCCCTATATTTGTAGCATATTATTTTATAAAAAATTCTACAAAAATATTAAGGTATCCTTTTACATATTTTATTCATAAGAATATTTTGTGTAGTATAAGGAGCGAAATGCTTATATTATGTTTCAAATATGACAAATTTATTAAAATAAATGCATAAAAGCGATTCAAGGAATGTCCCATTCATCATGCTGTTCAAAAGACTGACTTGTTAGTCTTGTCACGAATATACGCATATTTGAAAAAAAAAAAATTACAATATTAAATAAATGTATATATATATATATATATATATATATGAATAAACATTTATCAGGTTATAAATACCCCAAAAAAGAAAATGAGTTTATTAAACTGTACGCTAATAACATATTTCATATATTTTGTAACAACATGCTTGGAAAGATATTAAATTTTAATGGCTCATGGGATGAAAACTCATTTTACTTACCCAGCATACGTAGTATAGGGTACGTCTTGTAATCGTTTTGAAAATCGAAAAAAAATTTGACGGATTTACACGTTTCAGACACTGGAGATTCCGAAAAACATACTTAAAAAAAAAAAAGAATTGCCGTCCGTCTGTTTGTCTGTATGTCTCTGTGTCTGTAAACGCTCTATCTCCCAAAAAAATAAGATAGAGACTTGAAATTTGGTATGTACTTAGTATGTAATAATGGGAAGAAGCTTATTGAATTTCAGTAACCTCGATTATCCGGAACTATTTTTTTTCGGACTCTCGAAATATTCGTTCTGATAAAAGGTATATAAAAATTTTCAAAATTGTTTATTTTAAGGAGTGAATATAAAATACAATAAAAAAACATAAATTTTGCATAAAGCATGAAGTCGATCGGATTATTAGTTGCCGAGATATTTGTAATCCTATTTTCCACACTCTTCGATTTTTCATGACTCTTATTTCATCCAAATTTCAATTCAAACATATATTTTAATTGGAAATGAGACGCTTAATCAGATTCAATAAACCGCTAGTTAATAGGATTATTGTTTTTGGAGTTATAAGGATGTTTCTTTTAAGCAATTCAGTAATTGAGCCTTTAAAGTTTAATGACGTCATCAAGCCACGATTTTATTCGAATTGCAATGCATTTTATAAGTAGTTTACAATTTTTTATTTTAATATTTTACATTATGCATATCCATGATGGGTAAGTATTACGGTGGCCCCCAACGACTAGTTTTTTAATAGGTGATATATTTACTTTCGAACATATTATAATGTAATTTTGGAAAGATAATTGCAAAATTTTTAATAAAACTTAGCCATTATTTAAAACAAAGATGAAGGTAAAACACATTATGCGAATAGTATCTTTAAATAGTTTAAATTGCTTAAGATAATAGTTTAAATTGCTTAAAAAGTTTAAATTGCTCGACGAAATCTTTCCGATTGCTTAATATCGAAACATGTTTATCAAAAATGTTTACACAGATAAATGTTTCGGAAATTGTTGTTTTCTGAAAGTTTCACATAATTTCGAAAATATTTTATTTAGTTTTAAAAATCTTAGGAGATCTAATCATTTAGTTTTGAAAACAGTAGGTTTTGAAAAGATAAGAGCAAGTTTCGGCTTAAAAGTACCTTATTAATTATCGTAATGTTTTTAGAAAGTACATGAGATAACGGAGTTTTAGATAGCTTTCAATACAAAAAAGTATAAAGCTACCTATTGCAGCCGTTCGGAGGAAAGCAGTTTCGGAAAATTTCGATATATTTTCACCGATCATGACCCCACAGACCCCAAAACCACCCTCCGTTCAAATGTTGATTTATATATATATATATATATATATATATATATATATATCTGAGCTATGTCATACGATAACGCTCGTATTTATAAATCGATTTTGATGAAACTAATTGTGTTTATTAAGGTCACCAATGTCTCGACCGAGTTCGTTGGGCAGCTTGGTCCGCCATTTTGTTTCAAGATGGCGGCCATTTAAAAATTTAAAACTAAAATAAATATACAAAAAAATTAAAAATTCAAATTTATTTTTTAATTACGTGTTAGGCCTTGATACAAGGATTCCAGAGCATTTTTTGGTTTACCTCTATCTTAAAAAATGGCTGAGATAGAGCAGTTTGAAATTCTAGGGTGACTGACGTTTTGAAACAAAACAGCACATTAACGCGATTTCTCACAAATTATTTTCTTTCATTGTTGTAATAATTTTCCCAATCATACGCATAAAACTATATATTCATATCCGTTAGCGCCAAATTCTCGCCAAAATTGGCGACTTTTGGCGAAATATGCCAAATTTGGCGAAATATCGCCAAATTTGGCGACCAAAATAAGTCTTTATGAATGAAGCCAATTTGGCTATTGCTCAATAATTTGGCGAAATTCTTATTCAAATTCAGTATTAACGAATCTTTTGTAAACGTTTCTTTGCATTTTAACTTGCTGTTTTCGTGTAACATTAGCTAAAATTTTAAAACGAAGGTATAGGAAAGCTACCTTTTCCTCCTGGTACAGGCCGGAAGGACTTTTTTAAATTTATTTAATTAAGGACCATTTCTATTAACGTTTTGAATGACCTTCGCTATTTATCAGAATTACTTCAAATTTTGTAATTATGAAGTACATGGGATAAGGGACATACATGAGATGATGTATATGAGATAAGGGAGGTACAGGAGATAAGTATGGCTTAAAAGTGCTTCATTAATTTCCGTAATGTTGTTAAAAAGTACATGAGATAAAGGAGTTTTTTTTATATATATATTTAAGAACCATGAAAATAACGTTTTGCATTACCTTCGCTGTTTATCAGAATTACGTGAAATTTTGTAATGATAAAGTATATGAGATAAGGGAGGTACATGAGATAAGTACGGCTTAAAAGTGCCTTATTGATTTTCGTAATGTTTTTAAAAAAGTACATAAGATGATGGAGTTTTTTTATTTATTTAAGAATTATGTCTATTAACGTTTTGCATGACCTTGGCTATTTGTCGGAATTACGTGAAATTTTGTAATTATGAATACATTAGAAGTATGTTAGAAATTCAACGAGCACATACTTTGCAATAATAAAATACTTGTATAATATTTTTTTCTACTCCATTTCACGTTAACATATTCTGTAGAATTTATAAGCAAGGATATATTGAAGTTGTCGGCGGCGCAGTTTATTTAATGTGTAAAATAGTTTCTTTAATTGTATAAAAACAATTATTCAAAAATAGAGTTAAGTAAGCATGCAGACGCTTACCTGATTATAAGTTCAAATCTTCCTTTTGTGTATCCGAATATATGATTGGTACTTTCCGCACATTGGGTATTATCCGATGGAGTATCACAGATTAATTAATAGTGTCACTTCTGTAAAATAATATCATTAGTATATTTGTAATAATAACTGTATAATTAATAGACTCTTTCCTTTCGATTAAATTTAGGTTTAATATGCGTTTTTCTTGATTACAAGTTAACAGAGCATTTACATCGCTCTGACATTTTCACACGCTACATTATTAAAAGAAATTCACACAACAACTAAAGTCTAAAAAGTTTTTCAGTTCTTGATAGCCTTGGATGACGTCACTGGGAAAAAGCACATGATAGCACGTGATAATCATTCTTTCACGTGGGCGGTAATTCCATGCACTTAGCTGAGTTGAAAACAGTTTATGAATGGGTTTTTTCGACGAGATAATTAAAGTTGTTTACTGCAATTTTAAAGTACTTTATTATTATCTGACGATTGAAGAGTAGTTGATTCCGCATAGAAGATTATCCTTTAATTGGAGTTTCCGTCACTCCCCCTTAATCTTCTATGTAGGATAAGAGAGTAAGTTCAGATTGTTTCGGTGTTTAATAAAATCAGGTTTGGGGTTGGGCTTGGTGAGTGAATCTGCGGTCATAAATTCTGTGGGACAATACTTTAAATCTATTATTCCATCTTCCTTGAGTTGTCTTATCGCGTGGAATTTGATATCTATATGTTTACTTTTCCGAGTATGTTTTTCACTTTCAACCATTTTTATACATGGCTGATTGTCCTCGTATATTGTTATGGGTTTCTGTTGTGGTAAATTTAAATCTTCCAGGAGTTTTGTCATCCATATTATTTCCTGTGCTGCATTACTTACAGAAATGTATTCAGCTTCTGCTGATGACAGACCAACGCATGTCTGTCTTTTCGTTGTCCAATGTATGGGACACTTTCCTAACATAAATATATTTCCGCTGGTGGATCGTCTAGTTTCTGGATCACCTCCCCAATCTGCATCTGCATAAATTTCGAGAATAGGCTTATTTTTCGAACATAGAGTCAGGTTGAGGTGTTTTGTGTTGTTTAAGTATGTTACGATTCTTTTGACTGCTTTCCAGTCTTTTTCTCGAGGGGTTTCATTTCTAAGGCTGAGTATGTTGACCGCTGCTGAAATATCGGGCCTGGTTAAAGTTGAGATGTAGAGTAATGTTCCCGTTGCTTGTCTGAATTTAATATTGTTAGGTAATAGATTTTCATCATCGTTGAGTCGATTGTAACCTGCTTCCATAGGTGTGCTGTAAGGTTTTGCATTTTGAAGATTGAGTTTATCTACCAATTCTTCAATTTCTGAATTTTGGTTTAAGTAGACATTTTTATCGTCGCTTTTTATATTTATTCCGAGATAGTTATTGACTTCTCCCAAATCTTTCAATTCATATTCCCTTTTTAGATTGTTTATCAACTCGGTTATATCTTCGTTTTTTCCGGCAATTAGCAGATCGTCCACGTAAACTATAATGTATGTCGAGTTTTCACCATTTTCGCGTATATAAAAGACATGAGTCAGATGTACTTTGTACAAAATTTAATGCTTTAAGACTCTCGGAGATTTTCGTGTGCCATGCTCTGGCGGCTTGTTTAAGCCCGTAAATTGCTTTTTGTAATTTACATACTTTGTTTTGTTGATTTGGAGCTATATAGCCTTCCGGCTGTTTCATGTATACCTCTTCTTGTAGGTTTCCGTGTAAAAACGCTGTATTCACGTCGATATGATTAACTTTAAGGTTATGATTTTATGCTGCTATGAGAAATGCACGGATTGTAGTATGAGAGACAACTGGAGCAAAGGTCTCGTCATAATCTACTCCGAATTTCTGATTGTATCCCTGAGCTACGAGTCGTGCTTTATAGGTTTGCACTTGGTTTAGGTTGTCGCGTTTCAATTTAAAAGTCCATTTTGAACCTATCACTTTCTTGCCTGGTGGCGGATCGATTAATGTCCAAGTTTTATTTTTAGCTAGGTACTTGATTTCGTTTTCGGTGGCTTTGAGCCATTTTCCCTATCGTGTGGATTTTTCATTTCCATGATATCGTTCCAATTCTTTGGTTCATTTGATTGTGTGTCTTTAACTAAACAGACAAATCTATCTGGTGGTACTCCTCTGTTAGATCTATTTGACCTTCTTGGTTCTATTTGTGTTTGTTTGGACTCGCATGGTTGTTTTTCATTATCATTAATGTCAATTTCAATGTAATTTTTATTCTTCTCTTCTTGATTTCTATCATCAGTGGAGATTTCTTCGAGATTTGAATTTTCCTCAATGATGTTTGAGTGTTTTATTTCATGTTCTATGAATTTTACAGTCCTGGCAATTATTATTTGTTTGTCTTTTGTGTGTATGCGATATCCTTTGGAACGTGTGTCGTAACCTAGAAAAATACCTTCTTGCGCTCTATTATCTAGTTTTCCTCGATGTATTTTATTAACGTAAACAAATTCTTTACATCCAAAGGTTCTTAAATGTTTGAGATTAGGTTTGATACCTTTCCATAGTTCGTATGGAGTTTTGTCGTTCGCTCTTGTTGGCAATCTGTTTTGTAAATATGTCGCTGTGTGTATTGCCTCTCCCCAAAATTGTTTATTTAAATTTGCTTCTAAAAGCATGCTACGTGTCATATCGAGTAGGCTTTTATTCTTCCTTTCTGCCACGCCGTTCTGGCTCGGGTTGTGTGGAATTGTGAATTGGTGTAATATCCCGTTTTCCTTTAGATAATTCTCTATTTCGTTGCTATTATATTCTCCTCCATTATCGGATCTTATTTCTTTTGGTTTTCTACCGAATTGATTATTTACCATTGCAATGTATTCTTTTAATTTATCAATTACGTCGCTTTTCTTAGATAGTAAGTATATAGTTGTATATCTTGAGTAATCGTCGATGAATGTGAGAAAGTATTGTTTTCCTCCTAGTGTTGGTGTACTTATAGGTCCACAGACGTCGCTGTGTATTAAATCGAGAACTTTGTTTGCTCTATTTGTAGCCGATTTTGGATATTGCGCGTCGTTTAATTTAGATTTGATGCAGGTTTCGCATAATTTATTATTGTGTCTGCAGTTTTTAATTTTTATTCCGGTAGCTAGCTGTTTGTTAACAATTGTTTTGATTGCTTCATAATCACGATGTCCTAGTCTTCGATGCCATACTTCTAAACATTCTTTATTATTATTACAGCTTAGTGTGACGTTTGCATAGTTTTCTGCATTTTCTGAGTGGTTTGTTTGTTCGATTATGTATAAATTATTTTTGTTCTTCGCTCTTATATATATTTCACCATCGAATGTTAAATCGCATTTGTCATTTTCAAAGATTAATTTGCATCCATTTTTAGTTGCTTTGCTTACGGATATTAAATTGGATTCTAGTTCTGGGACGTATAGGATTTCCTGTAGTCTTGTGAGTTTTATTTCTCCATTTGGGGATTTCGTTTTTATTAAAACGTCGCCTGAACCGAATGCTTCGAGTTTGTTGCCGTTTGCGATGGTGACTGATGATTTTTCAAAATTGTTAAATTTATCAAATAACCTTTTATCATTTGTAATGTGTGAGGTACTGCCACTGTCGAGTATCCAGAGTTTTGTTTTCCTAATTTTTCTGTTATTAGTACGCGATCTTCGGATTGATTAGTTTTTGAGCTTATTTTCTGATCATTCGCGTTATCGTGACAGTCAGTATTCTCTTTATAATTCTCTGTGTTTTCATAGCATAGTGATGATGAGAAAGGTTTAGCTTTGTTTTTATTATTAAAGTTGTTCACATTTTGATATGTGTGTTTGTTTTTGTTGTGCTGTGTGTATCTGCTCTTGAGGTGATAGCACTCGCTATTATTATGATTCGTCATCTTACAGTGACTGCAATATTTTGAATTTCTTTTGTAGTCGTTATAAGTGTGTTTTCTTTGTGTTTTAAATGCCTTTTCAGAGATGTTGTTTTGTTCAGACATTTCTTGTCTGCGATTATACTCATCTATGAGTTTACTTCTGATAAAATCTGGGGATAATTCGGCTTCGGGCCTTGCCTCTAATGCTGTGATAAGCGTGTTGTAGCTGGGCGGTAATGAGCATAGAAATAGTGCGGATATGTGTGAGTCATTTATATTCTCGCCTATGGCGGATAATTTATCTACTATTTGTAGAATATTTGTTATATGATTAATCATATTACCGTTTTCGGGCAGTTTAGTACTGTACAGTTTTCTCAATAAATACAGTTTGCTACTCAGATTTGCTCTTTCGTGCGTACTTTTGAGAGCTTCCCAGGTTTGCCTGGCTGTGGTAAAATTTTTTACATGCACAATTTGTGTGTCATCTATGCTTAGATTAATTAAAGCTCTGGCTTTTCTATCTCTTTTGTTCTAATCCTCATTTAAAGGAGTTGGTGGTTGATCACTTATTACTTCGAATAAGTCTTCTTTAATGAGAAGCATTTCGAGCTTAAATTTCCAGTTGGAATAATTGCTCGAATTTAGCTTCTCTATGAATTGGCTTTCTTTGAATGTAGCCATTTTTATTTTCTATCTTTAATTATTTTTAAAGATATTTAATTTAATTTAATACGAATCGCTTTTCTTTGCGTTCGTTTTTATTTTCTATAAAGCAAGTTTTTTCAGCATATAGCTAATGTGCTTAAAATTTTTATTTAATACATAATATCAGTCTTTCATAATCTGTCGGCGGTGCAGTTTATTTAATGTGTAAAATAGTTTCTTTAATTGTATAAAAACAATTATTCAAAAATAGAGTTAAGTAAGCATGCAGACGCTTATCTGATTATAAGTTCAAATCTTCCTTTTGTGTATCCGAATATATGATTGGTACTTTCCGCACATTGGGTATTATCCGATGGAGTATCACAGATTAATTAATAGTGTCACTTCTGTAAAATAATATCATTAGTATATTTGTAATAATAACGGTATAATTAATAGACTCTTTCCTTTCGATTAAATTTAGGTTTAATATGCGTTTTTCTTGATTACAAGTTAACAGAGCATTTACATCGCTCTGACATTTTCACACGCTACATTATTAAAAGAAATTCACACAACAACTAAAGTCTTGGATGACGTCACTGGGAAAAAGCACATGATAGCACGTGATAATCATTCTTTCATGTGGGCGGTAATTCCATGTACTTAGCTGAGTTGAAAACAGTTTATGAATGGGTTTTTCCGACGAGATAATTAAAGTTGTTTACTGCAATTTTAAAGTACTTTATTATTATCTGACGATTGAAGAGTAGTTGATTCCGCATAGAAGATTATCCTTTAATTGGAATTTCCGTCAGAAGTGTCTTGCAATTTATATTTTGAATTAATGGTAGATGTTTTTACTTAAATTTTGTAAATCGTACAGATGGTGTTTCGAAACACTACGAGCCTGTAGGAAAGGAAGAAAACATTAGTATGAACCATATTCAAGGAATAAAACTTTATTGCAAACGGATACGTGGCGGTTTACATCAGTGTTTGGATCTGACGTAGTGAATATAGTGAGCATGGCTCTCATTCACTTGATTTACTTAAGATCTGTAACTTTTTAAAGGGAACTATCAACGATATTTTTAACACTTCCACACATAACATACTTGAAAAGTGTTTATGTCCGCCACTTATCCGTGTTCTAAGGCTAGCAAATGTTTAACACGTCTCTGATTCACTTGATTTACTTAGGATCTAGAACTTTTAAAAGGGAACTTTCAACGATATTTGTAACCCTTTCACACATAACAAAGTTGAAAAGTGTTTATGTGCGCCGCTTATCCGTGTTCTATGTATAGCAAATATACTTGGATTGCATGTAACTGATATATGTTATTGATGTTTTCTGTGACAAGTTCTCTATTGAAAATGGATTGTGTAGCGTTTATAGTTCATTTACAACGACGCTGAACAATATCAAGTTACTTTGAAGTCTATTGGAAGAAATCATTTGCGATGCAATTTAATGATGTTTCAGTGTTTCAATCATAATGAAATTGATACGCATTTCTGATGTGCACTGAAACATACTTTCTGTATAATATAGCGTACAAAGAATTTATCATTCACTTACACGGCATACACACAAAAAAAAACCCGTTACATAAGGGTCTACAGCAAAAATTGTTTGAAGCGTAATTTAGGGATTTTACACTATTTGAAACATAATGGAATTTATATACAATATTGAGGTGCACTACAAGATGCTTCCTGTATAATACGACATGCATGACCGTTATTGTTCATTTACTTTGACACAAAAATATTTACGTTATGTTACTGTCTATGAGCGATACATGCTGGAAGTGCGTTTTCAATTGTGGTATGCGTTTTAGTTTAAAGTACTGTATGTATACAACGTGGTGTGTATAACTTATATATAGATAATATGAAGAGCTACACGAATTAGTTCGCAAGCATTACTCTATATGAGCATTATATGCTTAATGGTGTTTTTTAGTTGAATTATGCATTCTTCCAAAGACGCATCTACCGATTCGCGACAGAGGATGGTTGTTTTCGGGATTGATTAAGTAATATCCCATTATATAGTTGAAGATCAGCTAATATAAAAATGTTAAGTAATAAATGTTGCTGCCTCCTGGACTGTTAGATATGATTTATTTAATAAGAGGCTACTTCACTCAGGCGATAACAGCCGCACGCTAAAGTTAATACTATGGGGGATTTATTGAGGATACTTTTACTTTCGAAACCGGTTACGAAAGTGAAAGTATCTTATTAAAAAAATTTCTAATCAAAATCGAAAAAGTGCAAAGGAGCGTGCATAGAGATTGACCTCAGCTATTAAAGAAAAAATCATTTAAAAATACTGAAATGCGAACGAGATATCGTAAATTATTTCCCCCATAGGATTAACATCAGCAAGCGGGTGTTTTCGCCTGAGTGAAGTAATCTCTTAATAGTGATAACAATTTTCACTAATTTTAAAGAGCGTAAATCTATTTATGTGCAATATTGAATATTTAGTGAATAATACGTTTCTATCCATAAAAGCATCTTTGGATCAATAAAATATTATAATGCATATTCATTAAATATTATTCTATTAAAAATTGAAAGCATTAAAGAATCAACTGTTATATTGATAACGACAGTTTTTCATAGTAGAAAAAGAAATGCGTCGACAGTGCTTCAAAGTATAACTTTAATACAATAGTGCAAAATTGCAAGTAAAAGAAATCCCTTTCCTTATACCATAACGACATTTTTTTTTCATACGTGCAAAATATTTTTTTTTAAATGTACAACTACATTAAAACATATTTATGAACGAAAATTCTGAGTTTATTAGCATTTTGGAGGGACACTATGCTCGTTAAAATATTCTCTTACAACATATTTCATATATTTTGCAATATTAGGAAGTGAAAAGATATTAACTTTTAATGGAATATCGAGTGAAAACGGATTTCATGAATAGTATGTTATATTTACTTTCAAACATTTTGAGATATAGTTTTAGAAAGATTATTGGAAAATGTATGGAAAATGTTAAAATAGAATGTAATGCAAACTTTATTTGAATTGCGTCATTTAATAAGTAGAATTATGGATATTTTTTTTACTTGTTCAGATACAAAACGTGTTTGTCGAAATTGTTTACGCAAAGAAATGCTTCGGTTATTAAATGTTTTGCACTTTTTTTCTAGTAGATATTCAAGATTCAGATATCATATTCTAATACGAGGAAACTTGTGTGTGGTTATATATATATATATATATATATATATGGAAATTTTATCTTAAAAACGGCTCTAACGATTTTGACGAAATTTTGTGTCCTACCATTTATGGGCACCAGAAAACCACTGGGCTAGGTCACATGTTCGAGAAAATTCGATTAGTGGGTCATTTAGGGTTACCATGGTTCAGGGTCAAGCTAATTGTATCTAAAAAACAGTTCAAACTATTATGACTAAATCTTGTAACCTACTATTTTCGGGCACGAGAAAACTATTCGGCTGGGTCACATGTTTGAGAACTTTCGATTAGTGGATCATTTTTGGGTCAACGCCGGTCAAGTTAATTTTTATAAAAAAACGACTCTAACGATTTTGATTAAAGTTTGTATCCTACTAGTTTTGGGCACGAGAAAATCATAAGTCTAGGTCACATGGTCGTGAAAATTAGATTAGTGTGTCATTTTTGGGTCACTGTGCGTCAAGCTAATTTTATCTAAAAAACGGCTCAGACTATTTAGATTAAATATTGCATCCTATGGTTTTCGGGCACGAGAAGACTGTTGGGGTAGGTCACTTTTTCGAGAAAATTCATTTTAGTCATAGGTCATTATTGTCAAGCTATTTTTATCCTAAAAACAGCTCAGAGAATTTGAACTAAATTTAGAATCCTACAGTTTTAGGGAACGAGGAGACTATTGGGCTAGGTCAGATGTTCGAGAAAATTTAAATTAGTGGGTCGTTTTGGTCATGGATCATTATGGATCAAGCTATTTTTATCTTAAAAACTGCTCAGACGATTTGAACTAAATTTTGTATCGTACTGTTCTTGGGCACGAGAAAATCATTGGGCTAGGTCACATGCTCGAGAACATCCGATTACTGGGTCCTTTTTCGGTCAATTTGGCTCAAGCTAATGTTATCTAAAAACGGCTCAGACTATTTTGACTAAATTTTATATCCTACGGGTTTCGGTCACAAGAAGACAATTGGGTTTGGTCACATTTTCGAGAAAGTTTAATTACTGGATCATGTTGGCCATGGGCTAAAAGCTAATTTTGACCGAGCATAGCTCGTTCTTCCCAGCTCGTATTTTCTAATTTAACAAGTTTGATTTTCGTAGATAGATATACATATTATATGCAGATTATATACATATTGTTAAAATATTTCTCCAATTTAAAAAATAAATATATTGAGACAACATGGGAAAAAATACGTTTCTGCTGTTTATTTATGTGGTTTCAAACATTTTTAGAAGAAAATGAGCTTTCTCTAAAATGTTTTTTTTATATCTTCTTTCAAAAATTAAATTTTCTGTAATAGCCAGCGAAAAAAAAATGTTATTTTATTTGACACATTTACCTAAAATTGAAGCACATTCTTGGCTGTTTTTTCTAACAATGAGAAACTACAAAATTATGAATGCACAGAAAATAACTGAGATGACTTAAAAAAGTAAACCTCACCCCCCCCCCCAATTTCATACACGCACACACACACACAAAAAAAAAAAACTTAAAAGATGTGTTTATGTTTTTATTCATTTTACAATAAAGCATATATTTACTGTAAAATCAAATATTTACCAAATTTCTTGCATTTTCCGTTTCGAATAAATTTGTAAAATCAAGCCTCGGAGAGGTCTGTTTTTCGTCCACCACTATTTATTTAAGAACATTTTCGTTTTAAATTGCGCTCAAATGTCGTAGAAACTCGATTCGAGATCAGCTTCTTTTTTTTGCAATTGTTGTAGTAATCCACCACGAAAATAATTTGAAAAAATTACCAGTGGTAGATAAAGAGACCGCTCCTAAGCCTTTAAAATGTACATGCTTACATGCTTAACTATACTAAATCATATAAAAATATTCTAGGCTTCAGAGATTGAAGATACATTTTATTCAGAACTGTGTGTTTAGTAAACTAAGTAAACATGAGTGATTTATTAAGTGCGATACAATAAACATAACTATTAAATATCACAAACGTATTTGGTGACAATTTCAAATCAAGTAAAATTAGTATCGTACATTATTTAAGTGTACAGAATACAGTAATAGTCATTGTGTCTAACTTCTATTCTTGTACAACAGTAAAAAATAAAATTTATTTAGATAAGCTATCAAGCAAAATCACATCATTCATATCAGTAGAACAATATGACTTCCAACTTTATTAGTTATCAAATTTTTCAGCAAAAATTAATGACAGTCTAATTTAGCATCAATAGTTAGAAATATTATTTTTAGTTTTACTTTAAAAATTAATTATTTAAGCAATTTAGGTTTCATCAATTTTCAAATAATTAATAACAGTAGATTTAAGCAATCGCAGAGCTGAATGAATATTTTTAATGCTAGATTAAAATACTTTTTTGTACAATTTAGATTATTATAAAAGCTTAAACATTCCATGAATATTCATCAAAATATTTATTTTCTGATACTTGTTATTTAGATTATATATATACCTAGGTTATCTATTATATTCTATATTTATTATCTTCTATATCATATATATTATGTAAATATAAAAATACTCTTCGTTTTATATACGAATTCATAAATCTTTACTTTTGTTTTAAAACAAAATATTTTACATATTGCATAGTGTTTTAATCTAAAACCGATGAATTTTCATATAAAATTTCACTCTCTCCGTTTTAAAAAAAGTTAAAATATATGCATGAGCACTCCAGCCGCATAAGATATTTGTCGAGTAAAATATTGATAAATGAAGTACATTTAGAAAAGCTGTTCAATTTTTCATAAAAGACATTCATCAAACTGCTGTTGCCAGAATGTGAAACAAAAGAAGTAAAACGATAAAAATGTCACACTTCTTTATTGATAATTTTTTTTTCGTAAACAGCAATGCTTCACTTAAAGTTGCATTTTTTCCTGTGTTGAAAATGTAGTTATTACTATAAAAATGAAACGCAAAAAAAAAATACTCAAGTTGTTTACAAAATTAAACTTTTAAATGCGAAAACAACGTTGTTTGACTTTCCAACAAATACAGTTGCGGCTTTTGCTCTGCGTATATTGGAAATCAATGTAGACATTTTTTTTTTCTGCTGTTTAAATAACTACGATTGAGGTATGTAATATTTTAGCAATAAATCTAAGAATGTATTTTTTAAGTTAAAATAAATTGTTCTCTGAATTTCAAAGTACAGCATTAGTAAGATCAATATGTAAATCTGAATAAAAATCTTTTAAATTTATAACATGACGTAAAGAATTATTTATTGTAAAATGTTAAGAGTACTTTGAATAATATATTTCTCCTGTCTATAGTTCTTATTACATAGAACTTGTTTTTAAAGCGTTGTAGACATAACCTAACATATTTTATTAAATAAGTTTAACTTTTCATAAACGCCATTTATCAAATTGCTGTTGCCAGAATGCGAAACAAAAGAAGTAAAACGAAAAAAATGTCACACTTTTTTATTGATATTTTTTTTTGTTTTCGTAAACAGAAATGCTTCATTTAAAGTTGCTTTTCTTCCTGTGTCGAAAATATAGTTATTACTATAAAAATGAAACGTTCAAAAATAGTACTCAAGTTGTTTACAAAATTAAATTTTTGACAGCGAAATAACGGTGTTTGACTTTAAAACAAATACAGTTGCGGCTTTTGTTCTGCGTATATTGGAGATCAATAAAGACAATTTTTAAATTTCTGCTGTTACAATATCTACGACAGAGGTTAGTAATATTTTAGCAATAAATCTAAGAATATTTTTTAAAGTTAAAATAAAATATTTTTCTAAATTTCAAAGTATAGCATTAGCAAGATTAACGTGTAAATCTGAATAAAAATCTTTTAAATTTATAACATGACATAAATTATTTATTGCAAAATTTTAGGAGAACTTTGAATCATATGTTATTCCTGTCTAAAGTTCCCATTGCATATGACTTGTTTTTAAAGCATTGTAAACAACTAATACAATTTATTAAATAAGCATTAAATTGTGCTCATCTTATTATAATACTGTTTTCTTTCATATGCAAAATATGATTGATCTAAAAGTTTGTACCCAATTTTATACGTAATATTAATGCCGTCAAATGGATTATTATGAAACAGTTTTAATATTACGAACACATATTTATTACGTATTTAGCAATCTGCCACTTTTTTTCGTGTTAATTAAACTTTATTTGAATCTGAATATTTACTTAATAAATGAAATAAAAAAGTAACGCATAGAAAGAAAACAGATTTTGTTAACAAATTTTCTCTTTCAAAAAAGGCGCCTCGTTCAAAAAGGACAAAAGTGGAAAGCTGGCAGCTATATTTTTAGGTTTTTTCAAAATCATTATAAGATGCAGTAAAAATCCGTATATTTCAAAATTAATCAGCAATTTTCTGTGGCAGAGATTTTCGTAAATATAATTTAACTTTTAGAAAATGGAAGAAATGAAATTAAAATGCATTGATTTAGACATTGATTTAGTAAACAGTTTGATATTTGGGAAAAATTTTGTTTAAAAACAAAAATATAAATCTTCATTTTTATATATTTACAAGTATAAACATGAATTCTTAATACACCACATATTATATACTGAAAGCATTCTAAAATAAACGTCTTTGTAAATATATAAGGAACGTTTAACCTCATACAATAAAACTAGGTTGTCAGAAATATATTGTAGTAAAAATTAATATTTAATTTCTTACAAATGTTAAACTAAGAGCTATTAGTTATTACAAAATATCAAACACATACTTTGTATGAAGAAATAAATTTTAAAATAAAACTAAACACATTTTGAAGATCTCGTGAAAACTAAAATGTACTGTGAAACTTAATTCTTTCCAAATTACTTACATCTTGAAAACATGTTTGTTGACACTTTTATTGGTGCAATGATATGATAATTACGTAACTGTGGTTGTGTAAAAGCTATTAGGTGGATTAAAATTTAATAATTTGGGGGACATTTTCTCTCTCTCAGGCTTTTTTAATTTGAGCTCATGTTGGATCACCAACTATTCCCTTCTTACTGTTAATAAATAGTTCTTGTTATATATGATTTTTTGTTAAATCTATGTACTTGCGTCTTTTTTTAGGTGGCAGTACCGACGGGCATGTCACATGGTTTGTTTGTTTAATATTAGAAGTAATTAATGCTAATGTGAAAAACAATATAGTTTGGAATAAAAGAAAAATAGGTTTAAAAACATCGGAACTTTTGAAGCTGTATAACAAAAAGCAGATTGTTGAAAATATTTGTGTGTAATTTATTGAAATATATTTCCAATTATTCCGTTAACAGAAGTTTCATTATCGCTATTACAATTTTTACAAAACTTATTGCCTTCCCGTCGCGTCCTAAGATTAATAAAGACACTGCCTTCATGGCCTGTCCAGCCATCTTCAGTACTCGTTATTTGGTTTTGATAAAATTTCGACTTCATAAATATATTGTCAGACTAACATCATGAACTGGAAAAAACAAGCTTTTGTCAATACAGCATTAACAAATTTCACGACAGCGATGTCGCAAATTTTCTAAGGCAGAGAGAAAACACGAAAAAAGTTAGCTCTGAATTACAGCAGAAGCTTATATTGGTAGTGCATAAAGATACAAGATTCCCGGGAAAGTGCATTACGTAAAGGGTTTTAAACCAATTATGGGCCGCACCGCGTATTTTTAATGGTGTATGCAGGAAATTGATGTGTTATGATCCTGCTTTCGGCAGGAAAATAATTTGTAGCTTCTCTACCAGAATTAAAATATAGGTTTACATATAAAATAGAATTCTCTAAAATTGAATTTATTGTGAGACAAAAAAAATAATGTTAGTAAGTCTAAAACAATTGAAATTTCAGAAAGACAAAGCAAAATATGTATTTTAAGATGAAAAAACAGTAAATTAAATGGTGAAAAATTTTAGAATATTAAAATTTTATTAATATATATGGCAATAAATGTTTGAAATCCGTTACATAAATATTCTTCCGCAAAGTAACAAGTTTTCTAATTTTTTTCAACTATAGTGCACATTAACATTTCATTACTGGTTTAAAGTGGAAACATCTGTTTATCTATTTTCTTTTCCGTCCTAGTTCCCTTACTAGTTTTGTTTCAATGTGTTTTCCACCTGGGTTTTGTTTTCAATATTACTATTTTATAATTTTGATTAAGCAACTGCAGTTTTTAAATTTATTTCTGCCTTCTTTATATTTTTATTATATTTATATAAATTTTAAATCGGCCAAGCAAAAAACGTACCTATAAAAAAAAAATGTTGACAAATGAAAACGTTTGTCACATGTTTTCAAATAGTACATATAATCTGCACAAGACTTGATCTCTTTATAACTCATCACAATTATTGTTCTCATTTATCTAAACATTTCAAAACTCGTAGCTGTAGTTTTGTTAAAAGAAATATTTTTTGATTGCATAAAGATGTTTTGTTTCATTTTAAAATGAGAGAGTTGTTAAAAATAAATAAAGCCAAATATGTAATGTCGCAATTACGAAAACGGATATTACTGATTTTAAAACTATACAACTTTTGAAATTTTCCAAATAAATGAATATGGTTATCAGTATACGTATTTGTTCCAAACAATTATATTAAATACAAATAATGCATTTTAAAGTTTAAACAATAACTTTTCAATTTTGATGATTGTTTTATATCTTTACTTAAATGTTTGAAGTTTCAGTTTTTTGTTTATTCGAGTTAAAACGTCGGATGAGACAGTTTATTCCCCATGATTTCTGGAAGAAATACGAAAAAATATGTCAAATTATCTTGATTGTAAAACCATGCGATCTTATTAGTTTTACGAAATTTTGAATTATTTTATTTACCAAAGACTTGAAAGAATTAATTCTACTACAATTTTCTATTTCAATAAGAATTAGATCGCTGTTTTAGAATTACCAGCAAGGACGACCGGGCTATGCTCGGTTAAAATTAGCTTTGCGTTCAACTTGATTTAATAATAACTTCTCGCTGTATTATTACTATATAGAATTTTATTTTTTTAACAGTATTATTTACAGAAACAATCAACATTAAAACTATGTAAATATTTCTAAATTTCACATTACTTGCATTACATATTTACAATTAAAGGGCATCCTTCCAAACTTCATTTTAATTCTGTTTTCGAGAACGTTCTATGGACGCTGATTTGTTGAATGCTGTATGGCGGCTTCTATTGGGAATTTCTAGAAAATTTCTTCCGAATCTAAAAGCCAATTTTTTCGTCAAATGTCGCCAAATGTCGCCAAATACCGTCCAGCTTGGCGACATTTTCTCATTTAGCGCCAAGTATGTGTTAAGAAAATTCTACGTACCCTGATTGGTTCAATAATGTTTTCGAGAACGTTTCATGGACTCTGATTGGTTGAATCATGTATCTCGTCTCCTTTTGAGAATTTTTAGAAAATTCCTTCAGAATCTAAAAGCCAATCATTTCCCCAAATATCGCCAAATTTGGCGATATTTTTTCATACGCCAAGCATGTGTTTTGGTATTGGTAACCTTAAAAGTCGATTTTCTCTTCAAATCTTGCCAATGTCGCCAACATTTAATAAAATATTACCGAATTTGGCCGTAAGTTACCAACTTTGCGACTTCGTTTGCTGCCAATTGTTCAATAACTTAATAACTGTTTCAACCTTTAGTCCTATTGAATTACATTGATCCGCAGTGACACGAAAATGACCCACTAATCGAATTTTCTCGAACATCTGAGTAAGTCAAATAGCCGTCTCGTACCCGAAAACTGTAGGATACAAAATTTCGTCAAAATCGTTAGAGCCGTTTATAAGATAAAATTTGCATAACCACACACACAGACACACACGATTTCCTCGTATTATAATATATGATAGCATATATTTATTTTATGATAAAATCAACGGAAAATGTTTTCCCAAATTTCATTCATAACTTTATGAATATGGCTAAATATATTCCATTGGCATATAAAACAAATAAATTATTCATAAAATCTGTGTAAAGATTTTAATTCTAAAATAATTAATTTACAACAGAAATATAGTAATAAGTCATCGCAATCAAAGACTGAGAGAGGGACATCCCGAACCAAGATTCCCAATAAAATTAAGCTTTATGGTGTGAAATCCTTGGTCGGGCGAAACAACCATTGCATTTCCCTAGAAACTAGTAGGATCCAGAGAAAATCTACTGGGGAGAATCTGCAATTTTTATTAAATAAAATGATGGTGACAATAATGAAGAACGATGGTTCTATAATGGGTAATGAGAGTTACACAATAAACAATGATAAATACATACTAAAATATAAATATAAATACAAAATAATAAAATAAGGTATAGCCAGGAGAGATGGCGCGGTTGGAGAGATTGCGCACATAGAAATTCGGGGTGAAGGAATAGAGTAAGCGCGCAGCGACTACAGGTAGTTGTACAACAACCTGTAGTGGAGTGTCTACTTGAAAATTCACGTTGATTGTTTTGAGCTTCTAAGATAAAGCATTGCTATTTTGATTTGTTTTCCCAAAGTCAGCGCTTGAATTTTCATAGCTATTCGTCAAAATTTCTATACAATGTTAGAAGTACCAAATACTTTAAACTTACACTTAAACGATTTGTCATAAGCTACTAATCTAGACTAACAGTGTGAACACCAACGGTTCGTTTTAGTAGCGGCCATGTTTAAATAAACGGCCGCGCAATCTCTCCTACCGAATTTGGAGAGTTTGCGCAACTGCTACTTAGGAGAGATGGCGCATTGTTCCCATTAGTTTCCATGCTAGGAGAGATTACGCAGCTTATTGGTAAAATTGCATAAAAAAATTAAAAATGAAAATGGACTAATTTTAAGTTAAACGTGTTACTAAGTAACTTAATGTTATTTTGTAATCTTATCTGGACTTGCTTTTTCTGATTCTTTAATTTTTTTCCCTTTAATTAAAATTTTTTAGTCGTTTTTAAAATTATTTCCTTTTTCTGATTCTTTAATCATAAGGTTAAAATATTCACTCCTAATACAATAATATTTTTTCACAAAAACTTTACAACAATGTCATTTCAGTGTAATTATTATTGCTAACAGTTTAATAGTAGGTATTATTAGTAACAATCTCTCCAACCCATGTGCGCAATCACACCAACCCTGTAAGGACAGATTGCGCAAAATGACTTTCTTGGTTTTATTACAACTGTTCTATTAAATTACAACATAACAACAAAATAGCATTGGAAATGCATAAAAAACAAATGAAGTAAAAATTATTCATGGATAGTTTAGCAAAAAAGTAATATTTAGATTTTTTATTGTAATTCTTTTGAATTGTGCGCAGAGTCTCCTAGCTTTACCTTATTGAAAATAAATGGAACAGTTGACAACAACATATACACTCCTCATCGGAGAGAAAGTTTACATTGGATCATCAAAATAGAGATATATGATTATGGAAAAAAAAAATGCAAACATTGGATAACCCGGTTAAATAAGACTGGATATTCTAAGATGTGCTTAAATCAATCATGGAGATACATCTAATTATGCTTCTTAACATGGCAAGCAGAGATCAACGTGAATTTAGCACTAAATACAGTCAGGTGGATAGTAGGCTTCAGACTCCCAATGGTGAATTTGTTTTTCTAATTTTGTACACATATTACTGGAATGGGCCATGTTTTGTGAAGAATAAAATTTTCAACCTATTATGGATCTGGAAATTTGTTGAAACTTTTGAATTATTATTATGTGTGACGACATCTGCTATATCCTGATATAGAATGTTGTGAAAGAAATAAAGGTTGATGAAAAGTCCGCATTTAGAGCGGTTTGTTTGGATGGTGTATTTGCTAATTCGTTTCAATCTACCCCCGTGTGCTCTCTGACCCAAGTAGTAATTGACATTGATTTATGCATACAAATTATCTTATTTGTAATATTTATTAAAAATAACATGATCAAATGAAGCATATATTATTCAAAGACAGTTAATTAACGCTGCTGACTTTTCACAATATTTCTGTTCAATGGAGAAAAATAAGAAACAAAATTTAAAAAAAATAGAATGAAAATAAATTTATGACGTTTCTGTACTTCAGAACATTTAATTTAAGAACATGACGAAAAGTATTATTCCATATTCGCAAAGTTCAACTGATAAAGTTTTGTTTAATAACACAAACAAAGTTACTAATGCTTAAAATTGCAACTCAAAACGGTATTAATCAAATGATGATTATAAGCAAATAATAATTAATATTGAAATTTTATCAAATAATATTATTAAAAAAGTATACATGAGCACAATTTTAAATAATTCAAAATAAAAATAACCATAATATGCCCATTCCTTTCTCTTCTGCACTTGTCATTTTGAAAACCCCTGTCCAAGCCTTTCCCAATGCGATGGTGATAGGGTTGCCGCATACATTGTAATAGAATACTGTTTGTGTTATTAAACAAACTTTTTGAATTGTACTTTGCAAATATGTAATAATATTTTTCTTCATGTTCTTCAATCAAAAGTAATGATGTAAAGAAACCCTCATAATAATCTATGGATACCCTGTACAACAAAATTATTTCTGCTCTTGTATAAATTTAAAACTTAACAATATAAAGTACTTAACAATTTTAAAGCAACTTTCCACAACTTTAAAACCTAATAACATAAAATATAGCATCCATAGCAGTAAAGACGGCAGCGTCCTTTAGTGATTGTATAATTTTCAAATTAGAAAAAGAAAACGTACAATCATATCTAAAAATAGTAGAACTGTCTAATCTTTAAAATGAAATATGTCTTAAATTAAACATTGTTACATAATACTATAAAAAAATCACTTTTTTTCTTTTTACTTAAAAGTATAAAACGAGAATACATAATATACGTTGTTCTTAAACGTACAACAATATATTTTTTCAATAAGAATATTCCAGCGTACTTTAAAGCATGTTAAAAAATATAAAAGGACAGAAAAAGCCTTTAAAACTTGACAAGATAATATATAATTAAATTTATGCTACATCTTCGATAAGTTAAACGATTTTCGACTTTTATAAGAAAAACATACTACTTCAGTAAATATTTAAGAAACATAAATCTCTAGTAGAAAGTGAAGTGTTTATTCTATTAAAGTTTGTAATCTCATAGATTGAACAAGAATGTTCACTTTTATCACATTTTATATATTCTGAAAAAAAAAAATCAAGAAACACGAATAAACCTGTTTATAAAACACAGATTTCTTTAAATGTGTACAAAAATCTGTATATATATATATATATTGACAGAAGTAATTACTTTATATTATCAGCAAGGCAGAAAGCCGTAGAAATTGTAACTGAAAAAAGTATATAAATATTGTTTTCTTATTTAAATTAAGTTTAATACTTTTACTCACCTCCCTGAAATCTTTATATGGGAGTTTTTAAACTCCATCTAGAATAAATTATTAGGATTTAACGATTATTTTTTTTCTTATTTAAATTAAGTTTAATACTTTTACTCACCTCCCTGAAATCTTTATATGGGAGTTTTTAAACTCCATCTAGAATAAGTTATTAGGATTTAACGATTATTTTTTTTCTTATTTAAATTAAGTTTAATACTTTTACTCACCTCCCTGAAATCTTTATATGGGAGTTTTTAAATTCCATCTAGAAAAGGTTATTAGGATTTAACGATTATTTTTTTTCTTATTTAAATTAAATTTAATACTTTTACTCACCTCCCTGAAATCTTTATATGAGAGTTTTTAAACTCCATCTAGAATAAGTTATTAGGATTTAACGATTTTTTTTTCTTATTTAAATTAAGTTTAATACTTTTACTCACCTCCCTGAAATCTTTATATGGGAGTTTTTAAACTCCATCTAGAATAAGTTATTAGGATTTAACGATTTTTTTTCTTATTTAAATTAAGTTTAATACTTTTATTCACCTCCCTGAAATCTTTATATGGGAGTTTTTAAATTCCATCTAGAAAAGGTTATTAGGATTTAACGATTATTTTTTTTCTTATTTAAATTAAGTTTAATACTTTTACTCACCTCCATGAAATCTTTATATGGGAGTTTTTAAACTCCATCTAGAATAAGTTACTAGGATTTAACGATTTTTTTTCTTATTTAAATTAAGTTTAATTCTTTTACTCACCTCCCTGAAATCTTTATATGGGAGTTTTTAAACTCCATCTAGAACAGTGGTTCCCAACGGGGGGCGTACGCCCCACAGGGGGGCAATTCGACTTGTCAGGGGGGCAATTCCAGATTTTTGTGAACTCATACCCTCTGCATTATTTTTGTAATAGTAATGCTGTAGACTGAAAATAAAAGTTACACATTCAAATTTAAAAAAACAAAATGAAAAAAAAAAAACAAGTTTTTTATTCACTTTTTAAAAAGTCTCCATTCAAAAGTTTTAATACAGTATTACCAGAATAATTATAGAAGAAAATTATTTAAGATATTTAGATACCTTTTATATACTTAAAATTTTTTATAATTTTTCTGATTTATAAGTATTTTAGAATTTTAAACAACTTTTTCGATTATTTATTGAATGAGTCGCTCTGCAATATATCACATGGAAATCAATTTTACACAGGAAACTATTCAAGTGTATATTTAACAATTACTTGACGACCTTCCTTTACAGAATCTTTTATCACGTTTTATTCTGATTAGAAATTATTGTGTAATTTAATCGCAGAAATTCTGTGATTGAATAAGACAAAAATGTTTTATTCAAGATTATTGATTGGTTTAATCAAGGATACTGAGCACTCTATACATCACGCATACGTGGCGAAGAGATTAAAAGTGACCCTTTATGTGCCAACGATACTTTAAACTATGAGCAGTATCAGATGATTATAAAAAATACTTGATTCATCCATTACGTTCGGTATGTTTCTGAATCAATGTTAAATGTTTTTTACTCTATCATTTCATTCATTTAAATTTTTATAAGAATTATATTTTTTAGGGGGAGGGGGGGGGGCATCATTATTTTTAGAGATGCTTTGGTGGGGCACGGCCTAAAAAGGTTGGGAACCACTGATCTAGAATAAGTTATTAGGATTTAACGATTATTTTTTTCTTACTTTTTAAAAAGAGAAACATATTTTTGTGCAATTTCAAATATCTATTATATATTAATGAATGTTAACCACAGGCAGCATAACATTTCACTTTTAAAAAAGTCTCGCTATATTAAAAATTATTTTATATACAATTGTGGAATAATATTCTTCAAAAAAAAGCCGCAATATTTAAGTATATATATGTTTATATGTATATATATATATATATATATATGCATGTATGTATGTATGTATAATGTATTCATAATAAGATGTAAATAAAGTGTATAATATTTCAAATGAAGACAAATTTGTTACAATAAAAGTGACTTGTGGTTTTTCCATTTATCATGTTTTTCAATCTACATATTTTGTTACCAGCAAACTATTTTTTAATAAATGTCAGAATTAACAAAATCTCTAAGTTTATAAGCCTAAGAACATGAGCTTGTGGAAAAGTACTCTAACAAAATATCTCATTTAATTTAGAACACCATGGCTTGAAAGATAATAATTTTTAACGGCATCTAAAATCAAAACTCTGTTTATTAAAAAGATGTTTAATTTATTTTCACTCTTTGTTGTTGTATATTTTAAAAGTTTACTTAAATATGTATCGCAGATTTTAGCAGTTTTCAAATGCAAAAAATAATGAAACTTTATTTCGATAATTAAATACAGAAAAATACTGAAGTACCCATCTATTTTCAAATGCCCAGATATGAAACCGTTATATAAAATGCTTAAGCATATTACTGTATTTGTGGCTATATTTTTTTTTTCTTAAAGTTACACGGACTTTTAATGTCAAGTGAATTGAATGACAACATCAAAAGATTTAAGAGAAATTTGATTTAGAATGAGATTTAGTTTCTTTTAATTTTTCATTGAAGTTTTTTTGTTAATGCTTTAAATTTTGTTTATTTGCAACAGTAAAATTTAAAACCAATATAACCAGAAAATTTAATAATTATGCAGCGTTTCTATTTCATATCAAGAAAAAGAATAATCTATAACTTACATTTTAATAAATGCAAAATATTTTGAAATAATAATAGATTTTACAACTCTTAGCAACATATTTTCTCTATATTCTTGCAAAGGAAATTATATAATATAATTTAATATAATATAGATTATTTTATAAATAAAAACATTTATATTTTACAATTTATTTCGAAACAAACACGGCACCATCTATAATGTTCATGTTTCACTGTTTCACATGTTTTATTTTATCGATCTAATAGAAAACTTTTTATTGTTCATTTTCTTCCTAAACTAAACAAAATTTCTAAATTGACTATTATTTTTAAAGATTTTTAACAAACACATTTAAATATGGTGTTTAATTACTTACATTTTTGAATTTGAAAAAGTATTTATTTACACTTTTGTCTCATAAAGCAGTTATCGAGTAAAAAATTGATAAATGATATAATTTTATAAAATTTGTTACGCCGTTTACACAATCATTTCATCAAACTGTTTCTACCAGAACGTGGAAGAAAGAAAATATGATAAATATGTTGCAATTTCTTTATTGATCAAATGTTTTACAAAACGTAATGCTTCATTTTCACTTATATATATACGTTTTGTTGCAGGAATCTGTAGTTTCGCAAGCTAAAAATGCAGTACAGATAATATTGCTTAACTTGGTTACAACGTGAAACATTTGACGTCAAAGACACGTTGTTTTAAAATTGATACCCTTATAACTTTAGCCCTGCATGTAGTGTAAGTGAATAATGAAATTTTTCGAATCTCTTATGACATATTATATGTAAATCAGATATGTAGCATTTTAGTATTGATTTTAAAACTGGAAGACCCACTCTGTGAAGTGGTTAGCATACTGACCTCAAAATAAGGAATTTCTACTGAAATGTGCGAGTTGTTCCAGCGTGATCTCGGTGACAAGACTGTAAAAGGGTTTTGAGGATTCTCTTGTACGAGGACAACAATTCTGGACACTTAACCTTCAAAAAGTCATTTTGGAAGGCATCTCTCTTAGAGCAATATTTAAAACATTGTCTAATGGTTAACAAAATTCCATATTAAAACTGTTTTCGGAAAATAGAAAAACACATACAAAACTATTGTGTATGATTCCCAAACGTATTATATAGATATCCGGCAAATATTACATTACTTTGCTATTTTATTATAATTTAACACTTTTTTCCGTTGTATGGCACTTATATTTAAACTTTTAACTGCAACAGCATTTCCTTTATTGATATTTTTTTTTATTTAAATAGCAATGATTCGTTTACTTTTAAATCTTTTTTTTTCTTACAGAAAAATGCATTCGAAATATAAAATTGAAACAAAGAAACTATTGCTTAACCCTTTAACGTTCATTGGTTTCCCTATGAAACCACAAAACTTTAATTACGAAATTCAACAATGACAGCAGAATTTTAATAGAAATGTTTTCCATTTATTATGTATGTGAAATATCGATTTTTTCATATATAGACATAAATTTGTTCATAATTTCCGGTGTCAATCATTTATTTCAACATTTTAGCAATTGAAATGCTTTATCCGTTAAAGGGTTAAGTTGCTCACAAAATGAAAATGTCCACAGTAAACTCGCATTATTTTAAATTATACACTTGTATTGTTAGATCCGCATGTATTGGGAGTGAGAATTAATAATTTTTAAATCGTTTATTTGAGTTGAATGTAGATTTGATAAATAACATTTTATTAACATTATTAAGAAGTGTTTAAGTTTTTAAAAGAAGAATAATAGGTCAAGTGCGATTATTTCTCGAGTACAAAGGGTTCCGTATACTAAATTTATTGCAAATTTAATGGAATATTGCAAAAAATCGTTGCTGAAAGAAACTGACTTCTAATCTCTTGGAATTAGTCTATGAATTATTTTCCACTAATTGCCTTCAATAATTTAATTCAATTGGAATGATAAAGGTTGCCTATTTATCACTGTGATTCGCCTTACCTAAAACAAAGATCTTGTACAAAGATTAAACTTGACATTGTTCCAAGAGCGCTTCAAAATGAGGTCGTAAAGATGCGATACCGCATTTGTTTGTGCCGCGTTTTTCTATATAGGTATGTAATTAATATCTAATTACCGACAATTTTTTTCGAATATTATTATGAACAGTCCATTAATGATTCCGCGTCGATAGGTACCTCGCGATTCTCTTAGCTCCTCCTCTAAACGACCGTAAAGTAAAGTTTGTCTGTAACTGAAAAATGCGACTTTCTCAAACATGTTTGACCTAGAACAATCGCTATTATTTTTCTGCAAGGTTTAAATAAACAGTTACAACCCTTAATTTTTTCAACATTTTAATTTCAATAGATTCGAAAATAGGAGAAGAGACAAACTTTATCAGAACATTTTCGACAATATCTATATAAAATTAAAACAAATATATTTTTTAATTCGGTATTACGAAACCTACTATACTCACATGATATACATTTCCCCCTGGAACTTTAATTAGCATCCCCCTAAATATTTCCTAAAAACAGTTGTGAATGGCTAATTATATATAAATATGTGGGATAATAGCCTTTATAACTCTGTGACGTTAGAACTTTCCACATGCCACAGTTTTCGTGAAAAAGGGCGTGGTCAGACGTACAGACAGTCACACGAGTGATCTTATATTGTTTCCATTTCTACTTTTTAATTACGGAACCGTAAAAAGGACTGAAAAGGGATTAATATGCTGGGAAGAAATTATTTATTGATTTGTATTTTAAAATTAAAACGAATAGAAAAATAATATTTATATTTTAACAACATTTCCGATAACCCCTTTTCACCCTTTACTGAAAATTGAAAATTTCTTTAATTATTTCCTACTGACATTTGGAAATTTTACTGCCATTATCTTTTTTTATAGTTTAAGTTTTAATAACTTTTTTTTTTATAGTTTTTTATAGTTTATAATTTTTATAACGTAATTTGCAGCGTATAATCCGCAGATGAAACAATCATGTTTGGTTGCAGAAATTTTATTTTATAAAGAGTTACCTCCCAGATCGCTGTAAATATTTGACTTCAATTATTGAATAAAATTTCTGGGTTCAAAACGAATTGTTTGATCCGCGGATTATCCGCCGGAAATTACGGTAGTTTTTCTAGTTATGTGACTTTTATCATTTAAGAACCGAAATCTGAGGGGCCCAAGATAAACAACAGAGGAATAGCAGTTAGTACGTTTTTATGCCTAATCTTATAGCGGCGTTGTGACACATAGTACATAAAGTGAGATAAGACAGATGGTTCGTGTTATTTTACCGATTAAACTCATACATTGGGAATTTCCCACCAATTTTTTTTAAAGGATTGAAGTTATACTTTGATCAGTTAATGTGACTGTCGCATAATAACAAGATGAAAAAAATAGAATATGAGTTGAGTTACTGTTTATTTAATTATTTAAAAGGTAGTGAGCAGTTAAAAAAGTTCATAATATTCATGATTAAATAAGTCACATCACAGAACAATAAAAGCATAACCACTTAAACTAATTTTGTAATTAATCCAAAAATAGATATGACCAAAATAAAACCTGACATAATAAAACCTGATATAATAGACAATTGACCTCTGCGTATAAGCTTCAAAGTATTGATAAAAAAAAAAAAAAACATGTTGCCAGGAAAATATACTGATAAGTAAATATCACTCACCATATGAGATTCCGAAAACATGAGAAAGATGATGTAATCCTAATGTGTATTATTAGATTTGCATTAGATGTATTTTTATATGTCAAGTCACGTCTCTATGTGTCTAGTCAGTATAGACAAATCTCACAGAATGGAATCTGCATCAACCACAGATCTTTGGAAAGTGGGTTTTGGAACATCTGGTTACTGCGATTCGCTCTCACAGATGGAGTTTGCATCAGTATAGACAGATCTCACAGAATGGAATCTGCATCAGTATAGACAGATCGAGGCTAACGAAAAAGACAGGCTACCGCGGTGCATTCCACTTATCTTTTTTTACAGACCGCTAGAGTGACGTATTGCTCTTTTCGTACATCTGTATTGGTGCATTCGAGCATCACGTGACTCCCGCGGTCTGTAAAAAAAGATTTGCGTAAAGCACCGCGGTAGCCTTTCTTTTTCGTTAGCCTCGAGACAGATCTCACAGAATGGAATCTGCATCAACCACAGATCTTTGGAAAGTGGGTTTTGGAACATCTGGTTACTGCGATTCGCTCTCACAGATGGAGTCTGCATCAGCCACACAGCCATAGGAAAGTGTGTTTAGAAACATCTTGTTACTGCGCTTCGTTCTCTGAGACTGGAGTTTGCACCAGCCACAGAGTCTTAGTAAAGTGCGTTTTCAGTGCAAAGAATGTTCTTTTCTTGTAATCTCTTCTCTACAACCCTGATAAAGTCGCATCGTCTTCTTGCTACATCTAAACAAGATGTATTTTTTGTTCTCTTACTCCAACGAGATTTCGAGGTAGAATGAATGAATTTTACTTTATTTGTCATCGGTCCCATTTTTGCCCTAGGTCGTGTCTGTGTGTAAATTTTTGTCGTCCTGGTACCTCATGATTCGTTAACCTTCTTGGCTTGTATGTAAATTTTAAGTCCAGCCCACATCATTGTATAAAATTTTTCCGCCTCTCCTACATAGCTTATTGCTAGTTAGACTGCGGTCGGTTGATGATTTCTTCCATACAAATCCTTAGAGTTTAAGAAAGGGGTTGGGGGAACTAAAATCCACTTGGTGACGTCTGTTTGTTTATTTGTTTATTTGTTTATTTATTTTTTGTAGCTGTGCAACGTCAATTGTAACCTGTTACAGCCTGAAATTAAACTGTGTATTTATTTCATCTGAAAACAATTGGATTTCCCGTTTTTTCCCTGGTCAGTGGTTTCTGTTTGGTTAAATAAATATATATATATATTTACATCATTAAATAAATACAGTATAATAAAAAGTACAGTATAAGAATGCTATATCTGTTGACATTTAATATACAGTAAAATGTAAACATGGGCGCTACAATTAAGACCGAAATATTTTCATTCATAATTGTTCATTTTGTGTATAATTGCCTGTATTGTTCATAAATTTCTTTTTAGTCACTTTAAATAACTATTGGATTTTTAGCCCAATAAACATTTTTAAATCGTGTTTAACACTTCCAGAGTCCACTTTACTTTAAAAATTGGAAATGAAATAGTAAAGAGTTATTTCAACTCTATAAATATTTGATGTTTATTGTAATAATCAATTTTGTATTCATTGTAAAATAAATTTTGTATTTATTGTAAAATAAATTTTGTATTCATGCATTTTTGCATAAGAGTGTAACAGCTATTGCACCAATATCTTAATATGTATAAACCTAATTATAGTACGAACGTACGTCATTTGTAACGTGTGACGTACAATTTCCAAAATGTTTATATAAATACTTCAAAAAAATTTATTAAATAATATACCAAAATAATGTTTAAAGAAATATATTTATATTAACCTTTAATGTGAATTATTATTTTTCCTTTTCCATTCTTTAAAATTCCACTTTATGCTTTGATGGAAAATATGATAAAATTCTTATTTTAGATTCGGATTTTTTGTTTCGGAATTTTTATTGAACAACAAATGCTACAAAACTTTCTGCAACAGATTCTAAAGAAAGGAAATTTCCTGAGAAACAAAAAAGTCTAAGTTAGAGGTGTTATTGGTTTTTCTTTTTGAACTTATGTTCCATTTTAAATAGTTCAGAAATATTTGAAATATTTCGAAAATATACAATTAAAAATGTGTTTTTAGCTTTAATGGAAAATATTTAAAAAAGTAATTGACTTTTAGATTGACTTTTAAAATAAATTAACGGATTTTTTAGGATTTTATACAAAATAGCTGTAATATGTTTAATCTTTGTTTTATTCTTATATTCAGATCTTCTTTGTTTTATTTTTCGCTAGGTTGGCGGAAAAAATAAACACGTAATATTGCGAATTCTTATGATTAAAATTTCAGTATATATAATAATATATACATATATGAAATCTTTACATTATGTACAGATATATAGGGTGTCCATAATTAAACGACACTACCTTAAAGTTGTCTACTGACGAAACTATTGGTCAGAAAGTTGTTAAATTTTGTGAAGGACATAATGGGTGAATGGGAATTTGATTAAGTGGAAAAAAAATTAGTTCAAAATTTCGCCACCAGAGGGCGTTTTTTAATGAATTACACCTTTAGCATATATTTGCACGATAGGTTACACATTTTATTACAACAAAACATGTTGAATAAAACTTTTTTCGCGACATGCTTTTAGCATTTCCCAGAACACACTCCGGTCTATTGTGGAACATGCTATCTTACGATTCCAGATGGTAGCTGAAAATTATTGCCGCCATGTGGAACATGTTTTGTTGCAATAAAATATGTAAACTATCGTAAATGTATGCTAAATTCATTAAAAACGCCATCTGGTGGCGAAGAACTATTTTTTTTTCTTAAACAAATTCCTATTCCTTCATTACGTCCTTCACAAAATTTCATAACTTTCTGATCAATAGTTTCGTCTGTAGACAACTTTAAAGTAGGGTCGTTTAATTATGGACACCCTGTACATTATGATGTACATTAAAATCTGTACATTATGAATTACTACGAAATCACAGAATTTCATTTAACTGTATAGTTTACTTAATGCTATTTACTTGTTTAAAACTTTAATGTTCAAATTTGTAAAAATTTGAATGTTGGAATATAAAAGAGAAAAGGTAAAAGGAACTTTGTAGAACCGTTAATGTGATTAAATTAAAATGGTGTTAACGTCGGGCGGAAATTTGCAAATATTCTCTTTCCAAAGAAGATCAGATTTCGTTTCTCTGTTTTTGAAAACTCAAACAAAATAGTTCAATTACTTCTTCAGTAGAGTTCAAAGAATTCCAATTAAAATAAAACTGTGTTAGTTTTGTAACGAATAACTTTCATTGAAAGTTTAAGGAATGTTAAATATTAAAATTTGAATGCGACGTCATTTTTATATGGAAGTAGAACGAGTGCCAAAATTGAAAATATTAATTTTATTTTTAAAAATAATATTTTGGTACTTCAAAGTGTCATTATGTAAACAATATCTGTTTATTAATTCCTTTAAATAAATTTGCGAAAAATTGGTTTGTATTAATAGTGTTTGTAATGATTTTTTAATTTTTGTAAAAATTTAATTTTAAAGCTAAAAATGTTATAAATGTACATACATTTGTAGAAACCTGGTAATATTTTTGTAGTGTGTCTTATTACTTTATTCGTTTACAAGTTATTTTAATAGTTTTTTTATTCAACAGTGTTATTCTATAGATAAAATTTTAAATCTTGTAGACATTTCATTTTGATATTTTTTTATAATCAAATGATCATCTTGACATTAAAAATAATTTCTACATTTGTTTAATGTTTCCAAAGCATTATAGAATGCAAACTTTAAATTACATCCAGTGGTGAGGAGATTAGCATCTCGTTGGTGTTTGTAGCGGTCTCCCTTAAACTTACATTCACAATGTTTATATCGCATAATTTTAAAGAAAAATAATTAAACATAATGCTATACAATGCACCATGCACTATCATATTATGTAATAGAGACCCCTGAACATTTAGGAAGTCGTGATAAAAAAATGCAGGACAAAATTTTTATTATCGCTCTAAATCTCGTTAGAAATATCCACAATCGTTTTTAAATAAGAAGTCCTATTAATTGTACGGTACAATTTCACTGCACGACAATTACTGATTACATATTTCTAGAAATGAGCAGTTGTAATAAAAGTGTGCGCGCCCTACTAATTCTACTGCAAAACATATAAGCAAAATATCTACTTGTATCAACCAATTGGTAGTAGCAACCAACTATTAAACGTAATGCATGAATTAGGGTTTGGGAGCTGTTTATATATTAAACATTTTATTAACTTTCTTTTTTCAATTGTTAACAAACGTTATTGACACTACATTGAATTCTTTGAATCACATTACTCCCGAAAAGTATATAGTTTATGCGGTTTTTCTTAAATCGGCATAGACTAGGATAACGTCGAATGAGCTCAAAGAAAATATATATAATTGTTTTAATTCAAGAACTCATATAATTCTTTAATTATAATTCAATAATTATAATTAATAATTATTAAAATTTTAATTTTCACAAATATAGGAATTATAATGTAAATATAGTTTTACATAAAAATATCAGCGTCGTCGTCATAAACACTGCTATGGAATCTTACAGCTGATTTTTATGCGATGCATTATTATACTATTATATATTAAATACATTTTGAAACAACATCATTCTTATTCATGATATTCATGAAAACTGGTATGAGTTGAGCGTTATCCCTATTTCCACTACAATAGGGTAAATAGAGGTAATTAAAAAAATAGATGTCTGTGTTTGTCCTACAACCAGAGATGCATCTATCATCCATGTTTATTTTCTAACAACAGAAATTTCATGTTTGGAATACTTTCCATTCATAACTATTGCCAAAATATCAGTGAGGTTGCTAGATCTCAATTATTGCCTGTTTTTAAATGTCCTTCATATTTCCAATTACCTCGCAAACTGGGGTAATTTGAAACATGGTTTCCGGCAGTAGGTAAAAGCAGAGTTAATGTTAGTTTGCATAAGCTCTCGGTGGAACATCTTTACCTGCTTGCTGTCCCATTGCTAAGAGTATGTTTACAATTACCCCCGTAGTGGTGTTTTTAATATCCCCATAGTGGTATTACCTACACATTTTCAGGCAACACTACGCGGTACATCTGAAATTAATTTCCTAAAATACATAAAAGCTAAAAGATTTTTTGGCTCAAAAATTAAAGTAGTCAAGTTAAGACAAGTTGACGAACGAAGTAGAGAGAAAAAATAATTAACCAAAAATGTTTATTTTTCTTTAAAATTTACACTACTAGAAAACAAATATATAAACTGCACACCTACGTTGTGTCTGCGAAATTAGGAAGGAAAGCTTTGATTGTTGCACTTATTATTGAAAATTTATCACCATTAAAAATCTTATTGCTGTCAACCATTAAAAAATCTTATTTGGCAGAATTAACCATGTTAAGCCCATTTACTTCTAAATAATAACTACGAACTTAGTCTATTTTTTGAACATAATATGTTTCCAAACTTTCACCTTTTATAATATCAGTCAACAAAACCGTATTAGTTGCCAAGTCATCAAATGGGGATTTCAGATACGCGTTTATTTCTGTGTCCTAAGACGGAATATCTTCCATATTGGTTTTGAAATCATCATCCGACTCTATTTCATCTATATGCAGACTTTCTTCATGTTTTGTCTCACTATCACGCTGTTCATTTCCATCCCAACATCTCTTGGAATGTATTCTTCTCTTTTTTATATTGACTGATGATTTTGCACACTGTAAAAAAATCCTGAGGTTACTAAAATTTTTTTAGTATATTTGTATTCCACAGATTTTTTTAGTGTCCGGTACTATAAACTGGAATCGTTGCTAGCTGTTTTCTAGTAATGGTGCTAGCTGTATTCTAGTAATTCTTACAGATTTTCTTGTAACTGAGTAAGAATACAAAAAAAAATTTAGTAATTGCAAAGATCAATGAGAAAAACTAAAAATTTTTTTGGTAGATCTACCCATTTTTTTTACAGAGCGCTCTCGTTCTTACAATTAACTCTGCGCTTTACTATAGATCTTTAGAGATTTGTATTGAATAATTCTTACTGCGTGTAGGTTTCCTCTACTATCGCATATATTTATTCTTTTATAATGTTCTTCTCACAGTTATGATTTTTCATGAAAGTCTTCTACGTTTATAGTTCTGAACAGAGGTTTCATCAGTTTTCCTTTTATTTCCCGTATTAGTTTTTTACGCACTCAGCTTCTTTGAATCCATTCAATACATCTTTAGCCGTAACACCTTTTCTGAATGTGATGCTGTGATTCGTAATACACCGTAATCGACACCGTGCAACTTCATATGTGAGTAGTTAGGAGTACATCATTTTACTCACACTGATTTGCGGCAGATTCTCCTTTTGTATAGCAAAAGAGGCATCATAATTAAAAATAATTTTAATAGTATAAAATTGTAAAAATACACGCAATTTTATCTTTAGAAATGCCAGCACCAAATTATAAAATACTGTTTCCGATTTCTTCCTTACGAAAACTTCTGGGGTAATTGGAATTTAAGAATTGTGGTTAAACGAAACATCTCACATTATGTAAAGACACGTTATCGCAATTGTGATGGTCTAAAGGTGAAAATTATATCAAACTATTGTCACTTACTTTCACTTTGTTTACTCAGATGAGAGAGTAACAGATGGCAAATCTTTGTTTGTCAGACTTTTGCAAGAATACCTGTATCATACGTGAAAAAAATATATTCAAATAGCGCTAGAAACAATAGGGAGATGTGAGACTTCTTATTCCTTTGCAGTGTACACGTTTACTGGCATCTTTGTTCAATAGGTTACGATTTTACTGACTTGTGTCGCCTGTTCTCAATTACCCCTGTGTCCATTTACCCCAATTGACCGTCCATATGTTATTTAACACCTTGACTGTCATCGGACATAAATATGTGTGCCAGCAATATGTCACGGGGCGCCATACAACATAAATACGTGTACCATTAATATTGTCATTGAAGACAATTCATTGCTATGAAACGAGACAATTGATAATTTATTACCATATATTTCAAAAAAGAACCCCGCTGATCCAATACAAGTTTAGTTATTTCAGTCAAGCCTTCAACGAGTAAAAATAAGTGTACAATGATATTTTTGAATCAAAAATCTATAAAACTAACAAACATCACCGCGATTGTGAATTGTTAATCAGCTCAATAAACACTGAAAAGCATTTTGCAAAAATCTGCCAAAAAAGCCACTTCATCACTCTCTGTGGCGGTTAAGGTGTTAAAGCAAGGGACAGCTAGGAAATCAGAAAAATATTTTTCTACTAAACCCTTAATGTTTATTAAAAAAAATACGTTCTCTATATATAAGTAGTTAAGACACAAAACTTGCAGATATAAAGAGTTTTCTCAATTTTGTAATGATATTGGATAGAAAAAAAGGGATTTTCTAAGTATTCTCTAACAGATATTAAATGTGATTATAAAAAGTTTGTCAAAAGTAAGAAATACGAATATGTTTCCCATAGAAAAGATTTTTTATTGCAATTGGATTTCATTCCTGTTATAAGTTTTTTTGATATTGAGATACGCATTATTCAATTAATTGTATTTTTCTTAAAATAATCATTTCACGGAATTTCATTGCAAATGAAATCTTAAACCAATCTTCAAAAATATCAAAGTTAATTACATGCGATAAAAATACATAAAAAATAAACATCTCTATAAATGTTTCATAAAATAATTTCTATAAATGTTTCCTGTTTGTAAAATGATACAATCATATTGTAACAATCATCATAAAATAGTACAATGATCATGATATCTTGAAATTATACTTTTTTCTCGGGAATTCGGAACAATTGAAAAATACTTTTTTTCTGAGAAGCAATCAATTTATTTTTATATTCTTTCGAAAATCTCTAAAAGAACTGTTTCTCAATTACTTTGTGCAATAAGAAACAATAAAAAAGAGGGGCATTAGTATTTTTTCTACATTGCAATTGTTTAAGAGGAATTATTATAATCTTACGAAAAAGAAACAATATAAGATACGGGTTGAATGATATATAGAGAGGTAAAGGAAAAAATTTAAAACTAATATTTGTTGATAAAAAAATATATCTTTGTGAGAGAATGATGCAATTAGAATTTTTACCCTTTCTTAGAAATGGATGGCAATGATTTTGATAACGGAAAATGTAAGTTTTTTTTTATTCGCTTATAAAAAAGGCAACTATACATAGATTGCAATAACTGTGATTATCAAAATGGATAACTACAATAATTAAAATCCATTACGGATAGTATTTATCTTAAATTAACTGAAATTGAATTGGTAGCTGATATTATATTAACTGAAATAACCAGATATCTCTAAAATAATTATAAATGATACGATCAAAATGCGTTTTCGGCCTTAGTTATATAGTCTATTATATACACTTTGGTGATAGGCTATAGTTATACAGTCTATGTTACTCGAAAAATAACGGGATGTATCCAAAATGCTTATAAATGGTTGTACTATTAAAATGTTTATATTGATAATATGCAAATTTTAAAATAATTCATTGCCAAACAAAATAAAATGTTACTAAATAAATAATAAACAAGTTAAAAAAAATACGAATAAGTCTACATAACATTTTACATAAAATTTTATTTTTTCTATTCTTTGATTATATCATAAAAATCAATTATTGGTGCTTTTTTTTCACTCAATTAGAGGTAGTTGGTGCAATGAAATGTGTGATTGTCGTTCTTATAAGTAAATGTTGAAGTAAACCGGTTTTGTAATGATATTGGATAAAGAAGGGGATTTTATAAAAATTCTCTAACAGATATTAAACGTGATTAAATCAGTCTGTCAAAAGTTAGAAATACGAATATGTTTTCTATAGAAAAGACTGTTTATTGCAAATGGATCTCATTCCTGTTACAAGTTTTTTGATATTGAGATACGCATTATTCAATTAATTGTATTTTTCTTAAATCATTTCACGGAATTTCATTGCAAATGAAATCTTAAACCAATCTTCAAAAATATCAAAGCTAATTACATGCGATAAAAATACATAAAAAAATACACATCTCTGTAAATGTTTCCTAGTAAAATGATACAATCATATTGTAACAATCATCATAAAATAGTACAATGATCACGATATCTTGAAATTATTCTTTTCTCAGGAAATCGGAACAATTGAAAAAGATTTTTCTTCTGAGAAGCAATCAATTTATTTTTATATTATTTCGAAAATCTCCAAAAGAACTGTTTCTCAATTACTTTGTGAAATAAGAAACTATCAAAAAGTGGGGCATTAGTATTTTTTTCTACATTGCAATTGTTTAAGAGGAATTATTCTAATCTTACGAAAAAGAAACAATATAAGATACGGGTTGAATGATATATAGGGAGGTAAAGAAAAAAAATTAAAACTAATATTTTTTGATAAAAAAAATATATCTTTGTGAGAGAATGATGCAATTAGAGTTTTTACCCTTTCTTAGAAATGGTGGGCAATGATTTTGATAACGGAAAATGTAAGTTTTTTTTTTTATTCGCTTATAAAAAAGTCAACTATACATAGATTGCAATAACTGTGATTATCAAAATGGATAACTACAATTATTAAAATCCACCATGGATAGTAGTTATCTTAAATTAACTGAAATTGAATTGTTAGCTGATATTATATTAACTGAAATAACCAGATACCTCTAAAATAATTATAAATGATGCTATCAAAATGTGTTTTCGGCCTTATTTATGTAGTCTGTTATATAAACTTCGGTGATAGACTATAGTTATATAGCCTATGTTATCCGATATAACGGGATGTCTCCAAAATGCTTATAAATCGTTGTACTATTAAAATGTTTAAATTGATAAAATGTAAATTTTAAAATTAGCCATCGCCAAACAGAATAAAATACTAAAAAATGAAATTTTTAAAAATACAAATAAGTCTAAATAACATTTTATATAACATTTTATTTTTTATATATTGAAATACTTTGATTATACCATAAAAATCAATTATTGGTGCTTTTTGTTTTATTTTGTTTTCCCTCAATTTGAGGTAGTTGGTGCAATGGAATGTGTGATTTTCGTTCTTATAAGTAAATGTTGAAGTAAAAAGGTTTAAAATGCAAAGATTTCGCTTATTATGAGCTAATGTAAATTATATCATACACTTTCAATATAATTTTTGTAAATGAGAAATACAATTTGGTGAATATATAATGTCAGATGATTTTACAGAAAAAATATTATTTTTGTATGGAAAATATTGTAGCTCCTCCACTGTGTTAAATCTATGATTTCTCAGACTGTGATTCTAGATTTCATACTATAGCTCACTGTTGCCAAGTTTAGAGAAATTTCTTTTCAGAATATCTGCTTTTATTTAAGAATAGTAGTTTTTGCTTTCTTTAATGACATATATTCCGTGATTAAATGCAGCGGTAATTACTAATCAGAAAATGTTATACATATTTCAAATAATCTTTTCTACAATTTTGCAACAACTGTCATAGATAAAGAATCATTGCGCAGAAAACGGGTTCGATTTCGAAAAAGATAGGGCTCATAGTTTGTTTAACATGTACACATACAGTACATATTTAATTTAATCAGCACTATTTATTTATTACTACATCCCAAACTACCACTGAGCTCCATAAATAAGAGGAGTTCTGAGTCGACGGTTAGAAGCTTGCAAGGCAAATGTGAAAAACAATACTCGTTGTCAATGTTAGATACGTATTACTGTTCTCATTTACTATTATCTTAATTTATGCTTATCTAAGTAAACAGTGCTTATCTAATTAATAAATGAATCTCTAATTATGCAAGGGAATTCTATAAACAGTATGGTTCACCATAAATGCGAACTAAATTTATTGTCACTGTATCATTCCACGCTGACTGCTGTTAATAAAGAAATATCTTGTTATATATAGAGCTCGGTGCAAACTACCTCTTTCTATTTGTACATTGAGTATTTTGAAACTAGAACTATATCTATAAATCTAACCGTATAAGAATTGCCTATAGGTAAACGATAACATAGGACATCCAGCATGTACCCTATATTCTAAAATTCTATATAATAAGAAAGACGAATTAAAACATAGACCATATTTATTATTAGATGCCAAATCCATGTGAAAATAATCTTGCAATTTATGGTCCTGATATTTTCTGATGATTTAAAAAATATAAAAATTTTAATTTAACTTGAGAGCGAGAATTCCATTATGGCTGTTTGAAATATAATTTTAAAGCATTTACGTTTCATACACAGCAAAAAAAGACAAATGCAAAAGTATTAGGAAATTGAGTACTTTTTTTTTTAGTTACCCACGATTAAAAAAAGCGTTCCTTTATCTTCCTAAACATTTGAAACCTGTAGATTTCCGTTAGATAAGGAGTAACTGCTGAAACAAAAGTTTATTTTCCTGCATGTGATTTTCAAAATATTTCCGAGCTTTTCTTTTCAATGTATTAATCAGTTTTCTAAACATGAGATATATCCGTTTTTCGGATACTGTCAGTTCTCAAGTAAATATTTTCAGCTGCGTAAGAGAACGTTTACATGAAAGGATAACCAAAAATATTAAGATTAATGTAAATGATAATTCTATTAATTTAGCAGCATATTTGTCTATTGAACATATTCGCTGAACATGAAAATGTTTAATTGAACTTAATAACATCTGAAAACCTGACATTTGGTGTTGAGAAAGTTGATTGGTACACTGAAAAAACTGCTCATAAACGTTTCTGAAAATTGCGACCTGCAAAGGAAAATTTTGTTACCGAAATGCTTTTTTAAATCAGGAAAATGTTTTATGTCTGAGGTTTGTGAAGATAAATGCACGGTTTTTGGAATTGTGTGTAACTCGGAAGAAGTTATATTATAATTTTTAAATAGTATTACTTATTCTAACATTTTCGGAAAATTATCTTTTCTTTGTCATTTTTACAGTGTATTAATGTCTAGTATGGTCCATTATTAAAATTACTCAATATTACATGACATTCTGTGGCATATGTTTTACCCTGCCCTATGAAATTAGTCTGCTATTAATTACCTAATGAAGCGACCTGTTTATAATTGCTATCCAAACTATAACAGATTCGGCATTTGTACATAAAAGAACTACATCTTACATTATATATATACTACATACTACATTATCTATAAGTATTTCATCTTCATTTAATTTAATATCACTAATGTGATATCTACTTTCTAAATTAAAGATTCTAAATTGATGCAGATACATAATCAACAACTTTATTTATTTTTTTTTACAGATGTCTTCTTTTAGACAATTGAAAGGATTTTGAATGACACCAACTAATATTTAAAAGCTTTTCCCTGCCAGTTTTCATTTTTCCTTTCTTTCCGATAGCTATAAAAATCTGAAAACATTCTTTAAAATCTCATTTTACAAATGTTATCATTCTTTATGTTTTCCTGGTTTTAAATGTCGAATTACAAATATGTGTATGGTAATTACTTTTATGTTCCTTTAAGCATCTTCTGTCGAATGAAAAAGATGAGAACGGAAAGACAAATAAATAACTGCTATATCTCATGCAAGAAAGAAAATTCTGAGAAAGGAAATGGAAATTTTGTTGAATGAAAATAAAATTCATGTCATGAAATAAAGTTCTGTAAGACAGAAATGCTGTTTGACAAATTTCTTAAAATAAAAGATTCTTTTTTTTTCTTTATATTATTCGCAAAAAAGAAAGAAAATGATCTTAAGTTTGTTGACAAGCGAAAAAAAAAGTCATTTTTAGATTTGATTTTATGTTTCAAAATGAAAATAACTTTTTTTATGATGAATTAAAGTATAATTTTGATGAAAGAGTGAAGCGAGGATGAACTAAAAAAAAAAAAAAAAAAAAGGAAATAATCTTTAATATCTGCCATTATCAGTTTTATACTAAAGAACCAGAACTACAGTTTAAAAAATTGTTTATTTAAAATATAATTATATACGTTTTTTTTTAAATATATACTGTGGAATAAACTGTAAGGTAAAGCCAAGAGAGATGGCGCGGTCGGAGAGATTGCGCACATAGAGGCTCGGGGAGAAGAAATATTTGTACAACAGCAGAAGTGGAGTGTCTACTTGAAAGTGCACGTTGATTGTTTTAAACGTCTAAGATAAAGCATTGTTAATTTGTTTTGTTTTCCCAAAGTAACTTCTCGAATTTTCATAGCTATTCACCAGAATTTCTATACAGTGTCAGTAGTACAAAATATTTTATACTTAAACGATTTCTCATAAGCTACTAATCTAGACTAACAATGTGAACATCAACGGTTCGTTTTAATAGCGGCCATGTTTAAATAAAAGGTCGCGCAATCTCTCCTACCGAAATTGGAGAGTTTGCGCATCTGTTACTTAGGAGAGATGGCGCATTGTTCCCATTATTTTCCACGCTAGGAGAGATTTCGCAGCTTATTGGTAAATTTCCATAAAAAAAATGAAAAATGAAAATGGACTAATTTTAAGTTAAACATGTTATCAAGTAGCTCAATGTTATTTTGTAATCTTATCCGGACTTGCTTTTTCTGATCCTTTAATATTTTTCCTTTAATTAAATTGTTTTAATCGTTTTTAAAATGATTTCCTTTTTCTGATTCTTTAATCATTAGGTTGAAATATTCACTTCTAATACAATAATATTTGTTCACAAAAACCTTACAACAATGTCATTTAAGTGTAATTATTATTGTTAACAATTTAATTGTAGTTATTATTAGTAACAATCTCTCCTACCCATGTGCGCGGTCACACCAACCCTGTAAGGACAGATTGCGCAAAATAACTTTCTTGGTTTTATTACAACTGTTCTATTAAATTACAACATAACGACAAACTAGCAATGGAAATGCATAAAAAAATTAAGTAAAAATTATTCATGGAGAGTTTAGCCAAAAATTAATATTTAGATTTTTTTATTGTTATTCTTTTGAATTGTGCGCAGACTCTCCTAGCGTTACCTTAAATATTACTGAAACAGAGATATTTGTTACTGATTTTTTTTTTAATATAAAAATGTTGAAAGCTTATTAAATGTATACAGCAAAAGATATTTTTTAAAATGCTAATATTTTTATTTAGCATAAGTTATAGCAATGTAGCAAACAGCATAATAGCAAAATAGGTTTAAATAAATTTACAATATAAAAGCAATAAAAAAAAGCGAGTAAACAACATACCATTAAGATCTACTTTCTTAAACATATTTTGTTTACTCGTATAAACAACTTGATACTCTGATAAATAAATATTTACTTTGATAAACAACCTTTATAGGAGATTCTGTACAACATTTATATAAAAATATACAATTATTTTTTAGGGGGATTTACTGCTTTAAAACAATGCATTTAATTTATAGTCCATAATAAGAAATATGTGTTAATTATTTCGTTGTCAAATAAATCTCAATTTTATACAATTATCTAAACTGATTAGCTATAATCTCTAGCAAAAGATGTCTACTTTTTTTATAAAACATGATAAAATATAATATATCAGATTATGAGGGGGTAGGGGCAAGAGAGCTAAGCCACATTTTTGAACTTCTGAGATATATCAATTTTAAAGTTAGATCAAAAACTCAAATCAAAATATATAACAAAAAGTTTTTTGCCTGTTTCTTAGTAATATTTGAGATATTCTAAATTGCAATATGGTATTATTTTAATGATATTACTTTAATGACAAACACAATCTTTCTCGTAAAAAAAATTCTTGAAACATCTGGGGCAAAAACTAAAAATGGGACATATGCTGATACCTAGTGATATTTTGAAAAAATAATATGTAAGATATTATAATTTACAATATTAAGTAATAGATTACAAGTTCAGATTTGAATACGAAAAAGCTAAAAACAACGTTTAAGAACACAAATTATAAAACTTTAAAACACATACGGCCGTTTAAAGGATACATAGATCCCTTCATCAGTGTAAAATGGGGAAAAAAATGTTAAAAGGGTTCAAAAGACCCACGATCGGCTATAGCCCCGAGTACTGGCTGTAATCTGAAAATCTAATGTCTGTGTTTTAAAGTTTTATAATTTGTGTTCTTCAACGTTGTTTTTAGCTTTTTCGTATTGATAACCACACAAAGTGTACCTTTTATACCTAAGGTCAGATTTGTTTCACCAAAAATGTGGTTAGGCACTTTCTTGCCCCGACCCCCTCATATGTAATACAAATTAAGAAGTTATATTTCCTATTTAACATATTATTATTTGTTATTTAAATATAGCGTACGTATTACAGGAAAAGTTTGTTTTAATATATATATATATATATATATAACCATTTAATAAGAACACAAAAACATTACACAACAATTGCGGGGTAAAACGATATTAAATATGAACTAGTCGTTGGGGGCCACCGTAATACTTACCCATCATGTATATGTATAATGTAAAATATTAAAATAAAAATGTGTAAACTACTTATAAAATGCATCATTGCAATTCAAATAAAATCGTGGCTTGATGACGTCATAAAAAGGCTGGATTACTGAATTGCTTGAAAGAGGTTTTTCCTTATAACTCCAAAAATAATACTCCTATTAGCTAGCGGTTTATTGCATCTGATTAAGCGTGAAATTTCCAATTAAAATATATCTTTGAAGTGAAATTTGGATGAAATACAGGGTCATGAAAAATCGAAGAGTGTGGAAAATAGGATTACAAATATCTCGGCAACTCATTATCCGATCGACTTCATGTTTTATGCAAAATTTATGTTTTTTTATTGTTTTTTATATTTACTACTTAAAATAAACAATTCCGAAAATTTTTATATACCTTTCATCAGAACGAATATTTCGAGAGTCCGAAAAAAAATGTTACGTTTAATCGAGGTTATTGAAATGAAATAGGCTTCTTCCCATTATTACATACTAAGTACATACCAAATTGCAAGTCTCTATCTCAATTTGTTCGGGAGATAGAGCGTTTACAGACACACACACAGACACACACACAGACACACAGACGGACGGCAAATTTTTTTTTCTAAAAATATGTTTTTTGGAATCTCCAGTGTCTGAAACGTGTAAATCCGTCAAAAAAAAAAATTTCGATTTTCAAAACGATTACAAGACTTACCCTATACTACGTATGATGGGTAAGTAAAAATGAACACGTACCTGTCTGAATAATATCCATAAATGTGTAGAGAAACAAGTGAATAGAATTTAAAACAAAGAGAATATAATACAGATTAGAGAGAGGAAATTAAAATAAATTAAAAAGATGAAAGATGAAACTCAAATCTCTAATGAAATGTGTCGATAAATTAACAAATAAAAAAACAAGTTGGAAATTGTACGTTTAAACGTGACATATGATGTGCGTTCGTTTTATAACCCAGTTTCGCAATGTAAAACAATCAGCCTTATTAATTCAGTGAAATGAATTAAATCGTCTGCTATGATCAAAATGAACATGCCTTTATTTTCTCTTATTACGTATGTCACGTTTACAAATGCGATTTTTTTTTCTATACCAAACAGCACTGTAAAATTCCCCATGGAGATCTTGCTTTGCGAATGATTATCTGCATGATTTAATATTTTTATGACTCATAATGAACGAATCTCCTGTGTTTATTTACTCTAATGGATTGAGATATTCGGCTGTTAATTTAATTAAGTTATCTCAGAATCTATACATATTTAATGTCACTCATCTCTCAAACAAACAATATTTTTGAACAATCTTTGTTCTAACTGAGCTATCCCGGTTGAATCTGGAGGGCATAATTCATCCAGTTAACCTTATTGATCATAGCATCTGGTCTGATATTTGAATCAACTCAACAGAATAGATCGCAGGTAATGAAACTCCAGTAAACCCTGGATACATGATTACACTTACTCACGTAGGTACGCTCAGTTGGTAGAGCATGACAGCTTTAGCCAAGAGATCCCAGGTTCGAATCCTGGACCGGACATTTTTCTTCCGGTTGGAATATTAAAACTCATATTATTCCTTAACATTATGTCCTGTGTTTTATCAAATTAATGATAGATTTCTTAGTAATATAACACATAAATTTATTAAACTGTTGAATATTATACAAATACCGAATACTGGTAGCATAACATTAAAACAAAACTTGAAAATACGTATTTATTAATCAGTTGATGAAAGAATTAACATTGGATAGTAATGCTTATTTGTAACATTAAATGGAATAATATTCCATTGGAATTATAACGTCTTATATAGACTAGATGATTACATGGAACTTTTATCTCTCTCCCTCACCACAGTTTATTAAGCCTCTTACACTACAAAATTCAAATCACTCAGATGAGAGACAGTTTCTGTACTTGAACAAGTCAGAGTGGACATTTGATGGTGGTACCTGTTCACTCATTCAACAACAATAAAAGTTCCCCCGCAAATACTCGTGCCAATTCACACACAAAAACTTGCCGCATGGTGTATTTTGTGCAACATATATCTTTAAATTTCTGGGAAAATAAATTAAATTTTATAATATCGGTATTAAGTCAAATATAATTGCTATGTAGAAATACAGTATAAGATACAGTATTATGAATCTGTTAATATAGGTATATGTGGCAATATGTTTAACCCTCTGAGCGTGTAGAACGTAATATTCCGTTCACTAAGCTCCAGGTTTCACTGCAATATATGCAATGTTTAAGATAATATAATTCTATAGATTTAATGAATTTTCAAAACATTGAAGAATGATTAATACTCTCAAGGGTTACATTAATATTTGTAATTAAGTTTTATTTATAATGCTGAAAGAATCATATTTTTTTAGCATTTAAAACAAAATGCAGAGAAAACAACATTACAATTTTACCCTTTTTCAAAACGCTCAGAGGGTTAAACAATGGAAATTTGTAACATGCATGTTGAAATTTGTAGCACACTATGATGTACAACACTAGTAATTAATCGTTACGTATTGGCATTAAATAAAGATACGCAAAATGTTATGGATTTAGAATCCTGTTTTCGCGATTTAATTCTAATGAAATAAAGTGTTTCGTTGCAAAATATAAAATAAAAAAATAAAAAAAAGCTGCATTTATTATTCAAATTAAAAAGCAAAAACTGTAGGGATGCCACATTAAATTCAAAATTTTATGTATTTAGATTCTAGATAATAATTTCACATTAATAAAATTTCTCTAACATTACTTCCCTTAGTGACGGAATAATTTAATTTTGTTCCCTTTTAAAAGAAAAAGTACTTAGGAAATTATAGCTGGTGCTTTTTTACATAAACTAATACTTTAGTTTTATGTAAATTGTCAGAGAAAATAATTTTAATATTAATATAAAAGTCACTAAACTCTTTAAAAGTAAAAATATAACTAGTATTGTAAAATATAACATGATATTTTCGTTTTATTTTTAAACAGAAGCATAAGTATAGTTTCTTAAAACTTTAATGAACGTTTGATAGGCAGTCATCAAAAAAGTGACGTAAGAAATTATTTTCCAAAAAATTGTTAGTTTTACTAAATATTTCTGTAATTTTAATAACTGTTGTTTACAATTATTAATTCTTCCACAGTGCTGATCCTAGCAAACATTTATATATTTTATCTGAACCACTATTTCGAAACAATAATTCACGTGGTACTTTTCTCTTTCATAAGCAGTAGAAATATACCACGAAGATACTTTTTTGTAAACAGTTATACATAGAAATAAAGTATGTAAATAGCCGCCAGTAGCCCCCCCCCCTCCATTCCTGCAATAATGTTTATCTTCAAATAAAAAATAAAGATGTATGGTGTAATGATAATTTTTGCTAATATAAATATCTTTCAACAGAAAAGAAAATATCATTCCCAATTGTTTAGCCATAACAATCTAAAAGTAAATATTTCATTTAATATCCAAGTTTCCATTTATATATTTTAATCATAAAGACATGCACATTGAGAGAAATATTTATATAAGATCTCAAGGAATGACAATTTTCCTAAAATAAAAAAGATATGACATCCCCAAGCTTTCGCCATTTACAACAATTTTCAAAACAACATGTTTTGATAAAGTTGCAATATTTAGTGACATATGACTATATTATAACACATTCATAAACGCATACTTCTAAGATTACAGTCATCTTAAGCAGGAAAATGCTGTTATTAAAATGTACTCTAATAACGAATCTCATATATTTTGCAGCAACCTGTCTTGAAATATATTAACTTTTAATGGCACATTATATGTAAACTGCATTTAATTAAAGGATTTTACGATTACTTTAGTACTTTTTGGGATATAATTGTAGAAAATTTATGCTAAAATTTATAATATAACCATATAATGTTCAAATACAAAGCGCAGTAAAAGATGAAATAATACTTGAATTCTATGGAAGAAAATAATGATTTGCTGAGTATTAGAGTATGCGTACTTTACAATTATTTGTGAAAACATTGTAAGTATTTAACTGATTTTCGGAGATAAAAAGAAAAGAGAGATAATAGGGTTATTACACATTTTTCGGTCATTTTCGCAATCCCAAGGAAATGAAAAAAGATATTTTCAACTTGAAAAAATAATATATCTCGATTATCATCCGATACCCGAATTAGTAACAGTATATCTTTAATTTTATATCATTTGTATAAACAGATTTAATGACCTTTTTTGCGCACCTTCTATTTAAAAGGTCTACGTTTGGTCTATGTTCGTGAGACATATTTCCATATTTACCTAATTATTAACAAAAAACTGAAAGATTGTAACATTATTGACCCATAAAAAATCATTTTTCTAAATTTAAACAAACTACAGATGGATGGCCTCGGATAGAAAATATTTTAAATTACTTAGATTTCAGTGCCGATACTACAGCGTCTGGAATAAAGACGGTGTTATATTCACGAGAATGTACCGCGACAATGGAGATCAATCGGAAAGGTACTTTGACTATGGAAGACCCACCATATAAGTTTAACAGAAACATTCATTAAGTAAAACACATCAAATAATGGGAAGGGGGGAACGCCCGTTTAATATATACGATTGGAACGAATAAGCTTCGGGCAAACTTAATACTGTCGACACTATTTCTCTTCTAGACTATATACCGATACTTTACTATAAATGTTTTATAAAAGTTTAAGGACAGGGAAGAGGTAACGGGTAAGCCACTCAGTGAAAAAACAGCTGGTAATTTCAAACTAAATACGTGATTAACCCCTGTGTTTATTTACCATCTACTAGTACCCGTTCAACTAGTTCTAGTACTTAAAGTTGAAGTTCTGTTTTTGTTTGTTTGTTTTTTCTCGTTCATTATCGTTATTGTTAAGTCACCACTTGCGTACGGAATACTCCCCACGTGTATGTATGTTTTTTTTTTGTTTATTTGTTTTTTTTTTTTTTTTCATTTTCTTTCTTAATTCAGTTAGTTTGTTTTACTAAATTCATGTTTATTACTTTTATACTATTAACGAATATAGACTAAAGGCGATGTACGACTAAAGACGAATATCATCAGAAGTTTATATTTAGGCTTTAAAAAATGTTCTTGTATAGAGTAAGCAGACTGTAACCGTCCGAGTTACATAAATTCTTATTACATTCGTTTTTTTTCTTAATAATTTTATATTTATTATTTTTCTACTATTCCATTCAAACTAAATACGTGATTAACAGCTGCGCTTTATTTAACCTCTACTAGTACCCGTTCAACTAGTACTTAAAGTTGAAGATCTGTTTTTGCTTATTATTTCTCTTTCATTATCGTTATTGTTAAGTCACCACTTACGTACAGAATACGCCACACGTGTATGTATGTTTTTTTCTATCTTAATTCAGTTAGTTTCTTTTATTAAATTCACGTTTAATACTTTTATACTATTAACGAATATCGGCTAAAGACATATATCTACAGAAGTTTATATTTAGGAGTTAAAAGACGTTCTTGTATAGAGTAAGCAGACTGTAACCGTCCGAGTTATATAAATTCTAATTACGTTAGTTGTTTTTTTTTATTTTTGTTTTTCCTATCAATTTTATATTTATTATTTTTCTACTATTATATTCAAACTAAATTTCAAACTAAATACGTGATTAACAGCTGCGCTTTATTTACCCTCTACTAGTACCCGTTCAACTAGTACTTAAAGTTGAAGTTCTGTTTTTGTTTATTTTTTCTCTTTCATTATCGTTATTGTTAAGTCACCACTTGCGTACAGAATACGCCACACGTGTATGTATGTTTTTTTTTTTTATTATATCTTAATTCAGTTCTATATCAGTTATTATATCTTAATTCTTAATTTATTATATCTTATTTTAGTTCCTTTATTAAATTCATATTTATTACTTTTATACTATTAACGAATATCAACTAAAGACGATATACAACTAAGACGAATATCATCAGAAGTTTATATTTAGTCTTTAAAAGACGTTCTTGTATAGAGTAAGCAGCCTGTAACCGTCCGAGTTATATAAATTCTACTTACATTAGTTTTTTTTTCCTACAAATTTGATATTTATTATTTTTCTACTACTAATAAAGATTGAATTAAACAAGAAAATTAGTAAAGTCTATATTTATACAATTAAAGACGTTTGCTTATAGTGTATGCCACCTGGGTTTTTATGTTAATGGACACCTTTCATCTTCTTAAAAGTTAAGGCAGAAGAAAATTTGATTTATTTCCCCTCCACCCCAAAAAAATAGACAAAAAAAAAAAACATATAATGTAGATATAACGCAACGTGCTGCTATGCAGGTACTTTATTATTAATATTGACTTATGTGACCAAGGTAAATTTTATTTTAATAAAAAAATCAACTCAAGTAAACACAAAATGTCTATTATCTGCAGCAATGTATGACAGCAATGTATGAGAATGAATGCGAATGCATTTGTATTACTGAGATTGCTGGATATATTGAGCATACTTAATTATATTTTCTTATTAAAATAAAATGTACTTTGCTTAGTAAATAAACATGTGCCGTAATACCATACTTTTGAGAAGTGCATGAAAAGGTCATAATTAAGTTTTATCAGTTATCAAAAAATAAGTTTGCTTTCATTACATACTTTTATTTTATGTAATTTTTATGTAATTTTTATCTAATTTTTATGTAATTTTTATTTTATGTAATTTTTAAAGGCAGGAATAAAAATATTTATATAAAAAAAATAAAAAGCCGCATTACCAGGTCTTTATATACAGATATATATATGTAGGGTTTTATTCGTTATGAAGTTTTGCAAATTTTCTTTGATTAATATATGAAACTTTATTATATGACGTCCCTAAATTGACGTTTAGATCATTTATTGTTGAAATATGTTAGATTTTGTTTTCAAGTTAGTTATTCTGTATATTAATTACATGCAATCTTTAAATTAAAGCTTTGGTCAGATTAAATAAAATAACTTGTTCGTTGTCTTTTGAATTCAATGGTATTATATATATATATATATATATTGAAAGCATATCACATCTATACTAACATTAAATAATGTAGTTTCTGTACCTGATTTTCAGGAAAATCACTTATTTCTAAGTTAATTTGAATCTTAAGAATGCGTATAGCCAAGATCACATGTAAAATTTCTCTGCCTACCTGTCTGTTTGTCCAAAGACACTCAGAAACAGTTGCATAACAAACAATAAACTTATCAGGTGCATATCGAGAATGTGCAGTTTGTGACATTCCGATATCTAAAATATATTTTCTGACAACATGGAAAAACTGTGCAGGGGGGGGGGGGGGCAACAATCACTTTCAATACTAAAAAACTCAGCAATTAATTGCATGTCCTGATTAGCTCTGAAACTAAAGAAAGCACGGTGTCATTTTTGGTTCCCTTTTTATTCGGGAAAAAGAATTCTAAATTCTAAATACATAAGATCCATCAATTGTACAAATATTATCTCTGGAATGGACCAAATCAATATATAATGATTTCCAAGATTGGGTATAGTGTCTGGATCTCCTGATATAGTAATCTCCATGTTGATATATATGTTTCATTAAACAGCTTTTTTATGTTCCCTACTTTAAATACATATATTTAGAATATATGTACTAATTCTTATGTGTTCAGTTACGTGAGGGGGTGACATCTATAACCAGCACATCCGGATTCCATATGATAGTTTAACAGCCTATTGATCACAATAGATATTTCGCGGTTAGATAATCCTAGAGTAGCGTTATACAGAGGATGATGAGTCACACGTTAAGAGTTCATGATTTCTGATACAAGTGATTAATTATAAGAAGTTGTAGTTATTACGAGGAGTAAGGCAGTTGACACATGGGAAATATGAAGAAGCATGAGTTGCGATGAAAACCAAATTTATTTGGAAGCAATATCAATAAAAGGATAGTATTATGCCGCAACAATAAATAGATGAAAGCGCAAGGGGAGGTACCCTACAAAAATCAGCGGCTTACAGGAACAGCTAGTCTGGTCGGTGTAAAAGGCAGAAGTGATAAGTTTGAAAAGTTACATGTACGGGTGTTGGCGCGGAAAACATGATAAAATCGCCAGTACTTGGCGAGAGAGCTTTTAGAGAATAATGTTGGAAGCATGTGGGAAAAAGTGATAAATGCAAGTTTCTGTCTATGATTATGCATTCGTTTTTGAGAGTGAGGGGGTTGTAAGGATTCTTACATGGAGACGGAAAAAGGAAAGTAATAATTTTTGAGGATGGTCGCTTGTTTTGCCAAAAGGGCGGCTGGGTTTTAACGGTTACTTGTGGCTCGCATATAATAACAGGGTGTGAAAAATATGCGCTTGCATATTACAATTTACATGTGGGCGAGAGATATTTTAATTAATTCTTTTGAGAGCGGATGAGAAGCGCTAATGCATACAAAAAGATTGTCAGCTATACGTTACTTTAATTTAAACTAGTGGAGCACAGCTGCATATATATTTTGTCTAAGTTTAAGACAGATGCACTTTTGATTTCATGAGAAGAAAACGGTTGAGTTAGAAAAGTGTGAACATTTATGACTTATTTTAACATAACCGTAGAGATTTGTAAAACTTTCTGATGTCTGCGAATAATGACTTGCATTTTAGAATAAAGAAAAATCAGATTTGTTATCTAAATTTGAATCAGAAACGGATTTAGTTAAAATATTGATTTTTTTTTTTTTTTTTTTTTTTTTTTTTTGGGGGGGGGGGGAATTACAGACCTTTAAAATCTACAAACTCTATTTATTTATTCTTATAATTATTTATTTATTTTATTTTATTTATTTATTTATTTATTTTTCTTTGGGGGGGGGAGGGGAAGCTTGAAATCAATACAAACTTGTTAGATTTTGGAAGAGGAAAGGAAAAGTTTATGTTAACTTGTTAATTTTTTTTTTTTTTGGGGGGGTGGGGGTAGTTGAACAGAAGGCAAGATATATGACAAACGTCTTTGTTATATATATCACCCCATTGACCAGAAAAGCTGTACTGTTTACAGTACAGTTTAAAAAATACAATACAATTATACTCTCCCCAAGCTGAAAACAATACACATAAACATAAGATACAGAAATATATGTAAATCGTATAGGTTGCAACATAATCAAGGAAATTTGTTATTTACGTAACTTTTTTGTTAGTTCAATAGTTCCTAACACAGTCTACAAATATGTCATTGAGTGCACTACTTACGAAGATTTTTTTATATCTCTTCGTCTTCTCTTCTTTTTTTTTTTTGTTCTGGTACCAGTAAAAATTATCAGTCAATAGACATGTCTAATGATAACTGAGCAAATAATTTTACTCATATCTTAATTTCCTTCCACTTAAATAGCATGTTTAATACTTAAGTATATGAACCACAAATGAAAGCAATTAAAAATATATATAACACATAACATAAACATATATCTTTAAAAATGAACTTGAATTGTATGAAGAAAAGTGAAATTGGTTTAATTCAAGTGTATTGTAATAAAATTGTTTGTAAAAAATGTTTAAAAATTCGTGCAAGCACAGGACGGTAAAAAAAAGGGATGCATAGGGCACGCCCATAAAAAGGGGACCGCCCTTAATCTTTTCAAAGGACAAGTGTGATGGCTCAGGCTTAGGGCTTTACGCCTTAGGTGAGGACGGCAGTGATGAGAGTCCACATCATTACAACATGAACTCCCTGCTCCCCAATGAAGATCACACTGATCCCCACACAGGAGCACGGTTCGGGAACACATGTACTTTTGGGAAAAGGGAATATTGTGAATTAGTAAACTAAATCACAATTGTCTCTCTAAACACAATCTGTGAGGTGTGGTAACCTAAGGGCAAAAATTTAGAACGGTACCACTAGCCTGAAAGGGAAGAATTATTAAAAATAAAAAGTAACAAGATACAAGTGTATCTTATACATATCCAAATGTATTGACAGTCCTAGAGTGTTGAGAGACATAAAATATGTCATAATCGGGTATGATGAAGTGAAACTGTACAAGTCATGTAAGCGAATACTTTAAGTTTGTTTGAGATAACTTTTTTTTACTTAAAAAAAACTTTATTTAATGAGAATGTCTAGTATTTTGTATCCAGTATGAATGAAAGTTTAAAGTGTGAGAGAAAAAAATGTGAAAAGATTATATTTATCTACTGTTTACAAAATTGAATGAAAAAATTAACATAAAGATGTGACCCGATACAAAATATTGTGTAAAAGTGGTCTTCACAAGAAGACATGGACCAGCCGTGAAGTCAGGTGAAGACAAGTTATGCACATTATACGTAGAATCCTGGCCAGGGATAAAACACTTAGTATCAGATCATATAAAAATTTAAAAGTTTTTTTTTTTTTTTTTTTTTTTTTTAATTGTTACAAATTACCTTTTTCATAAATTGTAGCGAGGGGCGAGAATAATGTTAGAAGAATTATTATCTATATCATGACTTGCAGGATCACATAAATGTCCATATCGAGGTGGTGCTAGAAGAAGTCTATTAATATGTACCCTAAATGCAGTATCATCATGAGCATATAACATTTTAATTGAAAATGAGACAGGGGAGTGTTTAAATGTTACAATATATGGACCATTATATTTAGGTTTAAATTTGTCGACTGATTTTACATAAACAATATCTTTTAAACATATATTTCTTAATTTAGCTTTTCGACTGTGAATTTTGTAACGCTTATCTTGAGCAGTGTTAATGTTGTTATATGCTTTGCCATATATTTTGTTTAAGTCAACCAGTAATTTATAAACTTCAACATGTTTATCAAGAAATGCTTGATTGGTACTATGATCATATGTGTCAAAAATTAATGAAAGTTCACGACCAAAATGAAGTAAGTTAGGTGAAAATAGTGTAGAAGAGTGTGTCGAACCATTATAAAGTGACTTATGGATAAATAGAGCATTTTCAAAAGAGTGACCTTCTTGTAATAATGTAGTAACAGAGTATTTAATAGATTTATTAACGCGTTCAGCAATGCTATTAGATTGTGGGTGCGAGTCCGAACTGTGATGTATTTTTATACCAAGAGAATCGTTAAATGCATTATAAATATGAGAAGTATATTGTGGGCCTAAGTCTGACAAAATACAGACGGGTCTCCCATAGGTAGTTATATAACTAAATAAGCATTTTACAACCTTGGGTGCAGAAGTATCAGTGAGAGGATAGAGTTCAATGAGTCTTGAAAAGTGATCGGTTACAGTTAAAACATGTTTATTGTTTGAGAAAAGACCAAGTAAATCTGTACTGACAGTATGACCAGCATATCTTGGTGTGTATGTAGGTTGAAGAGGTGCGGGTGGAGTGTTATGGTGTTTGGCCTGTAAACATTTGACAAATGAAACTACAAAGTTAAGTGTATTTACATAGATGCCTTTCCAAAAATATTTGGATGAAAGAAATTCATACGTTTTGGCCATACCAAAGTGTAACAGATGGGATATAGTTAAAACTTTACTTTTAAGTGATTCAGGGACTACAATGTGATATGAGAAAGTATTATTTATGATATCTTCCTTTTTGAGCATTAATATCTTAGAATCAGGATGTATGAAGTAATTCGGGAATTTTGAAGAAGGTCCATTTTGTAATATATGATCATAAATACTAGCTAAGGTAGGGTCTTTTTGTTGTTCACTGCAAAAAGTTTGATTTGATATCTCCAATAATGGGTCTCGTTTTGTTCGTTCACCTGAGATGAGAAAATTTACTTGACAATTGTTGTTATTAACAGATTTACAAATATCAGGTGTTTCATGATCAACTATTGGAAGTGGTTGAGGATCATGGATATGGTTGGGATTGGTTAGTAAATTTTCTTGGTTGTTGTCAAAATTACAGCGAGAGAAATAATCTGTTAAAACATTTGAAGATCCTGTAATGTGTTCAAAATCATACGAATATTCTGAAAGGTCAATTAGCCAACGGGTGGTTATGTCTGCTGGGTTTGTAGTCTTTTTGTATTTTTTTAGAGGTTTACTATCTGACAAGATTAGGAATTTTCTGTTGTATAAGTAATATTTGAATGCAATAACAGATTTGTAAATTGCCATGAGTTCTAGTTTTAACCCTTTCATGGTCATGAACGCGTATACGCGGTCAAAGTTTTTTACTTCTAAATGGTCATGGGCTCTTATAGACGGTCAGGATTTTTTACCTCTAAATGGTCATGGGCGCGTATGAACGGTTCAGATTTTCTACTTCTAAGTGGTCATGACCGTCTATGTGCGTTTTTCTCACCCCCCAGACTGGGCGGTAAAGAAGGCGTTTATCAGCACACTCCCCCTTCCCACATATACAATGGATGTATGGGTAGACCATTTGTCAACTAGATTATTTGTATTTTAGTTGAATGCCTTACAGATTTGGTTAGAAAATGTCTCAGAGAATTTCGTTTTCTGTACAGGCTAAGAATGACATTGTATTTCAAAAAGGAAGCAACTTCATAGAATATCATTTTTTAGTTATTATTTTATTTTAAAACTCTCGTCCATACGATTCTAATCCATTACATTAATTATTATTATTTAAAATGTTTTGCCATGTTAAATTTATTTAATTTTTTTTTAATGAATACATATGTTTTTATTTTTCTAACAGTATTTCAATTTATTTTGTTTAAATATATTACTAAATAACTAAAATCGATTTTTCTTTCTTTTTTTTACTTACAGCACTTTTGCTTTGTAATAGTAACAAATATAATAATACACAAATAATATTAATAATACCAAATTAATATTACACTTCAAAAATTATTTACTAATTTACTGTTGTTGCTATAACAATTATAGCATAACTTTATAAATAAAACAGTGAAACCTGTCTATAACAATACTGAAGGGACCAGAAAAAGTATCAGTATAGACAGGTTACATTTATAGGCAAGCTCAAGAATGCTAATTGATTCAGAGTACATAGTAGAATAATTATTATATATTGATGGAATATTAGTTTAACTTTCTTAGAATTATATATGCAGATGGAAATTTTTTTTAACTTTCTAGAATTATACAATGAAATTTAATTTATTTCTTATAAATAATCAGAATTTTGCATTATTAAATAAATATATAAAGAGTGTACAATATAAATAAATCTGATAAAAATCATATTTTTATTACATTTTGTCAGATTTGTAAAATTACACGAATAAGTGATTAAAAAAGAATAGGAATTTACAATTTTTACTCTTAAAAAGAGAAAGAAATTGCAGATTATTTATTAGAATATAAAACCAAAGAAAAATAATTTGTGTAAAAAATGTGTATTTGGATGTCTAAATGTAGACGATAAGACCGGAAATATTACTTCACAGACATTACCTCACAGACATTATTTAACATTCACATTTGGTTTGATATTTTTAAATATAATAGCACCATTTTCGTAATGGAAGAAGAAATCAAGTTTTTGATCAATTAATTCAAAGGCATGTACAGGTGTCATCATAATTTTCCTTTAGTTTTTATAAAGACGCCCTGTTAGAACTAAAAGGAAAATGATGATTAGTACTTTCACTGAATTAGTACTTTCACTTTATTAGTACTTTCACTGAACACCAATAAAATTGATTGATTAAATTTTAATACTCCTCAATATTTGTAAGAGCCTTATATATATCTTAAAGAATTGATTTGATGTAAGAAAATTATGCACAAATTTTTCAGTTTTAGAGACATTCAGTTGATCACTATGTTCAAAATTGCCATTATAATTGTTGGGATTAAATTAAAGACTGCAAGCAGTTGTAGATGGTTTTATTAGTCCAATTGCTCGCATTTTTTTAACATTTCAGCAAAAGTTACAGGCCCTTAGCTGGGGGGGGGGGGGATGCTGGAAATTTTTTTGCCCGTCCGAGTATGATCGACTCGATCCCTCATCAAAACATTTTAAAATGTCCGTACTTTTCTTTATCTTCTTTTTTTTAACTTCTTTTTTCAGACAAGACCGAAATCATAGACACCCATCCCAAAGACCCTTGTATAAAACTTTTTTTTTCTCAATCCAAAAGATATGGAGATTGCGATTGCGGCGTAAGACATTTCTGGCTTTGTTGCTCTCTAGAAATCCACTTTACCGCCTCCTCAATGACTCAAATTAACGGATTTAGAAAATAATAGTTTAAACATTATCCTGTAAACTATTTGACTCAAACGGATTAGCTGTTGCTTGTGAAAATGGTTTTCTTTGTACAACTGTCACTGTCACAGATGAAATTTACTGTAATCTGGCGCGGTTGTTTCACTATTTCATGGCTTGACAGACAGGTTCCCCAAAACAAGCAAATATTATGTTTTACAACTATGTATTTTTGTCATTGTTAACGTGGCAAGGTTGCTATAATTCTGGGCTTTTAGGGGCTTTTCAACAAATGTGGAAAATATCCGTTGATGTCTTTTTTTACACCGTTTTAAACGATAAAAGTTTGTGAAATCAGTATCACTTAGAATTGCAATATCTGGAAGGGATTTTTCAGAATAAAGATGATTTCTAGTGAAACGAAAAAAAAAATTGGAAATTTAATAAAAATGTTAAAACAGCATTAACATTTTTCAGTGGAAGGCTAGTATAGGAGTAAAGTGTATTAGGAAAACTAATGAACTTTATATAGTCATGAATACTAATTGTTTCAGTTTTAGTTAATGTTTCCTAAATTTATTAATTTGAATATGCGTACAAAAATTTACAAACAACATTCAATTAATGTTGTTTGTAGAAAAAAATATTTTTACCCGCTCAACTATGCGAAACTTTATAATAGATTCACGGACTTGTTTTTACATATACAAACATTAAATTGTCAGGCATGATTATTGAAAGGATTTAGAATTGAACACCATTCTTCATTTTTTGATAAGTGGATTTGACTTTCGTGCATTTAAGAATAAAAATGTATTTGTGGTTGTGTTAGAAAATAGAGTTTCGCCTTGAGAATATTGTTAATAGTCACTTCACTGTTGTTGTGTGATTCCCAAATAAATATGATTTTTTTTTTTCTTTTTTCTTTTCCTTTTCTTTCTTTTTTGTATTTTTAAAAAGACAAAATGTTTTCTGATTTTGAACATAGAACTTTCATTTTAATAATTTATACAGAATATTATTTTTTAGTTAATCATTTTTTTTATTTTCACGATGGGTTTTATTTATGTTACATTATGTTATGATATGGCTTTTTTTTAATTAAATTTATTTATTATTTATTAAATTATTTCTCTAAAATAATTCTCTGTATCTTTTTTAAACTTGTCTAAAATCTTTTTTTAATACTTGAATGCTTTATTAATGTAAACGAACATAAAATAGGTAAATTAAAACTATTTATTTAAAAAAAAACACACACACACAATTTATTTTGGTCATTTAAAATATTTCATTAACCTATGAAATCTTTTCGTGTTTTAAAACAAGGCTTGAAATTTTACTTATAATGCTTTAACAAGAAATATTAATGTCTTGCCGTTCTTAGATTGTGAAACACTTTCCAACATTATGAAAATATTGTCGCGAAATTTTCATATTTTCTTACTCTTACAAAATATTTATAAATAAAGTCTAATGTAAATCTTTTTTTTTTCTTTCTGTTGATAATATTGAGCAGTCATTGCCCACAGATCACCACTCGTATGACAAAATTCACAAAAACGCGTATATTAATAAGCATGATGCAAAAAAAGTTTAGACACAAAGCTTAGTCTTCAACAAAGCAAGCCATTTTCTTAGAAAAAACTTATATAAAGAATTAAATGCAAGGTGTCGATTAAGTCTCTAAAATCGAAAGCAATGTCTGACCACTTCATTCACTCATTCAATGTTGAACAATCTTATTTAAATCTTTGTTTTCGTGAAAAATCTTATGACTTCATCACGCATAATCTAGACCATAATTCAGTTAAAGAAGTTTATAAAATTTTAATTTCTGGATTTTTACACATAAGTGTTTGACACGAAATTTCACACACAATGTCACCAATCTGGCAGCAAAGTTGCAAAGTTTTCTGCTAAGATCGACATCTATACCGGTCTATACATTCTACCCAGTATTCAGAAATGACTGTAAAATTACATCACAAAAACAGCGTATATACACGTAAAATATATTTTGACTGTTTATCGAGTTATAAGCGATTCGTGTCACCTGACGACACGATGTTTCCCCTTTCTTGCTCTGCTGCCTCGGATTTCGGATAAAAACGCTGACTTTGGGAGTATGTTCTGAAAGATCTTCTGCCTTTACATGGGTTCTTCACATGGGTTTTCATATATATATATCAGGGGTCGATCCAGGAACAATTTGGGGCCTACTTTGGGCCCCTTCACAAAAATCTATTTAATAAAATGGGTTCCTTCACAAAAATCAATTTGATAAAATAGGTCCCTTCACAAAAATCAATTTGATGAAATGGGCCCCTTCACAAAAATCAATTTAATGAAATGGGCGCCTTCACAAAAATCAATTTGATCAAATGGCTCCCTTCACAAAAATCAATTTGATGAAATGGGCTCCTTCACAAAAATCAATTTGATAAAATGGGCTCCTTCACAAAAATCAATTTGATAAAATGGGCCACTTCACAAAAACTAATTTGATAAAGTAGGCCCGTCCCCTTCACAAAATTCTATTCCATAAAAACTGACTATTATTTATTTGTTATTTTGTGATGTTTTAAAATGTGTAATTTGTAAACAAACAAGTTCACCAGAGAGGAAAACTTCGGCAAAAGGATTTTAAAAAGTTTTTTTTTTTTTTTTTTTTTTTTTTTTTATAAATGCTTGGTTCCAGTTTGATTAACTGGATTTAAACTTTCGTTACAAAATGTTATTTTTCACAAAAATATAATAAATTTCACAAAAATAACCTTTATTTTTTACAAAATGGGCCCCTCCAAGAAAAAAACCCTGTATCGACCCCTGTATATATATATATATATATAAATCAACATTTAAACGGAGGGTGGTTTAGGGGTATGGGGGTCATGTTCGGTGAAAATATACCAAATTTTTTTGGAATTGCTTTCCACCGAACGGCTGCAATAGGTAGCTTTTTGTATTGAAAGCTACCTAAAACACGATCCCTGAAGAGACTTATTATCCCGAAGCTACAAAATAAATAAATAAATTGTTCAAAAAAGAAAAAAAAAGAGAAAAGAAAAGAAAGAAATGGAAGTAAATAACAATACAAAAATAACAACCATTTGTTTTACAATTATCTTATTTAGAAAGTCTGCAATCTAAGGCATCTTAGATATGTAAAGACTTATTCCTTGTAGGTTTGATTTAATTAAAAAAAATTATATATCTGAATTTAACTGAATCTGATACCACATATTAGAAGATTTTATTTCGCTAGCTTATATTTACAGTGATGATATAGTAAATAATCAAGTTTTATTCGAGGAATGAGATGTAGTGTTTCATTAAATATCCCTACTGGGATAAAATATTAAAAGACATTAGATTGTAACTCATTAATATAACGCAAGTTATTTACGAAATAGTTTAGAATTTACTATTTGATAGTTTTTAAAATCAAATGGAAATATAACATTTTCTATTTCTTTTACTTTTCTTTCCTTTATGTTTCTTTCCTTCTATGTGAATAGAATGTCACCTATCTGTTTAGACAGTGCAAGGAATTTTTCGAAAGGGGATTATAATGGGGTGGGTAAATCAATCACGCTGAGAACCTGCACTTGACAAGTCTGACCAGATGCGCCCACAATGAACTTCAATAGGCCATTCATTACCGAAGGTGTTTTACAGGGGGGAAAGCAATTTCATCATGTTACTGCTAAACTTTTTACAATGTGAAACTCTTGACCGTTTATAAAGATTTTGAGCACGTCCTCGTCAACCCTTTCCAAGTAAACAATATGAAAACAGCCTGACTGTGAATGGGTTAAAGCAGGATATTTTTTTTCAGAGGAATTTAAGGATTTAGAAAAGTATGCTACTGGTAGAAGATTTCCATTATGTTCTTGCAGTAAAACGCCAGAGATAGCAATATTAGATGCATCTGTATTCAAATAAAATTTCTTGTTCCAATCTGGTAACCTAACCATGAGTGAACCGAAGAAAATTTTTTGTATTGTTTTATAAATGTCCTGATGTTTTTCTGTCCAGATGAATTTAGTTTTAGGTGTAGTTAAATCAATAAGTGGTTGTACGAGTTTGTTAAATGTTGGAATTAAGGATTTATAGAAAGTTATCAAACCAATAAGCCTTTTTAGTTGTCGTTTTGTAGTTGGTGTAGGAAATGAAGTTATTTTTACAATGTTGGAATGAATTGGTGAAATACAATGATTTTCTATTTGGAAACCTAAGTAGTTGACTTTTGTTTGATAAAAGTCGCATTTATTAGGTGAAAGAGTTAGATTGTACTTGGACAGGAGGTTAAGAATTTTGTCGAGTTTAGAACACATTTCATCAAAAGAATTTGCACCTATGATAAAGTCATCTTGATAAGTACAAACACTTGTAGGCGTAGTTCGTCAATTAAAGAGTCCATTAAAGCTTGAAAGATTGAGGCGCTGGTCTTTAAACCAAAAACAAGTCTGCGGTAGGAAAAAGATCCAAACATGGTGGTAAAAGTTAGTTGATTGTGAAAATTTTCCGGTAAGTTAATTTGATGGTAGGCTTGATGAAAGTCAAGTGTTGTAAAGAATGTGTAAGAGGAGAGATTAGCGATGATGTTTTGAATTTTTGGTAGTGGGTAAGATGAGCCTTGTATTACAGTGTTTAACATTCGAAGATAGAGTGCGAGGCGAAATTTTTGTTTACCAGTACCATCTGGTTTCTTCCTGACAAGTAACATAGGGCAAGCCAAGCGTGCATATTATTTTGCAATAGGCAAAGTTTGTCCACCAAAAACTTTTTTTGAAAATCTATGTAAAAATATAAAAATGGGAATGAGATCAACCATTTACAATCACAATTGATGTTCAGTTACGCAAGTGGTTTCTTGAACCAGTGCATCAGTATGCTTTATGATTGGTTAACAGCCTATTGATCACATTTATATTTTCTGGTGAGATAAGTTTCCTGGAGTAGTGTGAAAATTATTTTACACTAAGCAAATGTTCTCCTCAAAATAAATAAATAAATAAAAACGCTATGTAAATCACAAAAATGGGTAACAGTGCCCAATTTACAATCACTGTAGAGGATCTTTTAAATTTTTAATAAGAAGCACATACGTCATGTGACTTTTGGGTAATCAGGCTCTGACTAATTGATTAATTTTAAGGATTCGTATGGTGATTGAAAGGTCTAATTAAGATTAAGAAATGATAATAATTAAATTTTTAGTTTATTACCTTTTAGAAACTGATTGGTAAGTATTTTCCAAAAAATCTTGAAATATATTAAAACATACAAATACAACACTGTAGGTTGCGATGCAGCTAGTTTTAAAATATAGCAAGAAAGAAAAATGAAGCATCAAGCATAGATTATGACGCACTTTCCAACACATCAAAATACTCTAAGAAAACTTCGCTGTTTAATAAGATAAATAAGATACATAAGTGCACATATTAGAAAATGCATAATACATTTGAAAACCAGATTTCAGCAATTACCATTCATAGCCAGGAAATCATTGCAATTTTTCTGCGCAACACTGTATATAATTTATATATATGTATGTACTGTATATAGTATGCTACAATATAGTTAAATAAGAAAACACATATCAGAGGTGAGAATTTAACTACTGCAGTTTCTGTACATCCCTGTATATTACCTTAATACTTTTATACAGGACACATATTAAGCTAATGTTTAATTTAGGCCATAACGCGCTCAAAATTACTAAAATCACACTTCCAGAAATTATCATACATAGGCGGCCATGTAGCCAGTTCTTTGCACGGGCTCTGTATATAATTGTATTTATATTCTACAGACATTTCTTAGTATACTAAATATAGTTCACGTTCAAAATTCATAACTCGATTAACCCCCCCCCCCCCTTTCACCTTTTGAATATTGAAGTCTAAAAACTGGATAGGATTCAAAATACGGCAAGCGCCTGAGTGCTGAAATATGCTGGGAGATTTTTCCTTCCCATTTCTTCGGTCCGCCTTTTGTTAGCAACACGGTAAGAAGGCAGCTATATTCGAAAGTGGAAACTCCCTTACATCACTAGTATAAAAGGCTCACGCGTGGATTGCAATAATCCCATTCTCTAGGACAATAGTTGGATTTTCCCTAGGAGGAAGGGGTTCAGGCGGTCTACAGTAGTTTTCGTGGCCGGGCGTTTTGTGTGGTTTAGTAGCAAAAAGGTTAAGCAATTTAGACTGATAAAAATTAATATTTACAAATTCTGTTGTGTAGCCCTGTATATGTCTATAGTATTTATGCAGGCCACAGAGTATGAAAAAATCTAGTTGATTCTAAAAGGGCATACATATCTGAAAGCGCACTTCCGGCAATTGTCGCTTTTAGACAGTACTTCGCATACAGTAACGTATCCACAAGCTTTTGTGTGTCCCTGTAAATGAACGATAAATTCTATGCACATCATATTACACAACAAATATATTTTAGTAGCTCAGTAATGTATATCAATATCATTATATTTGAAATAGTGTAACATAATTAATATAAGCTGCAAACACTTTTTCCTCGTAGACCATTATGTAATCGAATAAATTTGTCTCACCCTGTAAATGAATGGTAAATGCCTTACATTAGATATTCTACAGAAAACATGTTTTCTATATGAATTTCATTATGTTTGTAATAATGTAACATGATTAAAATGCGCTGCAAATGATTTTTCACCATAGACCATAATATAGCGGAATTATTTTCAGTACCTCTGTAAACTAAGTATGAGTGCTGCATGTACCATATTCGATAATAAGCATCTGGTAGTGTACTTCAGTAATGTTTTTAGTTTTTCATATATTTAAAATAGTGTAACATCATTAAAATACATTGCGAAGTATATTTCCTCATAGACTACAATTTAACATAATATTTTGAGTGTCCCTGTAAGCGAAGTATAAGTGCTACATACTTCAATTTCAATATCAACCCTCTCATTGCAAACCTTAATAACTTATATCAATTGCATGACAATCCGAGTATGTCTACGCGAAATAGAGCATGGACAGACAGACAGACAGACAAACCGAATTCATAAACATATTTCAACTATGTTGGTAAGTATTAATACAAATAGTTCACGATATTCACCGACATTTGAAAGAATTCCCCTTGAAAGAATTATATATGTTCATAATCCACGTTAAAGATATTCATTGATTTGTGTTTTATATGACAAAAAAAGTATTTTTCAGGTGATTAATTAGATTATCTATTTATTCCTTCGAAAATTTAATTTCCAAAAATAGCTTCCAAAGAAAGAGTTTTATTTTAATCTTAAAAACACGCAATATAGCATTTCCTTATTCTAATACTCAGAAATTCACTTTTGACACTGAAATAGAATATGATAAATTCCTTATTTCAAAGGGAAGTTATTTGAAGTTTCTGTTTTTGGGTTTTCTATTCAAGAAGAAACGTATCACAATTTTCTGTAACAGTTTTGGAATAAATAAAGTATTCTTTATGGAAAAACAGGAATGTTTTAAAGAATTCATTGACTTCCGTGTAGTTATTTTGTATTTATTAAATGAATTTAATTATTTAGTAGGATTTTGCGAAATTCGAAAATGAAAGTGTAGTTTTACTATTTTATTAATAAGGTCACTTATCTCAAAATATTTCAAAGCTTATAATTTTAAAGAGGAAGGGCTACAAGTCTCTTAAACAAATGATATTCATTTGTTTAGATTATATTCAGTTCCATTATTTCGTTGCAAAACAAACAAATATCATTTAAATTCTATTTTGTAACTTTAATTATATTTCACTGTAAGCATTGCCTTCTATATACGCAATAATAATAAATAAAATAGTAAATAAAGGAATTATTCGATATTTTTTCTACTGGTAGTTTAAAATTGAAAGACCACAATTTTATCTAATTTCATCCCCTTAGCATAAAAGTGTTTTTTTTTTTTTTTTTTAAGAAATAACAATTTTGGTTTAGTAAAACATTTTTAGTAGCAATTTTATTACCGCCTCTAAAAAGTAGAATTGCATTTATCTTTTTTTTTTTTTTTTTTTTTTTTTTTTTTTAGTGATAAAATGATACAATATTACTATATAGTGTATTTCTTGTTTAAACCCCTGACCGCCGAGCAAAAGGGCAAATTTGTAATGTTGTTTTCTCTATAATTTTTTTTAAATGCTTAAAAAATCTGAATTTTCAAACTTGAGATAAAAAACTTAATTATGTATATAAGTATAATCCTTGAGAGTATCAATCATTACTTGATGTTTTAAAAATGCATTATATTTGTAGAATTATATTAATTTAAACAAACCTCCTTGTATTGCTGTGAAACTTACAGCATAGTGAACGGATAAATCAAGTCGCGGCGGTGAGATGGTTAAACAAGTACAAAATTCTGAAAATAAAACGAGTAATTACTCTGGTCAGCATCCAAATCCAAAATAATGATTGTTTTCTGACAGTTTTAATGATACATTGGTCAAATATGACTGTCAAATTTCTCCACACCTACCAGTTTTTTTAATGGGGCGTCACATACAACATTAAAATAGCTTTTCCTTGCTAAAACATTAATGCTCAACGCTTCCTATTATTTTATTTTTGAATTATTTAATGTTTTGTTTTTTACCACACTTATTTGAAAAAGATTTCTACCATCTTCTGCAATGCAACGAAATGAATTTGCGTATATTTAATCACAAATGGCATTCTGTAATTTACTCACTGAGGGAATTTGCATAGTTTCACTGTTAAGAGGCACACATAGTCTTTTGTTTAAGTTAATATCTAACTAAACAATTAATTTGCATTGCTAATGGAGTTACAAGTTTTTATAAAATTTAATTGTTTTTTATGTGAATGGGACAGTTGAGCAAGAGATAAATAAGCACATCTGCGTGATAACTTGTCCACTGGGAGAATAAAATATTATTTGCACAAAACAATTTCCACACCAGCTATTACTTGAGAAGACAAAAATATGTTTATCTACTTTCCATATGAATAGTATACTTATAAAACAAATCGTTAAAGCAATGAATAAAGACTGTGACGAATTTATATAATTTATGAGCAAATTTCCGCGTATGGGTGGGGCGAAAAAAAAAAAAAAAAAGCTATCTTTCTTAGACCTCAAGTAGCTCAAGATCCTACTTCAAAAATAAACTCAATGCTGTCGATAAAGTAGCACGAAAGGCACGTTTGAAAAATCATGTAAAAATTGTTTGGCAAACAGAAAGTCTCAAAATTATAAAGAAATTGTGGATAGTCTACTGTTCTTATTTATAGCATTGAGATGCAATGTGTCTCTAAATCTGCATTTCTTACATTCTCAGTTGGACATTTCCTAGATAATATTACATCTTTTGCTAATGAACATGGAGGAATGTTCCACAGGAATGTAGTTGAAATGAAAAACATAGCAGCAAATGGAAAAAAAAATATATGTTACCAGATAACTACCGAAAAATTTATACGGGACACGTACACAAAAAATAAACAAACAAGCAAACAAAACAAAATACAAAGAAAAATGTTAATGAAAGTATTTTTCCATGATATATTTTATTTATTACTTAACAAAGGTAATGAAAATAAATTATTTTTCAGGTTTTAATTGTTTCGTACCATGGTCGATGAATGATTAGATTTGACACTGATATTTTAAAACTGTCTCTCTTAAAATTGGTACGTGATGGAGGAATTTCGATAATATATTTAAAATCAGGAAAATCAAATTCATAAAGTTCACCAATTTATTTTGCAGGACAGAAAAATTTATTTATTTTTGCTGATTTGTGTTATTTGTGCATCTTGTGACTAATGTGCTTTTTTTAAATGAAACAGGTTTTCTAAAAAAGACATTCTGATTGTTCTTATCAATCTTTTTCACTAATATATTTCCCTGGTGTAATTGAAAAGATATAGACAGAATAGAATGCTCAGTTCTATTTATTTGAGCATAAATAAAATCATTATTTCTATGTGCGTTTGACATGTACAGATAATAAATGCTTCATCATAATCGAATATCATAAATGAAAATTTTAGTCTCAAACTTATATTATAATCATCGTTTAAAAAGTCTTATTTTTTTCTACATATTCGATTATTGAAAAATAGTTTTTCTCAGTATATATTTGAGTTATTCTTTTTAAATCTCTCATGTATTCAATTTTTTTATTCTTATGTTCTACCTTAATCCACATAACAAATTGTTTACTGTAAAAATACAAGGTTTTCATTAAGAAAAAGTAATTGTGCTTTAAGTATTATCACAAGAACTGAAAATGAAGAAGTGATATACAAGATATATAAATTTATATAAAGACAAATGTTTCGATTTAAAATGGAATTAAGAATAAAATAAAAATATTTTTTATGAGAAATTAAAATTAAATAAAAGTAATACATTTTTGAATGAAAATCATAAGTAAAAATAAGATAATATATTTCCACAGATAAAAAACATATTCCTGATTTAAACTTTTTTATTAATCTTTTTTTTTTTTTTTTTTTTTTTTTACAGTTAATGCAATCAACAATGCTAAAAATATATTCATAAAAATAAAATTATTAAAATATTTTTTAGAAGAAGCAACATTTTTATATTAATCCTAAGTATTAATTATCCTTTCTGATTTATGTTTTTGATATCTTTGTATACATGATGTATCTTTTTTCATCTAAAAAGAAAAATCTTTATATTTCATTCCGATACTATTTTTTTCAAGATAATATTTTTAATTTCACGTGATAGAAAATCTGCATATATTTAAGCAAATTCATTTTGGTGAATAAATACGCTCATGATAAAAAATATGATCATGAAAATATGAAATTGCAATTTTCAAAGAAGTTGAAATAATGAAAAAATATGTATTGTTTAAATCATCATTTTATTTTATCTTTTGCAGAAAATCCTAGAAAAAAATGGTTTGGTAATTGTCTCTGTATGCAAAAAATATATCAAATGCAGATGCAAGCATTTTATTTCGTACTTTGAAATTTTGTAAAAGGATATTTTATCTACAAGTAAATAGAAATTGATGATAAAAGATACAGTTTGAAAAGAGTATAACTGAGGTAACAGAAAATTTAAAATTAAAGGCATTTACGAATCATTGTAATAACTTTAGTAAAGAAAGTACTCTATGTTTTATTGTTATGATTAAATCTGTAAAAGAATACAGAAAGTGCAAATGAACAACTTATACAGAAAAAAAAAATTATTTGTCAGTTTAAAGACAAAGACCCTCTCATGGACAAAGTACTTTTGCTGCTAAAATGTTGAAATGATTAAATAACACCAGAAGTAAAACATAAATTTATTTAAAAATAAGTAAAAGCTTTTCTTCACTTAGAATGTTATATCCAACAAACTGTTGAGATCTAACAAACAGTATAGTATTAACAGTGCCCTTTCGAAAAAAAAAAAACACCTCTTGTCATTCTCTTTAGATATTACTGTTTTACCCCGCCTTCGAAAAGACGTCGCATGAACCACCTTAGATGTTTCGTTGAGTTATTCAAAATTTTGTTTTGTATTATTCACGTTTGTCGCAATATCTAATCATTAACTACCTTTTATGCGTGTGAAAATGTTCTTGCACTGCATTTGGCACCGAAATTAATCCACTTTAATGAATTTCCTCAAAATTCAAGCTTTTTCTCTTCTTTTCCGGACATTTTAGTCGGGGAAATTAGACTGGCTGTCTACTTTCTCCTGATTGGCTGATGAAAAGTTATCAGTCTAATCCTTTTGTGTAAATTTTGTTTTATAGCTTTTTTCTAATTCTTTTTAATATATTTTCATAATTCTTTGTTATTATGCTTAAAAAACCCCACTTTCTTAAATTTCTTAAAAATTCAAAAATTTTCTCTTATTTACTCTCGGTAAAATTTGATTGGCTGTCTAATCTCTTCTAATTGGCTGATGAAGTTATCAGTCCAATCTTTTAGTGTAAATTTTGTATTATAGATTTTTTTTCTTTTTAATATATTTTTTAAAATTTTAACTTATTTTAATAAATATGTTTTTAAATATTGTAATACATCTCTTTTTTATTTAATCTTAATTCTATTATTTGTTTTATTGCAAAACCTTAATATAATCTAATTATTTTTCTATAATTGAAAATGTATTTCTCTTGGAATTTTTTTCCCTCCCTTACACCCAAATGCTTAGCAAACCAATTCCAGTTCAATGGATCTTGTTGGCAAGATCCACATACATGCTTTAAATCTCATCAAAATTACACAACAAGATTTACCGATTGATCAACTTCAAATAAAGGTAGACAAAGTCATTACGAACTTTGTAGGTGCATCATCAATTCTGCATTGGTACATTGGTACATTATAAAAGCAAAAATTTATTTCAAATTTCTGGTGCCATTGTAGCACCTGGGGATTAAAATTAAGTTATATAAATATTCTCCCACTGCCCTTCAAGTGTTATAAGTTACATGTGAGTTTAAAATGTATAAAAGTAATAATAAAAGAGAATATATATTTTTCTCAACGAACACACTCTTTGAAATTTATTTTATAGAGTACTTGTAATTTTCGATGGGTAATATTTTTCGATTGACAATTTTTTTTACACACCCTTATTTAATTATTTTACTTTAAGTGTTATATCAATTATCGAAGAGATAAAAAACATACATGTAATTATCAAAATAAGACAATATTTTTCATTTAAAATAGAAGTTGAATAAAAGTTGGAACATTTTCTTCAATAAAAGGTTTTCTAAGTTATATATATGGAAAAGGATAATAATTTTTCACAGATAAAGAACTCAGTCCTGATTTAAATATTTTTTCTCAATCATTTTGATTCAAACAATGGAAAAATATATGCAAAGAAAAAAAAAATTCTTATTAAAGAGTATGTTAAACCAAATAAATAATTCTCTTTTAAGATTTATGTTTTCGATATTTTCGTATGTGTAATGCATTTCTTTTCATTTAAAATTCTTTATAGTTTATTCAGATGCAATTTTTAAAGATAACTTTAAAACTATTAATCCACGTGACATAAATGCGCCAAAACATGCATACGAACAAATATATTTTTGTCCATATATACAGTCATTATAAAAATTATTATCATGAAATAGTTGAAGGCACAAGAAATCAGGGAGATACATATTTTGAAAGAATTTTCAATATCTCATCAAGAGATTTTCATCAGATATTGCTTCCGTATACAAAAAAGCATCAAATGAAGAAGCTACCGTCTTATTCTTATATTTTAGCATGTATGTAATGATCATTATATAATAATGAACATTTATTATAAAATGACGAGTGCGTTTTATGTATATAAAGACAAAATGTGTTAATCGATTTTTTAGTTATTTCCTGATGTGCTAAAATTATACATATTATGCAGACATGCGTATTTCCAATAGAAATAAGAGCAAATTAATATTTCTTGAATTTAATTAAAATGAATAAAGGTATTTCGAAATATTTTATCATTCGCTCGATGCATGTGATATATCGCCAAATATTCATTCACAAAATGCACTAATATATTTTTAAATAAAAATGTTTCACTCATTCCATTTTAAATACCTGCCTATCATTTAAAATATATTTAAAATAGATATTTTTCACTCATTTAATTTAAAAAACAAAACATGTTTTAATAAGAAATAATATAAATCGAAAACATTTTATTTCAACATCAACGCGTAGTTTCTAATTTACACACTAAAACTAAAAGTAGCAACTTTCTGTTCTTATTGAAATGAAAAACAAATTATTTTGGAGAGAATTTCCCTTGGATAACGGAGAGGTACCAATTTAATTAAATTTTAACCCTCTGTATTACCGCATTACATATCTGCAACATACCCAAAATTTAATGTTACTTTTGCTTAATAATGTTATTTATTGCTACTGTCTTCCACAAAAGCAGTTAATATAAATTGTTTATAGAATTCTCAACAGAGGGCGATACTGAGTTAATTTTTCATGCCATAATTTAATTTATCACCTGAGCGTGATTGCTAAAATAAACTTTGTAAATTTTCTCTAAGTAAAAAGGCTGGAGACGTTAAAAAATAGATTTTTCACATAGGCAAGCTCCCTTTTTTAACAATTTTGAATTAGAAAATTGACAATATCCATAAGAAGTATGTAATTTTCTGTTTATTGCAAAGGTAAAAAAAAGGTACATTTTAATCAATATATATTTTAATTTTTATATTCTTATTTTATTTAATTATTTTGTACATGCTTAAAATGATGTATTCTAATATCTGAGTAAATCTTTTTCAAATCTGAGTTCTGAAGTCATAAAGGGTCAATTACTATTTGAGAAAACAATATTGTTAAAAATGTATGTGTGTTACAACAATGGGGTTGTAATAACCCACGCTCTCTAATATATGGCTAAGAAACCACAAAGAGGAAATGCTTTAAACACTATAAAGTAGAAAATAAAACATAAATAATAATATAAAAATATTGTAATAAGAGAAAATATAAACTTCCATATTATATATTTAAAATTTAAAAGTTAATGGGAAAAGTAATATATATATTTCATAAATCAGACAACATATTTAAAAACTGAATATACAATTACATAATGTTTGAAATTTTATTCTAATAGAATGATAAATCACTTTTATTTAGTTGTATTTATTTGTTCAAAGCGAGTTAAGAATAATTTTCCTTAAAACTTTTTCAAATCCAAATGATAAGTTTAAAATTTCAATAAAATTTTTATATTTACTTCTGAAATGTTTGTAATTTTTTATTTCTGCTTAAATAAGTAAAAATGAGGCTCTAAAGATGTTTTATGCATGATAAAATATTTCAAGAAGAAATAATTTGTATGAAATGAAAAATTGTTACTATTGAAAACTAATGCGATACTTTCTTCAAATGATGAAGCTATTGAATATTCGATGATTCGGAATTGTTCATATGTTGTTCGGATTTGTTGTAATGTATATTTATGTGGAATTTTATTAACTTTTTATACAAATATCAATCATAATTTAATGTCAGAGTTTTAGCTTTCTAATAGCAATTTTATAAAGACAGAAATGTATACATATATATAAAGCATTGATACATAAATACATTTATCGATTGTATAAATTTAAGGTATCTGACTACGTTTAAAAAGTGGTTTTCGACCAAAATTGTCAAAATTGTTTTATTACATTTTATTAAAGACCAACTTTTTACCTTTCGAAAACTGTATTTTGTTTTTATTGTATTACAAATAGAACTGGAGTTGTAGTGGTTTTTAAACGACTCAACAACTGTCACTCAAACCGGAATTACTGTTTAAAGGACCGGAAGTACTATTTAAAGGCACTAATTGGAAAGGGGGAGCAAGACTATGGCCTTTTAGAAATAAAAAAAAGCTCAGTACTTAAAAAAAGAGTTTGGCTCATAAAAACAATGAAGTTGTGATGCATATTACTTTGTAAATTCTTGTAGTAAAACACAAATCTAAACTTTAAATGCATTTTTTGGAAAATATAATTTTTGTTGAAAACTCCATACGCAAAACATGATTTCTCAAAATGTTATTAGAATATCACTATGAAATTTAAAATGCATGTTGTTTATACTATTGTGAAGGCAATGAACTACAGATTTAATTTTAGAATAAATATTTTTTTGTTTTATGGATGTTTTTGTGGAAAGCCATTGATGGATTTTAAGAAAATCAGCATGTAAAAAGGTGCGATATACTATAAGTTTTGAAACATTTAAAATATCTCATAGATTTTAGTTCGTTGCGATCACCAATGTCATAAGTATGAAGTGTAAAAAGGAAATTAGGATACATGCAGTATATTTTACTGTAGCGCGTTTTGCGTATTGGGCCAAATTTCACTAAATTTTACCCCAAAATCTCCCATTTACCAAAATTTCATCAATGAATGAAATATTTTTTACCTTTTTCCCAGTTTTTAGTCATAATCTTAATAAAAATAAGTTAAAAAAATAATTAAATAGCTTTTTTGGAAAATATTGTTCCGTACGTAGTCAGGCACCTTAACAAAAAACAAGAAATAAAAAGTAACTATATGTAAAACATATAAAAATTGCATTTTTAGCTGTCTTTCAAAGGTATTGGCACGTTAAAAGTAAATGTTGCTGCAAAATTTTGAGAACAGCCTTTCTTTTTACTAAACTGGGGAAATAAAGTACCCTTTAATTTATTGATATTTGTAATAGGACAATATGATTGTATAATTATCATCATACATTTTTAATAAGTTATGTGAATTTTGACTTTTATAACAAAAACATACATAATTTATTATTTAATTAAATGTATAAAAAAACATTAATTATCAACAAACAATAACAGTGTTTATTTTTTATAACTTCTAATTTATATTAAACCTGTTTAATTTCTTATCATATTTTTATATGCATTCTTTTAGCTTATAATTATGTATGTACTGCAGTCAAATTTCGTCGCTTATTTTTCGCCCACTTCCTGTTGACATAGAGCTTTGAAATTTCGAACATATATGCAATATAAAGCTAGGAGAGTCTGCGCACAATTCAAAAGAATAACAATAAAAAAATATAAATATAAATTTTTTGCTAAACTATCCATGAATAATTTTTACTGCATTTGTTTTTATGCATTTTCATTGCTATTTTGTTGTTATGTTGTAATTTAATAGAACAGTTGTAATAAAACCAAGAAAGTTATTTTGCGCAATCTGTCCTTATAGGGTTGGTATGATTGTGCACATGGGTAGGAGAGATTGTTACTAATAATAACTACAATTAAATTGTTGACACTAATAATTACACTGAAATGACATTGTTGTACGGTTTTTGTGAACAAATATTATTGTATTAGGAGTGAATATTTCAGCCTAAAGATTAAAGAATCAGAAAAGGGAAATAATTTTAAAAACGATTAAAAAATTTTAATTAAAGGGGAAAAAAATTAAAAAAGCAGAAAAAGCAAGTCCAGATAAGATTACAAAATAACATTAAGTTACTTGATAACACGTTTAACTTAAAATTAGTCAATTTTATCTTCCATTTTTTAGGCAAATTTACTAATAAGCTGCGTAATCGCTCCTAGCATAGAAACTAATGGAAACAACGCGCTATATCTCCTAAGTAGCAGATGCGCAAACTCTCCAATTTCGGTAGGAGAGATTGCGCGGCCTTTTATATAAATATGGCCGCTACTAAAACGTACCGTTGATGTTCACATTGTTAGTCTCGATTAGTACCTTATGAAAAATCGTTTAAGTTTTAAATATTTTGTACTACTGACTTTGTATAGAAATTCTGCTGAATAGCTATGAAAATTCAAGCACTTACTTTGGGAAAACAATACAGAATAGCAATGCTTTATCTTAGACACTCAAAACAATCAACGTGAACTTTCAAGTAGACACTCCACTACTGCTGTTTTACAGCTACCTGAAGTCGCTGCGCGCTCACTTTACTCCTTCCCCCCGAACCTCTATGTGCGCAATCTCTCCGACCGCGCCATCTCTGCTGGCTTTACCTTATTCCTGAGGGAAATACATGAATTGGACTTTAATTTTTTTTATTCGATCTCTAGGGGTTGGGGGCAACATCAGCCCAAAACTTGCATTTTCCCCATAGGAATAACGTCGCGATTGTTTAATATTAATTGAAAAAAAAAATAACTTCATTGTTGCAACATTCATTCACTTTAATCACATTGTTGCCTGCATCATCACGACGTCACCATTTACATGAAATATATGTAGAAATTAGCGGCTTAAGGCCGGTATCGGGTTCGCAATTACAACGGTTCTCGAATTCATACGAACTTCTTAAAAACCTTTTCATAATACTTCGTTGTCACAAGGTAGCGCTGCAAATTTGGATTTTTTATGAAAATATTTTTGGCGCTGATTAGTGCTATATTAGATGACATAGTTTATATTTTATTTAATAGTTAGTGATAGCTTTCGACCAAATCCGGCCATTCCTTTCCCATTTTTCTTCACTTTAAGCAATTTTGAAGCCAAAATGTTCCGAAGATTTTAGAAATATAAAATTATTTTATAAATTTTAATCGGGGTTCGTACTTCTCAGGGGGAGCATAACTAAATATTCGTAAAGTAATATTTGCCTTCTAAATTGGAAAAAAAAGTCTGTGTTTAGATATGCTGATCATTATTTTACGAAAATTCTAGTATTCAAACGCTCATGAAAATTTCTATCGTATATGTTCATTTTCTAAATATATATATATATATATATATATATATATATATATATTAAAGTAATTTTACCTTACAAACAATGAAAATAGCTAGTTAAAAAATTACGACGCCCTAGTTCTCTTTCTATGCAGAAACATGCGTCTGATTTCCAAAAACCAAAATAGAAAATTCGAATAAACAAAGGAATCAAAAAATTTACTGTTCGAAACAAAGTTCGCTTTATTAAGCATTTCTGAGGTGCTAAGAATTATCCTTTCGTATTTATTTCGCATCATGTATTTTCAAACTGTTACTTAAAAGTAATTTATCGTCAAATGTTAATTTATATTAACACAAGTGTTTCCTTACAGAAGAAGATGTCACTCTCCGCCATGCATAAATTTAACAATTTTTAAGAAAGTAATTCCTTTAACATTAGCATATCTATAATCTAGTTTTGTTCGCAAAGACATTTACTGTAATATAATGAATTAAATTATCACTTCATTCTTCAATTATTGCAAAATTTTAATTGAAGCCACACTTTTCTGTACATAAAAAAAATCTTTGATAAAGACACAATATTTTGCAATACATCGCTATTAAAATATAGTCTTGAATGGATGTTCCTAAGATTAGAAACATATGAGCAGAGGAATGAGGATATTAAAAAAATACTGTAATAAGACTCCACGTATATTTAGTAACAACGTAACTTGAAACATAATACCATTTCAAGAAAGATGAAAAAAAACTGAATTTATTTAAATGATGCTACATTTGTTTTTATACCTTTCATTGTAAATTTAGCAACCCAAAACATCGCCATTTGCTACACTTTTAAAATGTACACTGTTAAAAATTGGCAGCAAACTGTCCAGTCATTTGACCGTTGTTTTAGAAAATGGTTACATAACCGTAATTTAACTCTATTATGACCATATTATAGATAGTAATACGGTCAGAATGGAATTAAATTACGGCTATGTAAGTGTCTTCTATCAAAACGGTCAAATGACAGGGCAGTTTGTTGCAATTTTTTAACCGTGTACGTTTTGATAAATGAATAATATCTTGTAATTAACCACACACTGTTAAAAATAAATCCTCAAATTCACGATAAAACTACTGGCAGCAAAGTTGCCGGACTGTTTCCGTTCCGTTAGTAGATTTTCCGTTTTGAAAGATAAAAGAAGGACGAACTCCGTTTGCAGAAGCGGTAACTTTCCGTTAAAGCTCTCAGAAATCACGGAAATATCCCTGGCAGCACTGACAGGAAAGGAAATTTTCCGTTTTGGATAAACTATGTTTTAAAAAATTGTGCTGCCATCTGTTGCCTATTCAGGGAGTACTTACTATCTGATATACTTCAAGAACGTTTTCGGCCCGACACTGGGTTTGAACCAGGGATGACAATGCCTCGAATCAAGTGTCTTGCCGACTGGACCAGTGGGCGCTTGTTAGAGTAGCAGTTTGAAATGATGATATGGGATATCTCAAAATGGCGGCTTAGAACTTGAACAATTTGGGGTTTAGAAGCTTGGTAATTTTGAAGTTAATTGCGGGGAGATTTCGGTATGAGATAATGTTGATGTTTTAAAATTGTAATATTAATAGAGGATAAAAACATGAATTATATATTCTTAATTTGATTGTTAGATGTAAAAAATGAATATTATATTTTAAAATAAATTCGATAAAAATTTTTTGCTTTTTTGAGAATTTTTTTTTTCAACTATTATATATATATTTTAATATGTTTGTTTAGAATATATTTTAAGTGTGAATATTTTTTTATAACTTTAAAAAATAAATTGCAAATAATTTTAAAAGAATGGGAAATTGTTATTTTTTTTATTTCGAAACCATTATTTTTGTTTGTTGCTTTTTTGAGTAAAATCGATTTTTTTCACTTAATTTAACTATTATATATATATTTTAATCTGTTTGTTTAGAATATATTTTAAGTGTGAATATTTTTTTATAACTTTAAAAAATAAATTGCAAATAATTTTAAAAGAATGGGAAATTGTTATTTTTTTTATTTCGAAAGCACTATTTTGTTGTTGTTGTTGTTTTAAATAAACTCGAAATTTTAATTTATTGAATATTTAGTTTTTCTGTGCAACAACATGTCAGTTTTTTAAACACTGAAAATAAACATGCTACAGAAAACGGAATATCTCCGTTGACCCCTTTCGTCTCCGTCCGTTCTGTTATTTTCAGGAAATATGAGGATATTTTCTGTTTTATAACGGAAAATACCCTTCTGTCGTGAAAAGGGACTTTTTCTGTGAAGGTCAGGAAAAAAATACCCGTAAATTTCAGATTATTCTTAACAGTGCAGTTAAACAGCTCCCCGCTCCTGCGGAGTATTAACACCAATTTTTCTAAATATTATTTTCGTAATAAAATGAACGTTGCGATCAACAAGAAAAGTTTTATAGTAAACTACGATTTGTAATATTTTATTTTTTTTTAAATTTCCAGTCACATTTTTTTTTTTTATTGATAAAATGTGAAATTACAGTTTTTACCACATTAGTAAAAATCTTCCACCAATATTTTCGAATGGTAATTTTTGTCTTATTAATGACAGAAATTATTCGTTCTAAGAAGACAGTGAATTTTATTCAATATTAGTGTGGAAATTTGTTATAGCAGTAAGCTGGATCAGCCGAAAAATGCAACTATTCTGGTTATAAAATTTTTTGTTACTAAAATTATTCTAAGCCTCCTTTTGCTTTTCTATGAAAACCAAACTGTGAAACTGTCTATTTTCTATTGTTTTAAATTACTTTTGAATAACCTTTGATATATTGATTATTTTTTTAATCTTAAATCAATACTTTTACGCTTATTATTAATATATTATTATTTTTTTAATTTCTAGTCACATTTTTTTTTAAATTGATAAAATGTGAAATTACAGTTTTTACCACATTAGTAAAAATCTTCCACCAACATTTTCGAATAGTAATTTTTGTCTTATTAATGACAGAAATTATTCGTTCTAAGAATACAATGAATTTTATTCAATATCAGTGTGGAAATTTGTAATAGCAGTAAGCTGGATCAGCTGAAAAATGCAACTATTCTGGCTATAAAATTTTTTGTTACTAAAATTATTCTAAGCCTCCTTTTGCTTTTCTATGAAAACCAAACTGTGAAACTGCCTATTTTCTATTGTTTTAAATTACTTTTGAATAACCTTTGATATATTGATTATTTTGTTAATCTTAAATCAGTACTTTTACGCTTATTATTAATATATTATTTTTTTTTAATTTCTAGTCACATTTTTTTTTTTTTAAATGGATAAAATGTGAAATTACAGTTTTTACCACATTAGTAAAAATCTTCTACCAACATTTTCGAATAGTAATTTTTGTCTTATTAATGACAGAAATTATTCGTTCTAAGAATACAATGAATTTTATTCAATATTAGTGTGGAAATTTGTAATAGCAGTAAGCTGGATCAGCCGAAAAATGCAACTATTCTGGCTATAAATTTTTTTGTTACTAAAATTATTCTACGACTCCTTTTGCTTTTCTATGAAAACCAAACTGTGAAACTGTCTATTTTCTATTGTTTTAAATTACTTTTGGATAACCTTTGATATATTGATTATTTTGTTAATCTTAAATTAGTACTTTTACGCGTATTATTAATATATATATATTTTTTTAATTTCTAGTCACATTTTTTTTAAATTGATAAAATGTGAAATTACAGTTTTTACCACATTAGTAAAAATCTTCCACCAATATTTTCGAATGGTAATTTTTGTCTTATTAATGACAGTAATTATTCGTTCTAAGAAGACAGTGAATTTTATTCAATATTAGTGTGGAAATTTGTTATAGCAGTAAGCTGGATCAGCCGAAAAATGCAACTACTCTGGCTGTAAACTGTTTTGTTACTAAAATTATTCTAAACCTCCTTTTGCATTTCTGTGAAAACCGAACTGTGAAACTATCTATTTTCTATTGTTTTAAATTACTTTTGAATCACCTCTAATATATTGATTATTTTGTTAATCTTATATCAGTACTTTTACGTTTTAATGTTTAATTACTTACAAAGTTTTACAACTGAAAATGTATTTGTAATATTTCCGTCACAAAAACATTTGTCAAAGAAAAGATTGATAAATGAGGTAAGTTTAGGAAAAGTATTTAACCATTTACAAAAGACATTCATCAAACTGTTAATGGTAGAATGCCGAAAACAGAAAAAAAGAGACATAAAAAATACATTCTTTCATTGATAAACTTTCATGAAATGATTTTTTTTACTTAAAGATGTAATGTCTGAATAAACGACAAAAATGTATTTATTTGTAAAAATTTAATGAAAATAATTTATTAAACTGTTAAAATACAGGATTAATATTAAAAAATCAGAGCTCTGTTCAGCTGCAAGATTTCGCAAAGGAGAATAATTTGGAATTTGGCATTTTTTAATCACAATTACTAACTTTGCATCAGTTAGTCTCAAATCGTTACCTTTAAAGCTCAGCATACTGATGAAACATATTAAATTTTCGCTCTATCCCTTTTTTACACACCATAAAAATAGTTAGTAATAAGTTTTCTACAAAGTGTTACAGGAAATCCATAATATAATATAAAAGGAAATCCATTGTTTTCTTTGTTCTATTGAGATATTCCTATTATATCTCATAATTACATGCAACAAAATATGCACATGACTAGAAAATATTAGAATTTCCCTAACGCGATAATACTTATTCTATTCCTATTTATTTTTATGCTGAACTTCAATATTTACTATTATAATTAGATCAAATAATTTTATTAATTTAGAACAATATAAGGAATTTATAAATCTTTATATAACATTAAGTAATTTAATATTTTAAATAAAATGTGTTTTAAAAGATTTTTTTGAAAATAAGTGTTTAACATTTAACACTGCAATTCCTCATTTCAATTTTCTAATAAAATTACTTTTGATACTTCAATTCTAAATTAATAATTTAATGCATAGTGCTTTAATTCGTTAAAATTAATTACTAAAATCATAATTAATTAATTCCATTTTGCTGAAAATATGCTGTCAATGATTTCTTTAAATATTTTTATCTACGTATCATTAAAGTTATTTTTAAAAATCATAATAATTACTTTTAAAGTTATTTCAATCACTTTTTAATTTATATTAAAAATATTTATAATTTTAAGAAAAATCCGTAAATGCCATTTAAATGTCTTAAAAGGGAGGTTTAAAAAAAGAGACACTTTAAAGTGTCTTAATTTTTAAGACATTTAAAATGTCTGAAATATCGGCATTTATTTTATTTTTATTTATTTATTTATTTATTTTTTTTTTTTTTTTTACCCGGAAAACAACTAGATAAAAACTGCAAAAAAGTTAAGTGACGCCATCTATGAATTTTTTTTGTTTCGATTACGGGAGGATAATCTAAGATTCCCTTTCATCCTAGGGGGATCTTTAGGGGGATCCTAAGATTCCCCCCACAACTATTTTAAACCGGAGACCTGATGTTTACGAATCCAAAGCCTTATCGATGCCGTCGGAAGCGTGTTGTTATTTTTATAGGATCCATTCATTTGTTGCTGAGAAAACTGGAAATTTTTAACAAGATTTTGGAGATATTTATTCAATTTTAAATGACGGTTGTACAACTTTATTATTTATGTGTGGGGGAGAAGATATTAATTATACATATTTTAAATCCGTAAATCCACCATGGAAATTATTATTTTTAGTTTTTTTATGTATATATGTTAAAAAATTAGCTCAAACAGGTTGTTCAAGGCAGTTTTAAATTCAGGCGGCCGTCGGCGACATCTAAACCCTCCCCACCAACCGGGTTTTGAAAATTAAATGTAATTAAGACGATAGGGGTTGGGTTTACTTTTTTCTGCCTACGCCTAAGAGTGCAAGTTATTTTTCAAGGACTTTATACTTTTATGAAAAGCAATTGTTTTCTTACTCACTACACCGAAAATAAATTAGTTAAGGCGTTCTTAAATTCCCTGCTCAACAACGGAAACTTTCTGACGCATTTTCTGACTCATTTTTAAATGCAAAGGGATACGATTGGCAGACATGACTATTGAAGTGATTTGTGATCGAGGTGAGTTTTCCATTATTTGGTAAATAAATTACTTATCGAGTTATACGCGAAAAGTTGTTATGTGTCGATCGAATTTTATCACTTCTCGCTCTGGAAGTTCGGTTCAAAATGCCAACTTCGATGTTATTTTCTGAAAGATCTTCTGCTTTTACCAAAAAATGGGCAACACCATTCGGTTACATAGTATATGAATGAGAAAACCTGCACTTATGATTTTTCTGAACAAAAGTGAATTGGAAAAGTTGTCAGAAAGTAGCTTCTCTGGATTTTAGAACACTAATTACTTGTATAATTTCTTGTTTATTGCCTTCTTTCTCTTTAAAATGGCGCCATCTGGTAACAATTTTTGCAATTAAATTTTTAAATTAGCTCCATGATTTAATGCGAAATTTTGACTCAATCTATGATTTAATCAGGGCCGGCGCAACTATCGGGCAAACGGGGCGGCTGCTCAGGGCCACGCGACAGTTGAGTCTATACGGCCCCGAGGCTCTCTATACATTTCTAAATAAGGTTACTTTGTGTAAAATAATATTATTTTTTCTTTAAATGTTTTTAGCAGAATAAAAATAAAAATTAATTCTTACAGACATATTTTATAAAATTGTAAGAGAATTTATAGATGTGTGAATCCTGAAAGTAACCTTAAACGCTAAAAATAAATATTTAAAATAGTCTAAAAGATAGAAAATTTCTAGAAATTATTATTTTTTTCATACACTTTATTCTGTATATTAAAAAATATTCTATTATATATTCAAATTTTAAAGATGATTTTTACTAGTCGAATATCGCAGTCAGACACGTTGAGCCTCACTAAGTGATTTGGTAGGGCCCTCGCAACATTGTGCCGGCCCTGGGTCTAATTAAAATCTTGTGGATTGAATGGTATTTTAAACAATTTTCATCTGTTCGGAAACATTCTCTGATATTCAGTGGCACGATTGTATCACATGTCGCCGCGCATATCACACAATTATATTAAATTTACACACTTAAGTGTCTACATTTCTAAATGTCTTAATTTCAGACATATCGTAATTATTCAGACATTTTTCTCCGTTCTTCTATACTCTGACCATATTAAGACACTTACGTCTCTTAAATTCAGACATCTATGATTTCTGAAATTTCACATTTAAGTGTCTGAATTTCTTTTTCAGACACATACGTTTCCGATTTAAAGAAGCCTCTATTTGCGGTATATAAATTATATTTAAAAGATCTTTTCTTTATAATCAAGAGCAAAAATATTCAATGATTTGTGTGCTGACAAAAAACTGTATTTTTAAAATAAATTCTTTGCTATTCTACTTCCTTTAAAATTTCCAAAAACAGTGTAAAAAAGAATGATTTTATTTTAACATTCACTGTGCATAGTATAATATTTCTATTTTCTACTGCTCAGGATTTCCCTTTAACTTTGAAATATAATATGATAAACCGTTTCTTTCAAAAGCGGAAGTTTTTGTTTTTCGGTTTCTGGTGAACAACAAATGTTCTAAAACTTTCTGCAACAGTTTTGGAATAAATGAAAAATTCTTTCTCAGAACTAAATGTCTTTTGTTAAATGATACATTGATTTCCCTACAGATATTTTCTGCTTATTGTGTAAGCTTTGTGATTCAAAAATTTAATTAAATAAATATAATATTTCGAGAATTTATAATAGGAAAACGTAAATTTGTTGTTTTAATAAGAAATATTTTGTTTTCGAAATGTTTGAAAATCTGATTTGTTTAATGTTGCGGAACTACAAATTAAATTTCTTAAACAAATAGCTTACATTAGTTTAGGAATTTGCTCTTATGTTCTTCTTTTCAATTTTAAGTTCACAAAACGCAAATCTCTCACGATGAAACTAATAATGGATTTTGTAAATTTTGCTAGATTTTGTTTTCTTACGTAAAACTTTTTTTTCTAAAGCACACAACTTGCATTTTTTTAACAGTAATATTAACTAAATATTTTCCATGTTTAGATTGAAAAAGAAACAAGCAGTACATATTAGTCACTGCTGTATATTTGTGTGTAGAAATTTAAATATTCTTTCGCAAATTTTAACTGTACATATTATAAAAACATTCAAAAATAAAATTTTAATTTTCAAAGGGTTATTATCCAAACACTGCAAACTTTTAATTTACTTGATTTCCTATATTCTAAAATTAAAATATATTTTTCTGAAAGCAATAAGTCTGATGTTTTTTAAAATTTAAATAACGACTTTTTAATGGATTAAAAAAATATATCACTTTAAGTATTATCACAGTTAATGAAAAGAAGGAAGTGATATCAAACATTAGAATTTGTAAGAAAAACTTTTTAAAATTTAATACATAATTTTTGTTTCAATTAAACAAGTACATAGAATAAAAAACACCTTTTTTTTAATTTAAGTTATATTAAAAAATGTATTACGGTATAAAATTATTTTTTCATAGATAAGTAACTAAGATATGGTTTAAACATCTTTTTCTTTATTATTTTGATTCAAACAAAATACTTTTTCACTCTTCTTACTTTATACATATGAAAAAAAATGCTATAAATATATATATAATAAAGATTTTTCATATTTATTCAAAGTGATTACTCTGATTTCTGATTTAGTTCTAGTGATTATTTATGATTTTCTTATGACTGTGATTTTAATCTTCATAACTTATTCTGATGCAAAGTGTTTTTTTCAAGAATGTTAAAAATATTAATTGCAAGTGATAGAAAGATACAAATAATATATATTTATGTATATATCGTATTTAATTGAATCTAAGATGCCTCCGAAGCTATGACGCCACGAATATAAAACGCCCCAAATATAAAACTCCCCGAACTAAGGCACGCGTTATTTTTTGTGTGGGAAAATAACGATTTTTTTATTAAAATTTATACATAAACAAGTTGGAAATTGTACGTCAAACGTTACAAACGAGGTGCGTTCGTACGCACGTTTTAGAATTAAATTCATGATATCCCGTGCGTAGAACGGGTTAAACAGCTAGTTAAGTATATATTTTATGACACTGTTCATACAAATATCTTAACTAGTTATATAAATATTCAGATATATATGTATCAGCTAGTTATATAAATATTCAGATCTTGATGATTTTTAATTCTGTGAAATGAATTATATCGTCTGCAGATTAATTTCTGTATTAAAATAAGTATCTCGCTCGCTTGACGATTAAACTTCGGAAGCTCCTATAACAAAAAAGCACCGATTTAAAAAAAAAATCAAATTTCTTAATAAATATTTTTATTAATATCTCCTAAAGTTTTGATTCGATTTTAATAAAATTTGAAATGTCTCGACAAAATTCTGCAAAGATAATATATTTTAAATTGCAAACCATTTGGTTGGGTAGTTTTTGCGTTGTTATATGCGGACAGACAGACAGACAGACGGACGGACCGACGGACGGACCAAGCGACGACTATAGGTGCTACGTATTTATATAATTACGAACGCACCTAAAAACCGAAATTTGGAAAATTAGAAAGAAATATGAAACTTTAAAATAGTGTAAGTGATAGTTTTGTATAGATATCGCCATTGTCATATATTTCAATGCATTAATATTCATTTCTGCTCTCATATATAGTTTTATAGCTGAATAGTTCTTACCTATTTCAATCTTCAATCCCATCGATCAAAGTAGAAAAATGGCATTTGGCCTCTTTATGAAACTATTGTGAATGAACTTCCATGCATTTAAAACCACTGCGCTAGGAGAAATATTTATGGTTCCTGTAACATGTCCAGTATGTGACAGTTTTCCTATATAAGCTATGTATTACAATGGCAACGAATAGCTCTGTAAAAGATCTGTTTATGTATATATCAAACGTTTTATTTGGGAATTCTTGAAGTTTGTTTTTACAGAATAGGTGACATATTCCTTGAATAAAACAATATCAAAATAAAATCAAAATGAAATACGAGTCTTAGGCATTTAAGGAAAACGCTGAGTTCATGTTGTCTGCACAAGAGGAAGGGGGGGGGGGGAAGGCTTACCAATATATGTCACACCCATCTGGTTTTAGAGTATTGATGATTATCATCTATTACAAGACGCAGCCAGTTATATAGATTCTGAAATTGGAGGAAACACTTGCATAATAAATTCCAGTCAAAACCGTAGGAAATAAAATGAATACCGAGACTAAGGCTACTAAGGAAAATACCCACTTTATTTTGTCTGCCCGAGTAGGTGTGTGTGTGTGTGTAGGGGGGGGGGGGTAAATAAACTTACCAATATATATTACGCACATCTGATTTTACAATATTGCCGATTATCATCGATTTCAAGACTCACCTAGTTAAAAATAGGTCCAGATTTTCCAGAAAAAAGAACGTATTCGAGTTAAAACGGTATCAAAATAAAATCAAAATAAAATACGAGATTCAGGAAGCTAAGGAAAAGACTGAGTTCATGTTTTCTAAAGAAAAAGGTTGAGTAATAATAAATAAGCTTACCAATATATGTCACACACATCTGGTTCTACAGTACTGCCGATTATCATCGATTGCAAGACTAACCCAGTTATATAGGTTCTGATAGACGAACGTAATGAATTCAAATCAAAACGGTATCTATTCAAATATTTCCTCTATATAAATTCATAGTAATAAAAAATAATAATGAAATAATGCAAAAGACATGAAATCTTGAATTTGCTTATTTTTAAGGAATTCAAAATATTCCAAAACGTCATTTTTCTCTGAAAAAATCAATTTATTTTTATGTTCTACAGAAAACTTCTGAATGAATTGCTTGGTAATTGGTTTCTTGTAAGAAACATTTAAACGGGGAAGCATTAGTGTTGTTTTCTACTTTACATTTGTTGTAACAGAAAACTTTCTAATCTGAGAGAAAACGGGAAATGGATATAAAAGTTACAAATCAAAAGTGATACAGTTGGAGTAACGGAATATTTACAATTAAAGAAAAACATAAATGTATTGCAACAAGTCTTGTAGCAAACAACATATTGATTGTATGTGTTTGAATTGACTATTTTTGTCAATATTTGTCACTATTATTTTGTCAATATTTACATTTGGAACTCTATTTTACTTCATGCTTCATTAGGTAGATAGCAGCCAAAGAAATAAAATGTAAAAAAAAAAATAATTACAATTTTAATAAATCATGGATGATTACGATTAAATGCCGTGTCCTATGCATCCTAGCCCTGTTCCGTTTCGTCAACGATAGCAACGATAAAACTATGATATAAGATATTCAGTATACAGGGTGATTTTGAACTCACAGACAAAACATTAAGGAGAGATAAAACATACTTAGACCATAGATAGAACATACTTAGACAATACAATGCATGGTCTGGCCATGACTCAAGTAATGAAGCGCTAGACCACGCTTACTGATTGTGAAGGCAATCTTACTTACTTCACAATAGCTAGTAAATAATTGCTGATATTATTTACGTGGAATATTGGTACTAACTGGAATGCTGATATGGATAAAAATTAGAAGAATAAATCAATAAACTGCAAAGTACAGAGGTGTGAAAATTATTAGAATAATTGTGATTTTTTCAGTTTTTCTTGATTAATATTGTATTTACTTGCAATGTTTCATGAAAGATAATTTGTTTTGTTGATCCAGTCAATTTTTCACTCCTTTGGAATAGTTTTGTGGATATAATTTTGTTAAATGCAGCCATTTTTTAAGAAGAAAAATATTTGATCCAAAGTAATCAATTTGTTTGCATTCCATAAAGAATTTGTTTGATTAACAAACGAATTTAAAATGAAATTTTAAAATCGTCGGCTTGCTGTGCTAGTATTTTCTTTCTCTTCTTGAGATGGCATCATTATTATTTTATTCTTAAAACACATATTTTCGCTGTTTTGATTAGTTTATACTAATTGGTAGCTTGTTTTCATTTGACAAATGATTATTGAGTGATTAGGGGTAAAGCAAGTGATATTTCTCCTAGAAAACTAGCTGTGGTAAAGTGTCTCATCCAAGAAAATCACTATACACAGCACGAAATCACCGAAAAAGCAAAAATTTCGCACGCATCTGTGTGTAGAATAAAAAGATCTTTGGACTCCAAATGTGAATATGAAAACTCTAGAGTAGGGAAATGCGGATTGAGAAGTAAATTTACTGCTAGAACAGAAAGGAAATTAATTCAAATAGCTAAAGCTAACTGAAGAGCAACTAGTCATGAACTAAAAATCTCTTTGCAAGCGTATGGAGTAAATTTATGTGATTCTTCTATCCATAGAAAGCTCATCTCAGCTGGACTCATTGCTCGTCGTCTTCGAAAAAAGGCTAAAATCACATCTGCTATAGCAAAGAAGAGACTAGCTTGGGCAACAGTAGTGCAAGAACAATTCGGAAATGACTGGAGCAAGGTGAGAAATATTAATTTTCCTTTAATTAATCAGTTGAATTCAAGTTGTTAATTTCTTTTCCTGAAATTATGCTTTTTTGCATACTGACTAAAGATATAGAACTGTTTATAAACTTAATTAAAAATTTCTTTATAAGAATATTTCTCTACAAATTACATACCTTAAAGGATTTTTTATCTTTTAGGTATGTGTTTCTGATGAATCAATGTTTACGATATCAGAAGAAAGCAGTCAATATGTCAGGAGAAGTACCAGTGAAGAATTTCCCCCAAATTGCATAGCGGAAACGGTTAAACATTCTACTAAAGTAATGGTTTGGAGAGTGATGTATGCTCAGGGTACTGAACATACATTGTAGATGGCATGATGGACCAGTATCAGTATAAGAAAGTGCTTGAACAAAGACTAATTCCACAATTAAAAGACTGGTTTCCAAATCGAGACTTCATATTCATGCATGATGGAGCTCCGTGCCATAAAGCTTCATCTGTGACCAAATTTTTGGATGAAAAAAATATAAAAACACTTCCATGGCCTGAAAACAGTCCAGATATGAACTCCATAGAGAATCTTTGGGAAGAAAATCATTGTAAAGAAAAAATTAAAGAAATGCAACATCAGAAACAAGAATGGTCTAATAGAAAGACTCATCCAAATTTGGCACAATGACAACCAAATACAAATTAACTGCCAAAAACTAATACAAAGTATGCCAAGACGTATCGAATCTTTAATAAAAAACAAGGGGATGCACACTAAATATTAAATGTATCAATATTTATTAAATAATGTATTATTTCTTTAATATAACAAGATTTTATAGTAAATTTCACAATTATTCTAATAATTTTCACACCTCTGTAAGTACGTTTAGTTTAACTGACAGACTAACAAACAACCGTGCTTCAGAGAGAAGGGTGTGTGTATGATTATAACAACAAATTTGCTTCGGTGAAATTATAGGCAAATTAGAACTCATGATCAAACGTTTAATGTGTGACAGAACTTATCTAAACAAGCAATGTTCGTCACACAATACATGGGCATATCGTAAGCTGTGAACTGCTAGATAGCGCTATCATTAAACACATAAAGCGTTTTATTTTCACGCGCAACGACATATCTACTGAGTATTTCCAAACAAGGATTGGTATTAGTAATCAGGAAAAAGGTGAACAGGCGGATGCGTGAGGGAAAATCTCATGTATGATGCTGTGGATGGGACCACCCTGAAACCTCAAATTTTGTAGTAAACAACTATTTCAACAACCAGAAATTGCCTTGTAGCGTGACACTGAGTTAAGCCCATGTATTGTATTGTGTGTTGAGCTTGTCTACATGTGCTGTAACCTTCCTTAAATTTTTGCTTACGAGTTCAGAAACATCCCGTACATTACTTAAGAAAAGTTCAAATGATAAAGTTTAAAAACTTTTATAGGATATTCTGTACAATATTAAAATTGTATCAAATTCTGCTCAATATAATTATATTGGAAAGAAGACAAATATTATAGATTGGTTTGTTTTCTACTACTCTTACTGATATTTCAATGGGAATGTGAATCACTTAAAATAACAAAAATGGATTGCAAAAAAAAAAATGTTTCTGTTTCATTTAAATCTCTCTGTTTAAGTTCTCTCCTTTACCTATATGAGCTATAAAAGGAAAACACTCGATAGAATTTCTGAAAGAAATTCTTCATTTTATATAAAACAGGAAAATGTAAACTAAAAATTCAAATATGTAACTAAAAGTTTTACAAAAATATGTATATTTATTGTTTAAAAAGGAATTTTTTAACTTGAAATACAATAATAATTTTAAAACTCAAATCTCGTGATTAAATTCTTTCAAATGTTGAGTAAAACTGCAGATAAAAATTACATAGAAAGTATACCATATTTTATGTTTAAGTCAAAATAGTAAAAAACATAGAAAAAGTACAAACGTATAATATATAGAAAATATTTCGTTGTCAAATAAATCAGTTAGCATAAATGAATAATAAAGGATCATTTTTATAAAATATTATTTTTTTTTAATTTTCTAAATTTCGAAACAACGCACTTTTTAGTTATTTTTTTTTCACAGAATTTCATTATTTCAAGTATAAAAGTTAAATAAAAAATTAAAGCATGTCATAAAGTAGAAAACAAATTTACCTGAATTTAAAATTATGTACCTTGGAAATTTTAACATGATAAATGGAAATTCAGTCATATTTGTGTGTTCTCTATACGAGTTATTACCTTATTGAAATAAAACATCTTCATAACTAAGTTTTAAATTTCGATGAAAACTTTATATTTTCTTTTCAAATGTCGGTAATTTTTTATTTCTGTCTAAAAGTGTTAAGTAAATACTTAAATATTTTTTCTGCGTGTTAAAAATATTTCAAACAGAAATATTTTTAAAAAAAAGAGAAAATGATTTTGTTTGAAAAGTAATGCGATACTTTCTTAAAACTCTGAAGAGTTTGAATAGTCAAAGATTGTGAATGGATAGTCGTGAAACATTATTTGTTTCGATAAAAATATTACATTTTTTAGAAGTTTATGTGAAATTCTGTTCACATATTTTGTAACCAAGAGAGATACCGTACCAGGATCAGCGGATAAACCTGGGCGAAATCTGGCCGAAGCGACAGCAAGCCCCACCAGTGGCTAAGATGTTCTGCTCTCAAAACCAGTAAACGGGAGGTGCTGGGTTCAAACCCTTGTCGACCTAAACGTTTGCATTTTTCCGTGGGTTTTCTTCGAACCTTGCCGTAAATATGGGTAAGAGTCCCTTAGAAAGACCTCCCACGGAGGGCACACCCTCTAGTTCCTATATCGTACATGTAGATAATCGGCCGTCATACAATCAACCAACCAATCAACCAACCGAAGCAACAGCAAGCTCCACCAGACAGAAAGCATAACCGGTAGGAACAATCCACGGTAGGATCAATCCACCACCCTCCAACGCGAAGGCGTGATCCACTACAAGAACAGTCCGCGTGCACAGGCCAGAATGGTGGAATGTGACAGACGCAATCAATGATCATACTGCAAAGCAAACACCACCTCCAGGAAGAACTATGCGAAGATGACCCGATTTTTCTTTCACACAACGGAAACCTCGAAAGGACCTGCACGGCAACTCACCCGAAACACATCACGACGATGGTTTCAGCCTACTTGTATAGCAACCAACCAGAAACAATAGTGCCAGTCCTTAACGGGACTCGGCTCCAGGGTATCTTGCACATTTAGGTGGCCGGGTCGGGATCAAAGAAAAAGACGGGAACTCCCCTCGTTGAACGGATAGTGAGTGGCTACATTCTACCGTGAACACATACGAAAGTCTTGTGTAGTCACAACGTACGACGAACGTTGAAATGACGGCCTCGGACTAATAATGTAGTAGTTAGCTAAACACAGCAGTGCCCCAGATCTAAGAGACTCGGCTCCTGTTCACCTTTCACACTCAAATGGTCGGGTCGGAAAAGGACGGGTGCTCCTCTCACTGAACACATAATGAGTGGTTGCGTTGGAGGTTTTAAGCACTGCCTTGATCCTTTTTGCTATACATTGCCCCAAAAAAAATAGCTTGTCCCTCACTCCCCGGCTCCCCGTCATTTTTCCCATAAAAAGGGGTAAAGGACTGGTCGCTTAGAGTCACGCCAATCCCGGTCTCATTCCATCCGGTGGCCGGCATGAGAAAGCGACGTCCAGAGCAGTCTCCCCGGACTACCGTTTTTCCTCGCGGCTTCCTTATATTTATAATTCGCTTTCTTTGAAGTTTTATGACTTTCTTAGCATGTCTAAATTTCATAGGTCAAAGAAGAACGTCACTGAGCGCTCTATAAACACATTTTTATTTTGTTGACACTCCCCATTCTTTTGTCGATGACCACAAAATCTTTCCAAAAAAATTAAGCTGTCTAAAGATTTATGACTCTTTTAGACAGGCTTGCGCTTAAACTGCGAATATGCCGACCTTAAAAAAGTCAAGTGGGGACCACCTGGAAGGACTCTAATTCTCAAGCACCCACCACACATAGCCGGTTCAAGCACACAAGTCTTTCCGCACGAGTCCTCCCCCACAGAAAGGCAGTCGATCGGAGAGCAACAGGACGCATGGAGGGGGAGCTGGGTGCAATTCCAGCAACAGGCTACTGGGTTCAACCTGCGAAGCTCAATATGAAATACATCAACCAGGGGGGCCGCTTGGAGGATATAATTTGTCAGCGCTCTCCCCCGTCGTGGACCCTGCTCCCGTCTTTTTCCACTCTAAATTAGCAAGTTCAAGATCACAGCGTCCTCTGCCTGATTCGTCCCGTCTTCCTTACTTGAGCCGATTGAGGATCCCCAAAACAATACAATTGATTTCATTATACAAGTTTTTCATCTAAGTATTTCAATGTTAAAAACAAAATTATTTATAATTTTAAGAAAAGTAGGAAAAAATGCAAAATTCCGCTTAACTAGTGCCATTTATATGCTTTTCGGAATACGGTCTTTTTAAATGAAAAAATATAAGGTAAAGCCAGGAAAGATGACGCGGTCGGAGAGATTGCGCACATAGAGGTTCGGGGGGGAAGGAGTAGAGTGAGCGCGCAGCGACTCCAGGTAGTTGTACAACAACAGTAGTGGAGTGTCTACTTGAAAGTGCACGTTGATTGCTTTGAGCATCTAAGATAAAGTATTGCTATTTTGTTTTGTTTTCCGAAAGTAAGTGCTTGAATTTTCATAGCTATTCATCAGAATTTCTATACAATGTCAATAGTACAAAATATTTTAAACTTAAACGATTTCTCATACGCTACTAATCTAGACTAAGAATGTGAACATCAACGGTTCGTTTTAGAAGAGGTCGTGTTTAAATAAAAGGCTGCGCAATCTCTCCTATCGAAGTTGGAGAGTTTGCGCATTTGCTACTTAGGAGAGATGACGCAGTGTTCCCATTCGTTTCCATGGTAGGAGAGATTATGCAGCTTATTGGTAAATCTGCATAAAAAAATGAAAAATGAAAATGGACTAATTTTAAGTTAAACGTGTTATTAAGTAACATTATTTTATTTTTTAATCTTATCTGGACTTGCTTTTGCTGATTCTTTAATTTTTTTTCCTTTAATTAAAATTTTTTAATCGTTTTTAAAATTATTTCCTTTTTCTGATTCTTTAATCATTAGGTTGAAATATTCACTCCTAATACAATAATATTGGTTCACAAAAACCTTGCAGCAATGTCATTTAAGTGTAATTATTACTGTTAACAATTTAATTGTAGTTATTAGAAGTAACAATCTCTCCTAACCATGTGCGCAATCACACCAACCCTATAAGGAGAGATTGCGCAAAATAACTTTCTTGGTTTTATTACAATTGTTCTATTAAATTGCAACATAACAACAAAATAGCAATGGAAATGCATAAAAAACAAATGAAGTAAAAGTTATTCATCAATAGTTTAGCAAAAAATTAATATTTAGATTTTTATTGCTATTCTTTTGAATTGTGCGCAGACTATCCTAACTTTACCTTATATTAGCAGCTATTTTAATTCATCTATAAACATTCTTTACTCTTATAATCCAGATAAAAAATATTCAGAAATTTTGGTGCCTTCTGACACAAACTATATTTTACACATGAATTCTTCAATATTGTACTTCTTTGAATGTTTCCAAAAATAGTTTTCAAAGAAATAGTTTTATTTTAACCTTCACTGTGCACAGTATAGGATTTCCATTTTCAACTGCTCGGGAAATTTCGAGGAACTTTCAAATAGAATATTATAAACTCTTTATATCAAAAGCGGGAGTTTTTGTTTTGCGCTTCCTACTAAACAACAAATGTTGCAATATTTTCTGCAACAGTTTTGAAATAAATAAAAAATACTTTGTTAGAAAATTTATAGCTTTTGTGTCAAATGGTATATTGATTTCTTTGCTGTTATATTTCCACTTATTATACACTTTTACTATTTAAAATAAATATTTGATTAAATAAAATATTTGGAGAACTTGGAAATCAAAAACTTAGTTTTATTGTTTAAATAAGAAATTGGTGGATTTTAATTTAGTTGAGCATTTGATAGCTTTAAAGATGAGGAATTACAGATTAAATTTATTAAACGAACTATTTTAATTTGTTATGATATTTTCTTTTATGAGACTTACTCAAGTTTTGAAAGGAAATACGAAAATGCATCTTTGAATGATTTCTGTGTAAAAACACACAGCTCTGCATTTGTGAAATACTCCATTCTAAATATGTAATAACATTGGATTATCAATTCTTCTGTAATATTTTTCTATGTTCAATTAGTAGTTGAAATATTTCAAAAACACAAACTTTAGTTACATGTTCATTACTAATAGAATATAATAAAATATTTCCTAGTATGAATTTATAATAATATATCCAATAAATAATATTAGGCAATTTTCTCCTTTCAGTAAAAAATAGTGTACTTTGACTATTTAATGTGTATCTTATTCTGTGAAATTCTCAGTGAGAAATTCTGATAATAGTATTAACATCAACATTTTAAATTTAACTCTTTTAAAACTTACTTTTCCATTATGTGAGAGATATTGTTTTTGGAAATAGATTAACTAAATGATTTTAAATAATTATATTTCTAAATAAATACTTTGTAACCATTAACACTTTAAGCCTTCGGATTGGTAGGAAGCAGTCACCATAGAAAAACATTAGCCATAATTATGAAATTATTTGATAACTAAATATATTCAAAAAAATTAAAGAAACAATATTTAGAACAATGATATTTATATAAGTGTATTCAGATTTTTAGAATATGTCAAGGCTGTTCGTATACTTTTGGAACGATTTCGATTATATCAATTTCTAATAAAAGTCATGGGTTCAAAATTTTGTAATTGATACCATTATATTGTTGTTACCTATCAATCTGAAACTTAATTTTCATGATAATAACTAAATCCATGTAATAAATAATAGATAATAACTAAATCATGATAATAACTAGATCCATGTAATAGGATCTAGAGAGGTATTGTATCCTATTAAAATGTCGCGTGTTCTCAATTTCAATTAATTGTTTGCGCTTGATGCATGACAAACAGCCTTTTTAAAAGAGAACAGCATAAGACTATATAACAGGCCCGAATATTCTGCAACATCACTAATTATACACATTTCTGTTATATCTCATCTTACTAATTATTTCTAACTAATTGAAATATTTGATCAGATGTTTGTTTACTTACTTTATCTTACTCAACTAGTTGATTTACGTTAATGGGAATAAGGAGTGTTCTGTTACAGGACAGCAATCTATTATACATGATAATTTTTCCTTTAATTTATTTAAATTAACATTTCTTTATTTTAAAAAAACTTGTCTAATTTATGGTTTCCCTGTGTATCCAAATATCTTTCGTAATCTCGCTTAATTTCATAAAAAAATGCATATTTCTTTACAGTAATCCGTTAATTCTGATTTACAATTGTTATTTCCTTGTCAATAAATAATTTAATTTCCTTTATGATGCATTAAAGATTAAAAAAAAAAGAAGTGAAAAGTAAATACTTTATTTATGATAGATATATTTGTCATAATGGATTGTTATAAGTAATATACTAAACCTATTATCTTATTTAGATTACAGATTATAATCTATAATTTCCTGTCTCTCATAAAATAATCGTATTTCATCTAAAAGTTAATGTAATCTCAGTTAATAGCCATTAAGCTTTGTTGTGTTGATAGCTTGAAATAAATAAATAAATCATTTCAGTATGTCATATCAACTTGAGTACTTAAAATTGGGTTTTTCCCCAACTGTCAACTACAATTTTGTAAAATAATCAGTTGGATAATGTAATTAATATGTTTATCGTTTCGAAAACATATTTAGTTAATATTCAGGATTTATGATATCAATATCTACATTTCATATCACGTGTTTTCTTGCATCATTCAGAAAAACCACAAATTAATTTTATTTATTTAGATAATTATGGGTAATTCCCTGTCAAAGATTTATAATATTTTTTATAAACCCAGATCTTTTTTTTTCTTTTCAAATATGATGCCAAATGTTTTTGTCTAAACACCATTTCTTTTCGCCAAGAATGAGTACTATTTAATTATTATTATTAGTAGTAATAATTAGTAATATTTAATAATTATTATTATTTAATAATATTAGTAATTATTTAGTTAATTATTAAATAATTAATATTTAATTATAATATCAGTTGATTATTTAGTAATATTTAATTAGTATTATTATTTAATAATATTAGTAATTGTTTAGTTAAGTATTAAATAATTAATATTTAATTATAATATTAGTTAATTATTTATAATATTTAACTATTATTATTATTTAATAATATTAGTAATTTTTTAGTTAATTATTAAATAATTAATATTTAATTATAATATCAGTTGATTATTTAGTAATATTTAATTAGTATTATTATTTAATAATATTAGTAATTGTTTAGTTAAGTATTAAATAATTAATATTTAATTATAATATTAGTTGTTTATTTATAATATTTAACTATTATTATTATTTAATAATATTAGTAATTTTTTAGTTAAGTATTAAATAATTAATATTTAATTATAATATTAGTTAATTATTTAGTAACATTTAATCATTATTAGTAGTATTAAGAATTTACTATATGTCTTGCTGTTATGATGATCATCTGAAGAGGACGCTGCTTTTGGCGTCTCTCATCTACTTCTGTTTCAGCCGCCTCTTCCCAGCAATATACTGTTCCGTCTCCAACCTTTCTAGCAGCATATAAATGAAACGCAATTGTTTTTCTGCAATTAATAATGTAGTTTTGCTATTTTTAAACCTAGAGATTGTGACTTTTTGTTTTAATCTACCAAAATCCCACTAGAAAAGCTAATCGTTAACAGACTAACTTTCTTCTTAGAATCAAACAATCTTCTACATGAACGGCAATTTGGGTTCAGAGAGGGCAGATCATGTGAAAAAGCATTGAATGAAATTCTATCTTCCTGCGCCTTAAAAATTAAAGAAGGAAAATACACCTCCCTTGTATCACTGGATATCAAAGGAGCATTCGATAATGTCGAATGGAGAGATATCCTACTACAGCTCTGTCTTCTAAACTGCCCAGGAAACATCGCTGGAGTCATCAGAACCTATCTATCGAATAGAAGCATTCTAGTCAACTGGGGAGCAGGTACATCCAGCCACAACCAACAGAAGGGATATCCTCAAGGCTCATGCCTTGGGCCAATCCTCTGGCTCCTCATAGCAAACCTGATTCTTAAAGAATTAGATCGTTTAGGCTTTCTCCTCTTTGCTTTTGCAGATGACTTCAGCTTCATCTTCTCTGGTCGAAGTCGTCTGGATTTAGAACTTGAGGCAGCTTCAGCCCTTCCCTTTTTTTGCCAGCTCCTGGAGTCTCTACACCTGCAACTATCAGCTGCAAAATCACAAGCCCTCACATTCGCGAAACCCTACAAACTAAAAAGGAAACCAACCATCAGAATTAATGGCATCAGTGTACACCATGTCTCCACCTTAAAACTTCTAGGCCTAACCATAGACCAACACCAAAATTGGTTTGCACACATAAATTACTTAAAACTTAAGCTCATTAACTACTACCACAACTCCACTAAATTAACATCTAAATCATGGGGTACTAAAAATACAATGTTAAAAATATGGTACACAACAACAACAGAAAAAATCATAACTTATGGTGCAGGAATTTGGGGAGGCCACCTAACCAAGGCAGCGCAAATAAAATTATTATCCATCCAACGCATGTTCCTACTGCAGATTTCTAGAGGATATAAAACTATTTCTAGTGATGCACTAGCAGTCATTACCGGCATCCCTCCTATCACATTTACCATTCTATACGAATTTCAAAGGAATAACATCTTACACCTACATAATAATGCCATAACACAAATCCACTTCCCACATTTAACCATTCAACACAAGATACAGAGCTGGCAAATTCACCCAGCTGATGAAACTTCCCACTTCCAAGTTAACTCTAAATGCAATTCCTACTCCCCTTCCCACCGCTTAACAGTCTTCACCGACGGCTCATGCACCGAAACCGGCGTAGGCGCAGCTTTTTGTGCTACGGAAGGCGGAGTGCTGACTCACCGGTGGGCCTGCAGATTGGACAACTTCAACTCTATATATCAGGCTGAACTCTTTGCCATCCACAAAGCTCTAGAATGGATTTTGGAACAACAAACAACCATTGCAATCCCCATCTATAGTGATAGCCTATCCAGCCTGCAGGCAATCTACGCCTTCAGAACCATCAATCCACAAATCCACGAAATTAAAACCCAACTTAGTAACCTGCTACATAAGACTTCGCTAGGTCATATGACAGCACACAAGGGGATCTTCGGCAATGAATCTGCGGACATGCTAGCAAAGGAAGCAACGACAAAAACATCCATAGACATCTCGCTACCTGCGCCCCACTCCTATATCAAAAGATCCCTTAAAATGCGCATGTTGCAGCAGTGGCAAGACCACTGGGACTACTCAGAGAAAGGAAGATATACCTATGACATAGTCCCGGCGGTATCTTGCAATCTTATTACTTTAACTCCCTCAACCACTGCCTTCCTAACGGGACACGGCCCTTTCGGGTCATATCTAAACAGGTTTAAAAGGGCCCGAACTCCCACCTGTGAGTGCGGCGCAGAGGCGTCAGCCTCACACTTCTATTTTAACTGCCCCCTTACAGCTCGCTGGCACATCCGTCGCCCCTCTTCTCCCCCTAGTGGTTGGCTTGATAATATTCTTTCCCGCCCAGCACTTTTAAATAAACTAAAAAACATCTTTAAGTTCTTGATGGATCTTTCTAACTTGACCCGCTCCTGAGAACATCATTCAATCTTAAACCATCTTCACTGCCCAGTGTCGCGTTGGAGGTATGTCTCTGGCAGTGAACTACCTGTAATGTACTATTTCCACCCCGCCCCCTGTCGCGTTTTCTGGCGGGTTCAACTCCAGCTAAAATATGTATTTTTTTTTAAGACCTTAATAAAGGGACCGGGAGGGACATCTATGCTCTACAGATCTGGTTCCCAGTCTGAGCAGTCCCTCTTAGGCATTCAAAATCTCTAAGAAAAAAAAAATCTTCATCATAAGGAGATTCTATTTATATTAATATCTTCAATAAAGTAAAATCACCGTTGTTTAAGGCGTTGGCTTTTACATTTCTAGACAGTCTCACATTTTTAATGTATTTGTATAAGAAAAGTTAGTACAATTAAAATCCTTTAGAAACGATTTCACTCTAGATTATGTCAATCTCTTTTTGTAACATAAATATTTTTAAACGCAATTCACATCCTTGTTTATCCTTACTGTTAGATTCTCATTATACGAATTTAATTATTTTCAAGAAACTAAAAATTTTTACCATAACAGAAGATAATTTCTTTGAAAGTTGATAGACATATTCTAGAGTGATATCGTTTCTAAAGGATTTTAATTATACTAATTTTTCTTATACAAATAAATTAAAAATGTGAGACTGTCTAGAAATGTAAAAGTCAACGTCTTAAATAGCGGTGATTTTACTTTATTGAAGATATTAAAAGAAATGGAATCTACTTATGATGATTTATATATATATATATTTTTATTAGAGATTGATTTTTTTGTTAGATTTATTTATATGTTAGAGTTTATTAGTATTTAATTTTGGTTAATATATCTATCAAAAAATAAATCTTCATCATAAGTAGATTCTATTCCTTTTAATATCTTTAATAAAGTAAAATAACAGCTGTTTAAGACGTTCACTTTTACATTTCTTGACAGTCTCACATATTTAATTTATTTGTATAAGAAAAACTAGTACAGTTAAAATCCTTTAGAAATTATATCCCTTTAGATTATTTCTATCAACTTTCAAAGAAATTATCATCTGTTATGGTAAGAAATTTTAGTTTCTTGAAAATGATTAAATGCGTATAATAAGAATCATAACAAAAAGGTTATCAAGAATGTGAATTGCATTTAAAAAAATATTTATGTTACAAAAATAAGAATTCTAGTACAAACTTTAAATGCATGGTGATCAAGAAATTTCTATTTCAAATATTTAATTATTTTAGTAAATACAAAAGTATTTTGGTGAGTTGTTTATGAAATACCTCGCAAATTTTATATTCAGTAATTGAAGAAATAAATGGAATTCTAATTAACAGACAGCGTAAATAATCCATTAAATATTGAAGCAACAAATTGAAACTATTTTTCAGCGATTTATCGCTTAACCCCTTAATCAAAAGCTCCCGATAAATGTAGGCTACTTTTTAAAATTCAAATTCCTTCATTGCCACCAATTTTTTGAAATAGAAATATTAGCCTTATTTAATGACAGATTAAAGTAACACGATAATGAAGCCAATTACACTATTTAAAAAAAAAACTGGTGGAAATCGAAATAAAAAAAAATCTTCCGGCCAGTACCGGGTGGAAAAGATAGCTTCCATATTGAATTTTTTAAAAATTCAACTCCTTTTACTCAAACACCCGAAGCTAAAATCTTCGGAACCCGATTATAGAAGTTTCACTCCCGGTTTTCGTTAATACTCATTTGAATGCGAATTTCAGCATGACAGTTACAGCATAACACAAATTAAATTGTTTCAAAGTATCAGCCAACCTAGAATTTCAAACAGCTATATCTCAACCATTTTTCTCATAAAGCCAAAGTAAAAAATACTCCGCAGTCCTTGTACCACAATCTAATACTTAACGGAAACGATTTTTTCAATTTATAATTTTTTGTTCATCTTTTCGAATTTTTTAAAATTCTAAAATATTTAATTGGCTGCCATTTTGAAACAAGATTGCGAATGAAGCTGGCCAACGAACTCGGTCGAGACCTTTGTATTTTCGATACACATACTTAGTCACATCCAAATCGGTTCATAAATAAGAGAGTTGCAATATGGCAAATGTCAGATATATATATATATATATATATATAGGGTGTTCCAAAATTCGACCGACAAATTAAGAGTGATGAAAGAAGATATCAAGAGGATGAAAACTTGCTATAGAACATGGCGTCGCAAACCACGTTTAGTGATGGAAAATCGCAAAAATAGTTATGAAGGATGTGACGCCAAGTGGAACAAAAAGTGCAAATAATAAGTAGAAAAAACATGTATATGACGTCAAGCATGAAAGCAATGCACTGCAGTTCAACATCAGAAAGAAGACACATTTTCATAGAAATTGTTCGAAGTTGCGGCCACGAAGGTCATTGCACAGCCGACACCAACACACGAAGGATTTACGGACCCATTAAAACATATTCCTATAAAAATGTCTCATCGTCTCCTTTCTGACGTTGAGCTGTAATGCATTCTAATCATGCTTTATGACAAATAAAAGTTTTTTCTATTTATTATTGGCCCTTTTTCTACCACTCGACGTCAAACCCTTCATAAATATTTTCACGATTTTCTCCCAACAACGTGATTTGCGACCCCATGTTCTATTGTAAGTATTCATCCTCTTGATTATTTCAATTACCCCTATTAATTTGTCGGTCGAATTTTGAAACCCACTGTATATAAATATATATATATATCAACATTTGAACGGAGGGTGGTTTTGGGGTCTGGGGGTCATGATCGGTGAAAATATACGAAAAAGTTTTGGAATTGCTTTCCTCCGAACGGCTGCAATAGGTAACTTTTTACTTTTTGTAATGAAAGCTGCCTAAAAGTAACGTACACTGACTGTGAATGTATTGGGTACGATGATTAAGGGGTTAATTAGAATGAATATAAAAAATTTAAGAACATGCATGAATATATACTCGTGAAATTGAATGATCTTACAGACGTGAATTGTGTTGCGCATCTAATGTAAAAAAATTAATTTTTTTATTTATTTACTGTACACAAAATTTGTTAGATGAATATAAACTTGTCACCTGTGCCGTTTTTATGTTTATTACAGTTATAGGAATTCTAAAATTAAAGTTGCGATTTTTTTTTCTTGGAAGATTGTCTATTAAAAATTAAAATATCAAAAAGGAAATGTCTTCATTTAATGAAACGATTCACTAACATTATTGTGCAATTTAAGTTACAATACATCCATTAGAATAATAATTGCAAAGAGAGCTTAACATAAATTAGATATAAAAGTTGAAGCGTCTCCTAAAGGAAGTTGAAGGAGGAGGTCGAGCTAGCGCGGATGGTGTCTCAAGAAGATTAAAAAGGATAAGATAAAATTCTCTTACCTTTTCTGAAGGTGCATCTCATGGCTTAATCCAATTAAAGGATAATCCAGGGGTTAAATCCAAGGCATTGTACATATCACATTTTGCTGAAAAAACTGAGTTTAAACATTAGTATGAGGCTGAATAAATTCACATATTTCACATTCTTGATTAACTTTATATTTACTGAATAGAGCACATGGACATTACAAGTATTCACACTAACATTAAGTTTGGATTACATTTAGATGACATTTTAGAGCTTATTCGCTCTACGTGTTTACGCGTTACAATTTCATTTTGTTTAGTAATATAAGCTAATCTATCGGGCGGAACTCCCCTGTTTGATCTTTGAGATCTTCTAGGTTCGTTTTCGTTTAAATTTTCCTCATTGTCTGTTTTTTTTATCTTCCTGCATGTCTATAAAGAATTTTGAGGAATCTCCCCCTGCTTTTTCAGGTTGTTTCTGAACTTCTAATTCTTCTCTCATATCAATGTTTGATTTTTTTTCGTTTTCATTTGAATTAGAGTTTTCTATAAATTTAACAGTTCTTGCCCTTATTACTTTATTATTGCCAATGTAGATCCTTTATCCTTTTGATCTATTATCATAACCTATAAATGTTCCTTTTATTGCTTTATCATCGAGTTTTCCTCTTTGGGATTTATCGAGATAAGCATAAGCTTTGCAGCCAAATACTTTTATGTTTGATAAATCCGGTTTTTTGTTTGTCTATAGCTGGTATGGAGTTGAATTGTGTGACTTCGTTGGAAGTCTATTTATAAGATACACAGCTGTATTTAAAGCTTCGGCCCAAAATTTATTTGGAAGCTGGGCTTCCGATAATAGGCATCTTGTCATTTCAACTAAAGTTCTGTTCTTTCTTTCCGAAACACCGTTCTGAGGTGCACAATGCGGAATAGTGAACTGGTGATGGATACCTTCATATTTTAAGAATTTTTCTAATTCTTCGCTAGTGTATTCACCCCCATTGTCTGATCGGATTTCTTTAACTGTGCGACCGAATTTATTTTTCGTTATGGCTACATATTCTTTTACTTTGGTAACTACCTCACTTTTTTTCGATAAAAGAAATACCATAGTAAACCTACTATAATCATCTGTGAATGTGAGAAAATATTTCTTCCCTCCTATACTTTCTGTTTGCATCGGACCACATACATCCGTATGCACCAGATCGATCGCCTTCTTAGCTCTGTTCTCACTCTGTTTTGGATACGGTGCATTTGTTAAATTTCCCTTTATGCAACTCTCACAAATTATATCATGTTTGCAATTTTGAATTTCTAAACCTGTTGCTAAATTGTTGGATAAGAGTTGTTTAATTGAATTAACATTTCTATGACCTAATCTCTTATGCCAAAGCTCAATGCAGTTTTTATTATTGCATTGTTCAGCAAAATTGACATAGATTTCTGGCTTTGGTTTGTATAGGTCAATTTCATATAAATTTTCTCTCTTTTTTCCTTCTAAGAGAGATTTTCCATTATAGGATAAGTTACAGGTGTTATTTTCAAACATGAATTCATAACCATACTTTGTGGCTTTCGTAACCGACATTAAATTTGATTGAATATCTGAGACATATAAAACGTCCTTTAAAGTTATGTCATTTGATTGTGTCCGTAATTTTATTGTACCTGTCCCGTGCGATTCTAGTGTTGTTCCGTTTGCTATCGTGACAGTATTTTTGCTGTTATTGTCAATGTCAACAAATACATTTATGTCATTACAAATATGTGAACTGCTTCCAGAATCGACAATCCAAGTAGATTTAGACTCATTATGTGCGATTAATGATAATTGCTTTTGAGACACTGTATTTTCTAAAGTGTTTTGATTTTCTTCGCTTTTACTCTCTTGAATTTGTGTGTTTGTTTCTGCTTTTGTTTCCGGAGTAAAATTACTTGCTTCAAAACATAAAGACGAATTTTGTCTGTATTTTTCATTTGTTTGGTTCTTAGAATTTTTATTCTTAAGAAACCAACAATTTTGTCGCATATGGTTTTTTCTTTTGCAATTCGTGCAAAAAAGGTTTTGTTCTCTTTTTGGATATGCCCTAGTGTTTTGTTTTTGTTTATTCTATGTTTTGTATACATTTTCATGCGATGAATTGGAGCTTTCTTGTCTCCTTTGAAATTCATCTGTTAGTTTTCCTTTTATAAATTCCGAATTTAATTCGGTCTCTGATCGGGCCTCCAATGCCGTGATCAGAGTATCATAGCTAGGTGGAAGGGAGCAGATAGATGAGAGTCCTTAATCTCTTCTCCTATAGACTTTAACTTATCAGCGGTTTCTAATATTTTAACTATATGGTCATTCATATTACCATTTTCAGCTAGTTTTATACTATACAATTTTCTCAGTAAATATAATTTACTAGATAAATTCACGCGCTCATGTATTGTTTTTAATGCTAGCCATGTAGCTTTAGCTGATGTTTCGTTTTTTATATAAATCAGTTGGGAGTCTTCTAAGCTCAAATTTATAATAGCCCTGGCTTTATTGTCTCTCTTCGTCCAATCGCCTGTTAAGGGGTTTGGCGGATCATCAGTTATCTGGTTGATTAAATCCTCTTTCATTAACAACATCTCTACCTTGAACTTCCAAATCGCGTAATTATTGGAGTTCAGTTTATCTATGCTACACATTTCTTTCATATTTGAAGCCATGATGTTGTATTTTTATTAATTTTATTAATACTTTGATAGTTTCTATTAATCTTTAAAACAATACTTTATTCTATTTAAAATATAGTTATTGATTTTATTTCTCTTTCTTATTAGAGAGTGGTTTTGCCTTGTTCAATCCTCATCGCTCATAATCTGATAAATTTTGAGAACTAAGGCAAATAAATGCTTCTTATATTTTATTCTTAAAATTCACTTAAACTTCACAATTGAAAATAAGGTAATGCAAGTTTATCATACCTGTTAAGTCCGCGAAGGTGTGGTAAGTATTATCCAACTTGAGAATAAATCCAATGGCACTATTTAATCACTTTTTCATATCACTGATGAGAATAAAAACACATCATATTTTCTAAATAAAGTATGGCTTCATGATATAATTTCTAAGTTTATTATTTAATTACTGTTAAAGAAAAAAAAAGATTAATTTACATTATTAAATTTACATCACACTATAAAAAAAGGTTAAAACATATATTTTAAGAGAAGTGTTCATCAGGTCTGCATTTAAAAAAGGTTACTCAGAGACTGAAGTATTAGTTCTTGGATGAGAAAAAACACAGTCACGTCTACGTCATATAGCCTTGAACTCTTGAGGTTACACGTGTAAGTTCTTTAATGAGAATCTCACAGAAAACAGAAAAAGTACTTTGTCAGCACAGGTGTTTCGTTTCACCAACTTGAAATCGGATAGATGAATAGTCAGGCTCACGATAATAGATGAAATGTTTATATCAGAAATCACTTTCCTAACAACATTTTTGTAGAGGACTGAAGAAGTTAAAGTCAAAAATAATAAGTTCAGAGTTTATGATTGCATCATTGGAAATTACGCATACGTCAGTGGAAAATTACACATTGCAAGGTTTCATCGTAAGAAACGCAATTGAAATAATAAAGTATATAATTATTGTTCTAATGTCTTTAATCTATTTCATATAATAACAGTTTATCAATTTAGAAGAGTTCCGGAACATTTATTCGAAGTTGAGTGGTCATAAATATCACTTTTCAGATCATTATGCGTTGAAAGATTTGTTGATTACTTTGAAGCTATTTCATTTCCTTATTAGACGATCAAGGTCTTTCCATCTTTCCCCATTGCGAGAGGAAATAAAAGAGTGGGTTTCTTCTATTTAATTTCTCGGATGAGGTTAATATTTCTAATAGAAGTAACATAAAAGGGGAGGCCATTATAGTATGTATAAGTTAAATACACTTTTATTAAAATTATAATAAGATAGGGCTTTTAGTGGAGTGACAAAAAAACTACTGTGATTAAATTTAGTTTCAACTATCTCTCTAAATAGCTAAATGCAAATCTACAAGTTTAAACTCAAACTTACGCAAGCAAAATGACCGCTCAAGTTCGTACCCAAAACGATATCCACGTAAAAGAATCGCTATTGCTGAAACACTTTAACCAAATGCATTTCAAATTTAATTCAAATGTCTCTACTAACTAGATTCCCGTGATTTCCGAACATTACTTTTTCAAATACGTAGAACAACCTCTTACGAAAAGGTAAACTCCAAGACTGCAGGAACTACTTTTCTCTTTTCATCCACGTCAATCAACAGCACAAATTGGCGTGATGTTTGAACTAAAGCTCTGGAAAACTGCGAAAATGACCACATGGGTGAGACTGGACTAACTTTTCCATTCAAGCTTTCGCACTCGTATTCAAACTTCGTCAACGAACCACAGTAAACTCTTTATCCGTACAAAAATAACTACGAAACCCAAATTCAGGGAACCACAATCATACTTGCGAAAGTCAGATTAAAGACATATAGAGTCCCTTTCACACGCAAGCTGTTAGGTGTGAGACATACTCACAATCTACACTCGCTTCATAATAGTATCTAGATGGCTGCCACATAATAACTATTAATGCCACATAATAACACCACAGATTATTAATGCCACATAATAACTGAATTAGAAATCACCAGATTTTATTGTGACTAGGGAATAATAATTTATCTTTTTATTCTTATATTTGAAGCAAGAATAATAGATTTATAGATGAAAGATCCAAATTTTAACAAAGAAATCGTCAGGCTGTTTTTATATAATTAACTTTTTAGCATTCCTCCAGTTCGCAAAATTTAAATACTTTTTACGTGAGATGAAAATATTTTTAAATTTCTTCGTTTAAAAAACTATTGAAGATGTTGCAATTACTATATTTCCGTTTAATTCTGATTTTACTAAGCAAAGTAAAGATTTTGAATTTTCATTTCTCTGGAGTCATCGGTCTTCTTTATCTCTGTTCGAAAATATTTGAAGAAATTGTTAAGTAATTGCTTTTAAACTTGAAATTCAATCCAAAAGCGTAAAAGAGAGTTTTATATTATCGTATCTTATTTTATAATAAGAAAACTTTCTTGAACTCTGAAAAAATATATAATTTTTTCCTTTTATCTAAAAAAATGTTGTAAAAACGTTTTAATTTATAGAAGTCGATTACATAAAACTATTTTTTTTTAAATAACTAGCTGCGTGCCATACCGATATGTTATATTTACATTACGTGCGAATTTATAATTTTTTCGGAATAAAGAGAAATTTAATTTTATTATACATTTAAAAAAATAATATTAATTTTATTAAATGCTAAACTTAAAATAAGAAATCATATTCACAAGGTAGGTTAAAGTGAAAATACCAAACTTTTATTTTCCAGATTGCATTATTTTTTATAAAGTTATAATAAAACATAACAATTTCTTTTTCAATTACATTGTTTGTCAATATATTTCGTTCTTTTAAACCTTTTTTTTTCTAATTTGAGCACATGAAATAAAAAATCATCTTTCTAACGAACTTGCACAAAAGTATTTTTAATTTATAAATTAAAATAAATCGTTTAACGAAAAACATAACTATTTATATTTGATTAATAGTTATAATTTTAGCACCATATTGAGATAATTTATGCACCAGTTTTAGGAAATACATTTTTTAAATCCATTTTTAATTCTTTATATTCAGTTCTAAACAGCAGAAAATAGTTCCAATTTGAATGCAAGTAATTTAAACCTTCGTGCATGACTGATGTAAAGCTCAAAGATGTTACAATATATCGGTTTCAAGATTTAAATTTGTCAAGACGATTTTTTGTATTTAGAAAATATGATTTTTGAGTCAAATGTATGAGAAGTTTTGTTTATATTTCTTCGACTTTTCATCTAAAATATAATTTAATCAAGTTTGTTTTCATCATCCATTCAGATGGAAAATATTTTTAATAAAAAATATCACGAACAAATTTCTAATAATCCTGATTGTTTCCTATTTTTTCACAACTATAGAATAAATGAGTCATTATAAAAATTGCTTTAAATGTTTTTTTTTTAAACTATATTAATATCTCAAAAAACTTTTAAAATTTCAAAAGTTATTATGTCAACCATATTTTTGTAAAATCATTGTATTATTTCGAACTTATATTCCATCGCATTCTGGCGGTTATGTGAAATAAAAATACACTGTCAGATATTATTAATACATGGATCGCCCAAATAAAAGTAGCACTATAGTCGGTTTGAGAAATAGTTTAGTGGTGTTTATATAAATTAGCTTACAAAAGAAAGAAGTAGTACAAACATAAATGATAGACTATACAAAGTCTTCTTGTATCCTGAAAAAAGTGTCCCAGCGCTCAACGAGATTATGGATACCCTGGGTGAAGAAGTCCGGTGTTGGTTGCGGAACCAATTTTCAACGGCAGTTTGGACCTCATTGTCATCAGCAAATCGCCCTCCCTGCAGAGCTTACTTGAGTGGACCGAAAATGTGGTAGTCACACGGCGAGAGGTCTGGGCTGTAAGGGGGGTGTTCAAGAACCTCCCAGTGGAATTGGTCCCCTTACGAAAACCCCTACATCATCGAAATACGGATCTGTGTGGCATACAATGCGTGCCATACACATTTTGCATTCAACGATAGATTTCACTAGTACTCACATTTTCCGCTGTTAAAAATTATATCGAAGGAGTTCTTTTATATTCTGGAAACTGATATTTTACACATAATATGCATGTACATAAAATAATAATTATTTAGAATTAGAAATTAATGATTTATTTCTTAATCAAAAATATACAAAATTAAATCGTATCTGCATATTAATAGCCGAGTGTCCACGAAACGAAAATAGTTGCCAGTGTTTAACATAAAGTAGTGTTTTTACAGTGAATATAAAAGCAATTGACGGAATTCGTCAAACTTTTGGCAACCATTTATAGCGAAACATAAGCAAAATTTTGATTATACACAACTGTTCCTAATTTAAACACAACCGTAAATGATACACCTATTCAGCTTTATAAATGAACATATTTGTTACTTTAGATAGACCCTTTTTACAATCTATAATAAAAATGAATTCAAATTTCAAATATTTTTTTCGCTTTTTTAATCTTTTATGTTTAATAGACTTTCATCTACTCTGAGAAATAAGAAACTTAATATCACTCACGTACCACTTCATTAAAAATATATCATTTAGTTTATTGGTTGTGTAGCTTTGATAAGACACAGAAAAAAAAACTAATCGAAAATAACATCTCAAGAAAATATCAAATCCGTAAATTAATCTGAAAAGCAAAATTATTTATTTAAATGCAGAAAATTAACATTTTTATGATATATTGAAAATGAAATATTTATTTCTTTTCAAAGAGCAAGAAAAGTAATAAGTACGTAATCCACAATGCTCATAAAAAAGCATTTACTAGTATAATTTTTTTTATATATGTGTAAGAGAAAGTGGAGATTGAGCAATATATAAAAAAGTCTAAGGCACGAGAAGATTGATAATATTTAAATTTATTCTACATCTCTGATAAGTTATCAGAATTAGACGTTTATGAGAAAAGCATACAATTTTTATTACGTGAGAAAATATGTAAGGTATAAAATAACATCAGCATAATATAAACGACATTTTTTTTTCACAAAAACAGGAATTTATCTAGATTGAACAAACATTATTTTTAATATATTAGGGGGCTTCGCCCCCTGCTCGCTACGCTCTCCAACCCCCCCGCGTAATCTCTTCGCGATTCCGTTCGGTATCGTGCAGCAATCCCTATTTTCTAGAAGAAAATAAAATAAAAAAAGCCGAGAAGATCTACGCAGATTTTCATTGGTCCATTTCCAAATCGTTTGGCACATTTCCAAATCGTTACTTTTTTTTTATATAGAGAGAAAAAACACTTTCAGCGCTGAGTTTGTTTTACCCTGTAAAAACGAATTTTCTTGTATTCGGAACCTAGCTAGATCTTTTTCTCGTGCTCGATTCAGTATAGGGGCTAGTTTCGTGAAAATCTCCCCAGTCGTTTACGATATCATTCCTAATCGGGAAAATCCCTTGCTCGTGTAATATATATGAATAATCGGGAAAATCCCTTGTTCGTTAATTATATATGAATTTGGCGATAGTAATTTGGTCGACAGGATAACTAACAAGTACCAATTGTATATATAGTGTTACGAATATTGTAAATAGTTAGTGTTTGTGCTTAAAAATAATGTAAATAGTTCAATTAAGCCCTATTCATAAGCTAATATTAATTTTTGTTGCATTGCAATATCTCAATTTGTTGATTTTTTGCAAGTGAGTAAACGCTATTGGATTTCAATGGGAGTCTATGGAAATTTGGCGAAATACTAGAAATAGCGCCAAGTTGGCACCACTTTTGGCAGCTAATTTTGACCGCCAAATTTGGCGATATATCGCCATGTTGGCGCCAAACTTGGCGACAGACCCCGAGCCCCTTCCCCTTGGTAATCCCCCTAATAGCGCCCATCCTATCTAAATTCTATACTTTCATGTTAATTCCTCCTAAGAAAAGTCAGAAAGCTCTGACCAATCAGATACGTTTCGCGGTATCTACGCAGATTTTCATTGGTCCATTTCCAAACCATTTTTTATATATATATATAGAGGGATATTCATCATTTTGTGATTTAATTTTAAGTTTATAGAGTTTTTTTTTTAATGAAAATATATTCTTGAATATGCTTACAGCATTAATTAATGTTTTCATCAGTATGAAATTATAAGACGGAAAAAAATTAAGCGTTTTTTTTTAAATTTATTTGTGGTTTAATTTAATTTCAAATTCATTATCGGAAATATATATGTGTTTTTCTACACTTTGAAGTATTTTTCTGAGTATTTTATAATACATTTTGACATATTAATAAAGGGTTTTGTGAAGAGAAATGATTTAATTAAGAAAAAAGCATTTTTGTGGTTTAATTTGAAATATTTCATTTATTTTTTTAAAACAAATCACTTCTTTTTAACTTTCAATAAATAAAACCACACTTATCCTACAATTTTGGATCTTTTTGAAACATTATTTTCTAACGTTTCCTATGTCTGTAGAAATTAGATTTCCAATAATAATAATAATAATAATAATAATTTTAGAAAAGCACAATACATTAAAAATTATAATTTACATGACATTTTGATTTTTAAAAACGAACTATTTATATTGCTGAAAATCTAATTCGTAAGTATGTGAAATTTGCTTTAAAGATTTTTGTTGGTCAATCAAAACGTAAATGCTGAAGTTTCGGCATTTTTATTATACAGGTATATTGAAGAAATATAGACTGAGTAAAATAAACTTAAAGGATACTATTAAAGAAAAATGGATTCAGTAAAATGCCTTTTTTCAACATATGTATAATAAAAATGAATCCAAATTCGAGTTTTTTTTTCTTTTTTCAACCGCTCGCATTTAATGGACTTTCAAAACTAACATACATAATATTACTACATACCAAATCAAAAAAAATATATAATCTTTATTTATTTATTTTTTATTTATTTATATATTTTTTTGGTAGTGTAATTTTGATACGATATGGAAAAAAAGAAATCTGCAATACTATTTGGAGAAAGTATTAAAAGTGCATACATGTAGAAAATAAACATTTTTAGGAAGCACTGAAATAAAATTTTATTTTCTTTACTAAAAATATAAAAGTAAACAGTAGACAATGCACTCATAGAAGATTCATTTATTGATATTACAGAAAAGAATTTATGTGTAAGATAACGTGAAGATTAATCAATATAAAAAACGTGTAAGGTGTGGAAATATTGATAATAAGTAAATTTATCCTGCATCTCCGACGATTTATCACATTTTGACGTTTATGAGAAAAGCACACAAATTTTATTACTTGAAAAAGCATAAGAGAAATACAAAAGTTCAGCAGAATGTAAATGGCATTTTTTCTACAAAAAATGAATTATTTTAGATTAAACAAGTAATCTCTGTTTAGATATATTTTAATCATTTCATAATTTAAAAAAAAATCATAATTTTATGTACAGGGTAATTATAATTAAAGTCCCAGTTTCAAAATTCTGTAAAAAAAGAAATCACTGTTCAGAATGTCTTCAACTTTGAATTGAATATACTGGAAGAAGGGGGAAACGGTATGGTATTAGAGAAAAAAGTTCGAAAGTGTATAAATAGATGGCGCTTTAAGTGACATACTATGCAAATGAAGAAGAAACGGGCGCAGTTAAAAACCGAATCATTATGTGCTTTTTATGCGGTTTTTGGCCCAAGGACAGTTAAAAACCGATTTTCCCATCCAATCCTAGTACGATCTTCTTGTGATGGATGGGCTTTTCACTAACAGTACCACAACTGTTGACTGATTTGGAAGTCATTATTTCTGTCAAACAACCGAAACAAAAGTACGGTTCTTTTATTGTGCAACTCATTCCAAAGCCGTCGTATTTCGATTAAAAATGTCACTTGTAGCCGAATCCACTTTCGTTATGCTGCTTACAGTGCCTTCCATTGATACACTTTGGAACTTTTTCACTTTGCCCCGTAAAATTACGGGTTGCACAAAATGATGGGCATGGAATGTTTTTTTTTTTTTTTTTTTTTTTTTTTTTTTTTTTTTTTTTTTACGGGGTATGACTGGAATCTCTGCTGCCGGCCTCTGCCCGTAATTTTTTTTAACAGGGTACGTGATTTTTTTTTTAAACTTCATGCGTGATTCAGCTTTATTGCAAGCTATTTTATTATATGGATAATAGATATAGAAATGTCAAACATTGATTTTGAACATCATAATTGGAATTTACATTTGTACAGTGATATTTATCGAAAAACACATTAATTATTTTTATTTAAACAAGGCAATTTCGTATCCTTTGAATTATTATTTTTATTTTATTTTTTAATTTGAGCTCTTATAATGCATTTTTACATTTTATTAAATGATTTTATGAAGGAAAAAAGATTTAATCCAGGAAAAATTCAGTTCTTATCTAAAGTGTAAAATAATTGATTTTTGAAAAATGAAAAATAAAAGAAATAAACCTTAGTTCTACTACAATTTTAAACTTTTTAATTTTATTTTTTTTGCTTGCTTTACATGTAAAGCAAGCAAGCTCAAACTTCAAAAAAGTTAATTATTTAAAAAATAATAAAAAATAAAACTGCCCAGTTAAACTGAGGGCATTGAGCTCATAGGCTATTCACACTAATTCTATATTATACACTTATTTCAAAGAATTTGAAATAAGCCTCTCGAAAAATAAAGAAATCGACAATATATTAAGGGGGGATCACCCCCCGTTACCCCACCCCCTTATAGTTAACAATTGAACCAAACCTAATCAGGGAAACCCTTTATTACAATGAACATATATATTAAATTCGAAGCAAATCGGATAATTCTGTATGAAAAACCCATTTATCTAAATTAAGGGAGATTAACCCCCCGTATCCCCCTTTATACTTAACCAATGAACCCCAAGACTAACCAGGGAAGCTCCTTACCACAATGAGCCTATATACAAAATTTGAAGAAAATCGGATAATTCTCCATGAAAAACACATTCATCTAAATTAAGGGGGGAGGATAAGCCCCCCCCCCTTTACCCTCTTTATACTTAACCAAAGAACCCCCTAAACTAATCAGGAAAGCGCCTTATCACAATGAACCTATATACAAAATTTTAAGAAAAAGGCATATTTCTGCATGAAAATCTCAGTTATCAAAATTAAGGGGGGGCAACCCTCCGTTACCCCCTTTATACTTAAACAATGAATCCCCAAAACCAATCAGGAAAACGCTGTATCACCATTAACCTGTATACAAAATTTGAAGAAAATCGGATAATTCTGCATGAAAAACCCATTTATCTAAATTAAGGAGGGATTAGCCCCCTTTCCCCCTTTATACTTAACCAATGAACCCCCAAAACTCTTCAGAGAAGCGCATTATCACAATGAACCTACATACAAAATTTGAAGAAACTCGTATAATTCTACATAAAAACTCATTTATCTAATTTAGGGGGGGTTATCCCCCCTTTCCCCCTTTATACTTAACCAATGAACCCCCAAAACTATTGACAGAAGCGCATTATCAAAATGAATCTATATACAAAATTTGAAGAAAATGGGATAATTGTGCATGAAAAACCTATTTATCTAAATTATGGGGTGTTAGCCCCCCATTTCCCCCCTTTATGCTTAACCAATGAACCTCCGACACTAATCAGGGAAGCGCCTTATCACAAGGAACCTATAAACAAAATTTAAAGTAAAACGGTTAGTTCTATCAAGAGTTATCGCGTTACGTACATACATACATACATACGTACTTACGTACATACAGAACCGGCGGGCACATAAGCTCTCAGGCTCTGATAGCCTGTGAGCTAATAAAAACAATAAAATGTCATAATATATGTAAAAATACAGTAAAAAAATGACTATTTATATACCAGTTTTATTTTTAAAAATAAACTATTTATATTATTGAAAATCAAATGCCTAATTTTATGAAAGGCAAGTTAAATAGTGTCCAAAAATAGCGAGTCAAAAGAAAAGTATTTGTTGAAGTTTGAGCTTTGTACTTGGATATTGAAGAAGCACAAACTGAAAAATATTAATTTCAAGAATCATTAAAAAAAAAAAAAAAAAAAAAAAAAAAAAAACACGAAAATATATATATTTTTATTTTTTGCTAGGGTGCAAGGTCTTTATAAAGGGCTTGTTTACGTGTGTACAGTCATCGTATTTTATGTAACTTCGGCAGAAAACACTGGATACCTAAGGTACAGTTTTAGCAAAAAATAAGAAAATTTATATTTTCGTGTTTTTTTTTTTTTTTTTTACGATAATTCTTTTACTTCGCATGCAAATAATTAGAGTTTATTTAATTGAGCATAATTATTACCTTTTTTTAAAAAATAAAGAAAAACATTTTATCACAAACATCAGCAGAAGTTTTTATTCTATTTATTCCCTTTTTTCAAAGATATCGTTTTATCGTCTGCTACCATCGAAACATGATAAATTAAATTTCATTAAAAAAAAATACACAGTAGTAGAAAAAAAAATATTTTTCTACATATTACAAAGATGAATTTGGTTGTATTGGTTTTTTTTTTTTTTTTTTTTTTTTTACTTTTGGTTTTAAATTCATGAACCCCCTGTGCGTAGACCGGGTTAAACAGCTACTTTCATTATATTATCTGTGGAAAAAATCTGTTGTGGTACATTTTAGTGATGTTAGGATGCTTCAAAGATAATGAAATTTAAAATAATCACGAAGGTGAACTACAACATGTTTTCTATACATTATGAAGTGCATAGCATTTATTGTTCATTTACAGATACTCACTAAAGTATTTCTTTGCATACTGACTATGACAGATAGCAGCTGTAAATGTGTTTTCCTGTGTAATATGCATTAAATTCATGAACCTCTGTGCGTAGACCGGGTTAAACAGCTAGTTTCATTATATTATCTGTGGAAAAAATCTGTTGTGGTGCATTTTAGTGATGTTAGGATACTTCAAAGATAATGAAATAAAAAATAATCACGAAGATGCACTACAACATGTTTTCTATAGATTATGAAGTGCGTAGCATTTATCGTTCATTTACAGATACTCACAAAAGTATTTCTTTGCAGACTGACTATGACAGATAGCAGCTGTAAATGTGTTTTCCGGTGTAATATGCATTAAATTCATGAACCTCTGTGCGTAGACCGGGTTAAACAGCTAGTTTTATTATATTATCTGTAGAAAAAATCTGTTGTGGTGCATTTTAGTGATGTTAGTATACTTCAAAGATAATGAAATAAAAAATAATCACGAAGATGCACTACAACATGTTTTCTATAGATTATGAAGTGCGTAGCGTTTATCGTTCATTTACAGATATTCACAAAAGTATTTCTTTACAGACTGACTATGACAGATAGCAGCTGGAAATGTGTTTTCCGGTGTAATGTGCATTTTTATATTTATCTAATTTTTAGTGCATTACGTGGTATGAATAAATTCACTAGATCATACACCGATCTGCATTACAGGAATCGCACACTATGGGCATAAATTGGTGAAAATTGAATTTTACTGAATTATGTGGTTTTTTTTACTGAATTATGTGTTTTTTTTACTGAATTATGAGATTTTTAAATTGTTTATTTTGCTAATTGCTTGCGTTAATAAATATTAATTAATTACAAAAAATTATCAATTATAAATAAATAATTATAAATTGCTTGCACTGTTAAAAATTTGCAGCAAACTGTCCAGTCATTTGACCGTTTTTATAGAAAACGGTTACATAACCGTAATTTAAGTCTATTCTGACCATATTATTGCCTATATTATGGTCAGAATAGAGTTAAATTACGGTTATGTAACCGTTTTCTATAAAAACGGTCAAATGACTGGACAGTTTGCTGCAAATTTTTAACAGTGTGCATTTAATTGTATGAAAAAATGAAATTTCCAAGTACAATTTTGTTATTGTTGGAAAGTGATTCATAATCTTTGCGTGATGCATAATTTTTGTTCCTGTTTTTCTTAAAATTGTAGAATAGAAATAAGCTCATTATACACGTTGCTCATAAAGGGACATTTATTCATATGTTCAAAAATAGTTTTCTTAGAAATTCAGTAAGCTTAAAAAAAAAAAAATTGAAAGATAAGCAAAAAAAAAAAAAAAAAAAAAAGAAAAGATGTATGAAACAAGACGAATGTTCATAATTAAATTCATCTTAAATCTCCGATAAGTTATCACAATTTGACGTTTATAAGAAAAGCATACAAAGTTCATTACTTTAGAAAATATGTGACAGCTAAAAATCTTCAGATGAAAGTAAGCGAGTTTTTTTTTCTTTTAATAAACATGCAATCTTTAAGAATAAACAAGAAATTTCCTTTTTAAAACATTTTTGAAATTTTGCATATGAAAAGTAACATTTTTTATGTACGCATATTTTTATTAATGGGAGAAAATTCTCAAATTTATTTAGAGGATTAAAAATATGTTTACAGAACCATAATACAGAAAATAAATGAAAAATAAATGAGCTGTTTTAAATTTTTAAATTTCATCCCCATTTTAGCTAAATTACAAACTAGTTTAATTTATAAAAGATAGGCCTGTGATTATAAATCAAACTATTTTTTAAACACATAACTGAGATATATTTATGTAAAATAAATGAAAAATAACTGAGCCTTTTTAAAATTTAAAATTTCATCTGCAGTTTTACTTAATTAGAAACTAGTTTAATATATGAAAGATAGGTCTGTGATTATAAATCAAACTATTTTTAAAAACATAACTGAGATATATTTCTGTAGCATATTATTGGTTTAAAAATAATTTCCGGTTACAGTATAATAGTATACTATATATAGTATTCATAAAAATGCGAAATTGTGATAACAAACCCTGTTGGTTATGGGATATAGATTTATGCTACTTAGGTATTAACAGCATGCCAGTGGAATCGTCCCCAAAGAATTGGTTCGTAAAGGGCTCGGGCTCAGTTTTACACCAGTCTTTGGGCCTAAAATGAAAAATCTATTTATTAAAAAAAAGAAAAGAAAAAGAAAATAAACTTGCTATTTAAGAAACAAGAATGTAGTGTGAAACCCCCAGTTATTGACAATTAACGAGTAACTAGCACTTGAGCTAAAATCTAACTCAAATAAGCTTTTTATTGTAAAATTCGGCAAAGTAATGACATCTAGTGGCAAATAACACACTTATTTTATTTTGGAGTCCATTTATTCACCACTAGAGGGCCAAGAACATATTCAATGAAGAAACTTTTGAGAATACAAAAAGTGCCATTTTGAAGCAACCATCTTATTTCTAGAATTAAGGAAGTGATTTTCTAATCTATTTGTAATTCAACCATCCTAAACATTTTTCTTAAAGTTATACTAGTAGAAATTAGTTTAAAGATGCATATGATATATTAGGGCCATGGTTTAGTATTTATAGTTATTTAATTTAGCTGAATGGGAGGTGCCAGTTATTGGTTCCTAGAATTTCATTTCACCAGTCTTTAACACAGGTGTTAGAGTTATTGATTATATTATAGAAAGTTGAAATCTATTATTTGTATGGTTTAAAAATGCATAACAAAAAAGTGAAATTTATCTTGCAGTAATTATCATTAAAATTTAAGTTGTTTTACCAGTGTCTGACACCAGGTGTCAGTAACTGGTTCATAAATGTCAATTATTGGATATCTGCATTAGTAATAATCCAGTACTATATATTACTGCTATACACACATTCTATATACTCTGCTTTACTAATAATGTAGTATAGCTTACTAAATACCACTTTTTATAGTAAATATTAATGTATTTTGTTTTTATAATAAAGAATAAAATTTTTAAAGCATTTTAATCTTTTAAAATAAAATGTCAATCACTGGTTTACTTTGTGTCAGTAATTAGTGTTTCAAAATTGGGATAGTGTCAGTTATTGGTATTTTTGATCATATTTATGAATAAAATTGATTTTTAATAATAAAATGTATCATTTTTCGAAATTTTGCCAACAATATTTTTTTAAGATATCTCTACTATCCTTTCAAAAACAAAGTGAAGTATAAAATAGATTTAAATATTTGTAATAGGGATTTAAACAAGAAAGAACGCTAGTATAACTTTCTTAAGGTGTTGAAAAATCGTTGAAAAATCAGTTTAAAAAATAATTATATTGTTATTGATACAACATAAAGATAAATATTCTATCTGATTTTGAAGCCTTTGATTTTGAAGTGCTATTATCATAAATAAGCTGTTGAATAACTTTAGTCTAACCTCTCTTTCGATTCGAATCCTTTTTCCAGAAATACTGGAAAACTGAACTCAAGTCTTTCTGTCATGATTGTACAATAATGTTCTACATGAATAAGAATAGTGGCTTCTTCAGATTTATTGCAATGGATGCGTATAAAATCAAAGACTAAAAAATCACAAAAGTTGTCATTAGGAAGTATTTAGTATTCATACTTATTTCTGTGTATGAAGAAACTTTTAACTGAGAAAGTAAAAATAATTTTAATTTAATTTTATAATAATTCAAATTTTTTAAAACAAATTAAAATCTTATTTACATTTTTCCACTGCGTACTTTCGATTTCAGTCTTAGGATCCAAAGCAAGAGCTCGGATTCATCTCTAGTAAATATGTGTTTTTTTTTGTGTATATATATATATAACGTATGTAAATGTATCAGCCACATGGTACAGGTTAATCTCCATTAAAAAAAAATATTTTAAAATGTGCACTAAAATTTTAGCAAAACACTGTGTTTTATATCTGGATAAAACATACTTTTAATACAAGTGTTAATTCTTAAAGTTCGTTTAGCCATTAAAAAAATATTATGTACATTTAGAATATTTATTTTTATAAGATTCTTCATACTTATTTCTACTTTTCGACATAGTTTTAATGTCTATTGAAACATTTGTCGTAACGCCCCACGAGGTTTTGTAACACTTCCTCATAGAATACCGCCACCAGTGAGAAAAGTCACACCTTTAACACCGTTTCCACTTCTTCGTCAGTGTTCAGTCAGTTTTCGGTGAGGAAAGATTTCAGGTATCGGAAGATGGGATAGTCAGTCGGAGCAAGGTCTGGACTGTATGGAGGGCACTTACGCACTTTGCTATCATTCATAGCATTGTGGAAGAACACCTCACAGATCTGACGATGAAAATGTTCTCTGCTGTCATATTTGTTGCTGCGAAGAAACCGGATTACTCACCGTATTTCACAGTCGGTGGCATGATCAGTGGATTTGAACATGTTTATAACTTATTGTGAAGCAACACACTGACACCATAGGTTCACAACAGGCGCCTCCTGTAGTGAAAGGGATGACTGTAGTCTGCGCAAATGGGCTTTGCTGCAAGCGTACGATATTTAAATAAACACTTGGTAACGGATCTTACTTTGAAAATAACCCTCGTACATAGAACACAAATCATGTAAAAGAGAAATACAGGGATCGTATATCAAGAGTTTGAATGTGCTGATGTGAAATACTGACTTGAAAAAATATGATTCTCGTCAAAATTTTATATTTATTCCATTATGACGAGAATACCGCTGCTGAGATTAAAGAATCCCACATACAAAGAATTTTATTTGCGGAACACGTCATCTGCACTAGTTTTAAAATTAACCATTAGCACATGATATAAAATTTGTGTTATGCTAATTGCATATAATATAGTTGTGTGAGTTTCATAATGTTTTTCGCCGCACTCTGGGTGTAAAGTGTAAGGGTTTCTTAACTGTTGTCATAGGTCTCACATGCCGCTGCATTTTTCCATGATCACGGTATTACTATAACAATTACAGACATCTAGTTTCTTTTTTACCCTTTTTACTGTCGCTACATATTTCCGAATAGCTGAATATTAATTATAACAATCTTGTACATAAATATTGGTGCATATACAGTACTGATAAAATATTTAAGCATTTTATTCATTCATGGATCAAGGGGTCTGAGTACTTTAGCTATGCGACAACTTCTTTTACAGTAGTTAAAGGTTAAATTCGACAACGTTTTATATTAAAGTAGATTTGATGAAATAGAAAAAAATGATTACATTTATAATAATAGCTTTTTATAGTTTGAAGCCACGAAATCATCTAAGGTCTAAAAATAATCATATTTTAATTATTAACACATTAAAAGATTTCATAAACTGGGAACATATTGTAAAGCCGTATTCACAAAATTAATGCAATTATATTTAATGTTTAGCATAGTACCAGGATTTGCGGAATTAGATAATCAATATACAGGTTGATTCCTTAAGTCCGTAAAATAACTCTCGCATTTATAGAGGATGTAATGATAACCAAGGTGCGTACGTTGTCTTCAGACTAAAACATTCTCTCCAATTAATCGTAAAACATGCAATTTTTTTCAGCTATTAAATAAGGCGACAGATTATATTCAAAATTTATGATAGAAGTATTTACACATTCTCAGAATTTTAAAAATTAAATTAGTTGCCGTAATAATAATTAATTTTAATGGTATCAACAAAATTATTGAATTTCAATGAAACAAGGTAAAGGACACACATCTATGGGAATAAATTACTTTAATTGCATTGTTCAATATGACATATTTTCGTATACAGTCACATTTCGATACAATAGACACTTTTTATTTAAAAATTCCGCATAATTTATATCAATTTTATTCCAAAATATTGCCTTTAGATTGTAACATATAATACAATATTCAACTTAATTGAAGATGAATATTAAAAAGTGAATTTTACATATGTAATTTTTTTTAAATGTTAGTTTTTATTCATGTAAAGTCTCTTGCTATGAATTTTTTTTTTTATTTTAAGCTTATGAGACGATCATTAATAAAAAACTATCAGGTACTACGAAATCACGGCAAATTTTAAACATCGTTCAAATAGAATTTTCTTTAATTATCAATATTTATATTCTTATGTTCAGAATCAGATGACAAAACATTTCTCGTTATAAAGAAATGTATTTCATCAAAATTATTTATTTTGAATAAAATTACACTAATATATAAATATACAAAAGAAAACTTTTTTTTCGAGAAATTATACTTTTGTAATAACATTATAAATTAATAATATGCATTAATATGCATTAATAAAATTTAGTATGTATATTATTTTACATCCATATTTTTCTTTTCAGGAAATAAGAACGTACTTCCAAAGAATAAACATTACATTTTACATTGCATACATAATTTTTTACAGCTCCTATAAAAAACATTTTCAAACATTTCCTACAGTTTCTAAAGCAAATTTAAAAAAATGCTTCATGGGAAAGAAAAAACGTTTAGGTTAACGATTTTGTTTAAAAGTTTTGGAAATATTTTGAGATTATTATAGAATTTCAAGTTTGTAATTTTAAGAAATTACAGAAACTGCTTAGAAAATGAAAAATTCTTGTATGATGTTATTACAGATATATTTTTTATATGAAAATAATTTAATACAAGATAAACATGAGAACAAAGAAAGAAATTCTTTTTAAATCAACTTTACCTTTTCAAATTAGATATTTTATAGAATTTTGAAATTTCTGAAATTGAAGATTTTCTTTCAAAAACAATAGTTTAAAAAAAATCTGTAGAAAACTTATGCAACAAATGTGAATCAAAAATAATTTATTTTTATAAAATTATTCAGAATTATATTACATGTGTTGATTGCAATTATTAGTCAATATAGATCTCATTTAGACATTTCGAAAATATCTCAAAAATTCTAAAAAGTACATGAAGAATAATGATTATTAAAATATCATATACTAGCAAGCTACGCCCGCTACGCTGGTCAATTTCTTTTAACGAAACTTTAATCAAACAAAATATTGACATTTCATAAATAACTTTTATATTTTAACAGAATAATAAGGCTACTATAATTTGTGACTCGTGCTATAGCCAATATACACGTCAGGACACGTCGCCCTTATCATTATCTTTTTACGCATGAAGGTTTCGCTATGGTACTCCATTGGAAAATTTGGTAATTTTTGAAATTCAATATTTGAAAAACGGCATAATCATTAGATTTGAAATTTATATCAAGAAAAATACAATTTTTTACCTTTCAAACGCAGTTTGTCTAACAATTTTCTGACAAATAATTTTGGAGTTATCATTTTTTTCAGTAACTTCAAATGTTTCATTTTTCGAGATTAATCTGGTGCAACAATTAGCGAAAAACCCAGTCGTCAGCAACGCATAGTTTTTTATTAAAGGGGCTGTTGGAGCAGGGATTGTCACCACCAATTTGCCACCATCACTTTTGAAATCGGTTCCGTGGTTCCAGAGATTCCATAGAAATTGTAATTTAGAATGACTTCAGAACGCTTTTCGCTCATTTCCCCCATTTAAATTTCGATTTTTTTAAAAACTTATTCTTAGAGAGCATTTACATCTTATAAGTAACTGCAATGTTAAATTTCAAATTTCTTGCCCCTTCAGTATAAAATAGTCGCAATTTTCGAACATTTTTCGATCCTGCACCCCATTGATGTTAGTGGCACCGACATAAAATATAGCCTATGTTGGAGTAGGGATTGTCCCCATCAATTTGCCACCATTACTTTTGAAATCGGTTCTGTAGTTCCAGAGATTTCATAGAAATTGTAATTTAGACTGTTTTTAGAACGCTTTTCGCTCATTTCACCCTTTTAAATTTCAATTTCTTTTTGTTCTTAGAGAGCATTTACATCTTATATGTAACTACAATGAAAAATTTCAAATTTCTAGCTCCTTCAGTATAAAAAATAACAAGAACGAAAAATCATGCGTCAAGCATAGATTATGTAACACTTTCCAACGCTTCCAAAATAATTTTACGAATCATACTCTTTTATAAGCTAAAAGATAACATCTAAGTAATCCGAATACTTTATTCAGCCCTGTATAGGATCTATAGATTTGTATATATACTACATAGGATGCTAAATTTTAGTTCAGTTAGGAAACACGTAGCACAGTTTAAAATTCTCCGTCTGGAGTTAAATAATACGGAAATGTGTTCCCGAACTTTTGTACTTCCCTGTATAGGATCTACAGAATTTATACACACCACGTAATATACAAAAAGCGATTTAAAATTAAAATCGCATTCAGTAACTTAAAACGCACTTCCAGGAATTATTGTTAACATACAGTAGAGAATTCTTTTGTGTGTCCCTGTAAATGAACGATGACTGCTATACACACAATATTCTGTAGTAAGTCTCTTGTAATGAACCTTATATAAATTTCAATGCGTTTAAAATAGTGAAACATTATTTAAATAAACCGCAGACGATTTTTCTCCATAGACGTAATGTAACGGAATTCTTTTGACTGTCCCTGTAAAGTAAGTATAAGTGCTATGCACACCCTATTCCATATTAAGCTTCTTCTAATGCACCTTAGTGATATATATAAATTTCAATGCGTTTAAAGTATTGAAACATTATTTAAATAAACCGCAAATGATTTTTCCCCATAGACCGCAATGTAACGGAATTCTTTTGAGTGTCCCTGTAAAAAAACTATAAGTGCTACACACTTCCGTTGAAATAGGGAACATGCTATAGATAACGATTATAACATATAAAATTTGCAGGGCAATCCGAGCATATTTACGGGAGTTAGAGCACGGACAGACGGCAGACGGCAGACGGCCAGACGGCCAGACGGCCAGACGGCCAGACGGCAGACGGCCAGACAAACCGAAGTCATAAACACTTTTCAACTAGGTTGGAAAGTGTTAAAAATAAAACTGCCCAGTTAAACTGAGGGCATTGAGTTCACAGGCTATTAACACTAATTGTATATTATACTTTAATTTCAAAGAATTTGAAATAGGCCCATCGAAAAATAAAGAAATAAACAATATATTAAGGAGGTGGTCATCCCCCCGTTACCCCTCCCCATAGTTAACTAATGAACCCCTTAAACTAATCAGGTAAATCTCTAATTACAATGAATATAGATACAAAATTGGAAGAAAATCGGATAATTCTGCATGAAAAACCCATTTATATAATTTAAGGGGGGTATTAGCCCCCCGTCCCCCCCTTTATACTTAATCAATCCCGAAAACTAATCAGGGAAGCGTCTTAACCCAATGAACCTATAAACAAATTTTGAAGCAAATAGAATAATTCTGCATACAAAACCCATTTATATAAATTAAGGGGGGATTTTCCCCCCGTTCCCCCCCTTTATAATTAACCAATCTATGCCGAAAAACTAATAAGGGAAGCGCCTTAACACAGTGAACCTATAAACAAAATTTGAAGGAAAACGGAATAATTCTGCATGAAAAACCCATTTATATAAAATAAGGGGGTATTAGCCCTCCGTTCACCCTTTATACTTAACCAATCAATCACGAAAACTAATCAGTGAAGGGCCTTAACACAGTGAACCTATAAACAAAATTTGAAGGAAAACGGAATAATTCTGCATGAAAAACCCATTTATATAAATTAAGTGGGGGATTCTCCCCCCGTTCCCCCTTTTATACTTAACCAATCAATCCCGAAAACTAATCAGTGAAGCGCCTTAACACAGTGAATCTATAAACAAAATTTGAAGGAAAACGGAATAATTCTGCATGAAAAACCCATTTATATAAAATAAGGGAGGGATTATCCCCCCGTTCCCCCTTTATACTTAACCAATCAATCCCGAAAACTAATTAGGGAAGCGTCTTAACACAGTGAACCTTTAACCAAAATTTGAAGGAAATGGGATAATTCTGCATGAAAACACATTTATATAAATTAAGGGGGGATTAGCCCCCCCCGTTCCCCCCTTTATACTTAACCAATCAATCCCGAAAAACTAATCAGGGAAGCGCCTTAACACAATGAACCTATAAACAAAATTTGAAGGAAAACAGAATAATTCTGCTTGAAAACCCATTTATATAAATTAAGGAGGGATTAGCCCCCCGTTCCCCCCTTTATACTTAACCAATCAATCCCGAAAAGTAATCAGGGAAGCGTCTTAACCCAATGAACCTATAAACAAAATTTGAAGGAAAACGGAATAATTCTGCATGAAAAACCCTTTTATATAAATTAAGGAGGGATTATCCCCCCGTTCCCCCCTTTATACTTAACCAATCAATCCCGAAAAGTAATCAGGGAAGCGTCTTAACCCAATGAACCTATAAACAAAATTTGAAGGAAAACGGAATAATTCTGCATAAAAAACCCATTTATATAAATTAAGGGGGGGATTAGCCCCCCGATCCCCCCCCTTTATACTTAACTAATCAATCCCGAAGACTAATCAGGGAAGCGCCTTAACTCAGTGAACTTATAAACAAAATTTGAAGGAAAACGGAATAATTCTGCATGAAAAACCCATTTATATAAATTAAGGGGGGGATTAGCCTCCCGATAGCCCCCTTTATGCTTAACTAATCAATCCCGAAAACTACTCAGGGAAGCGCCTTAACTCAGTGAACCTATAAACAAAATTTGAAGGAAAACGGAATAATTCTTCATGAAAAACCCATTTATATAAATTAAGGGGGGGGGAATTAGCCCCTTGTCCCCCCCCCTTTATACTTAACCAATCAATCCCGAAAACTAATCAGGGAAGCGTCTTAACCCAATAAACCTATAAACAAAATTTGAAGGAAAACGGAATAATTCTGCATGAAAAACCCATTTATATAAATTAAGGGGGGGTATTAGCCCCCCGATCCCCCCCCCTTTATACTTAACTAATCAATTCCAAAGACTAATCAGGGAAGCGCCTTAACTCAGTGAACCTATAAACAAAATTTGAAGGAAAACGGAATAATTCTGCATGAAAAACCCATTTATATAAATTAAGGGGGATTAGCCCCCCAATACCCCCCCTTTGTACTTAACCAATCAATCCCGAAAACTAATCAGGGAAGCGTCTTAACCCAATGAACCTATAAACAAAATTTGAAGGAAAACGGAATAATTCTGCATGAAAAACCCATTTATATAAATTAAGGGGGGGAATTAGCCCCTTGTTCCCCCCCTTTATACTTAACCAATCAATCCCGAAAACTAATCAGGGAAGCGCCTTAACACAGTGAACCAATAAACAAAATTTGAAGGAAAACGTATATTTCTATGAAGAGTTATCGCATTACGTACGTACATACATACATACAGAACCGGCTGGCAAGCTCTCAGGGCTTGATAGCCAGTTTGATAGCTAAAAAATCGCATTTTTTGAACGTTTTTTGCTCTTGCACCCCCTGGGGTTAGTGGCACCGACATAAAATATAGCCTATGTTGGAGCAGGGGTTGTCACCATCAATTTGCCACCATCACTTTTGCGTCTCAAAGCGTCGGTAGTTCCAGAGATTACCCCCTACAAACAAACAAACAAACAAACAAACAATCTTTACTCCTTTATAATATTAGTATAGATTACGCCATCTATTTATTAATCTAGGTTAACTGCTCATTGGAATGTATGAATGTATTTTTTTTTCTCTCAGAAAATAGCAAATAGTAAATCAAATATAAGTAAAAATCAAAGATAAGGGATATATTTTGATCACAAAATATCAGTATTTAAAAATAACAATAATATTTTCAGAAGTGGTACCCTTAGACTTCGTTTCACAAAGTATAAATGTTTTTAATTTGTTTTGAACAAAGTGTTTATTTAGTATTATTTTTTTTTAAACAAGGGATCCTAGAAAACTAATCAGGCACGAAAAACCCATTTATATAAATTAAGTGGGGATTATCCCCCCGTTCCACCCCTTTATACTTAACCAATCAATCCCGAAAACTAATCAGGGAAGCGCCTTAACACAGTGAACCTATAAACAAAATTTGAAGGAAAACGGAATAATTCTGCATGAAAAACCCATTTATATAAAATAAGGGGGATATGTCCCCCGTTCCCTCCTTTATACTTAACCAATCAATCCCGGAAACTAATCAGGGAACCGCCTTAACACAGTGAACCTATAAACAAAATTTGAAGGAAATGGGATAATCCTGCATGAAAAACTTATATATATAAATTAAGGGGGGGATTATCCCCCCGTTCCCCCCTTTTATACTTAACCAATCAATCCCGAAAACTAATCAGGGAAGCGCCTTAACACAGTGAACTTATAAACAAAATTTGAAGGAAAACGGAATAATTCTGCATGAAAAACCGATTTATATAAAATAAGGGGGGGATTATCCCCCGTTCTCCCCTTTATACTTAACCAATCAATCCCGAAAACTAATTAGGGAAGCGTCTTAACACAGTGAGCCTTTAACCAAAATTTGAAGGAAATGGGATAATTCTGCATGAAAAACCCATTTATGTAAGTTAAGGGGGGATTAGCTCCCCCCGTTCCCCCCTTTATACTTAACCAATCAATCCCGAAAAACTAATCAGGGAAGCGTCTTAACACAGTGAACCTATAAACAAAATTTGAAGGAAAACGGAATAATTCTGCTTGAAAAACCCATTTATATAAATTAAGGGGGGATTAGCCCCCCCCCCGTTCACCCCTTTATACTTAACCAATCAAACCCGAAAAACTAATCAGGGAAGCGTCTTAACACAGTGAACCTATAAACAAAATTTGAAGGAAAACGGAATAATTCTGCATGAAAAACCCATTTATATAAATTAAGGAGGGATTATCCCCCCGTTCCCCCTTTATACTTAACCAATCAATCCCGAAAACTAATTAGGGAAGCGTCTTAATACAGTGAACCTTTAACCAAAATTTGAAGAAAATGGGATAATTCTGCATGAAAAACACATTTATATAAATTAAGGGGGGATTAGCCCCCCCCGTTCCCCCCTTTATACTTAACCAATCAATCCCGAAAAACTAATCAGGGAAGCGCCTTAACACAATGAACCTATAAACAAAATTTGAAGGAAAACAGAATAATTCTGCTTGAAAACCCATTTATATAAATTAAGGAGGGATTAGTCCCCCGTTCCACCCTTTATACTTAACCAATCAATCCCGAAAAGTAATCAGGGAAGCGTCTTAACCCAATGAACCTATAAACAAAGTTTGAAGGAAAACGGAATAATTCTGCATGAAAAACCCTTTTATATAAATTAAGGAGGGATTATCCCCCCGTTCCCCCCTTTATACTTAACCAATCAATCCCGAAAAGTAATCAGGGAAGCGTCTTAACCCAATGAACCTATAAACAAAATTTGAAGGAAAACGGAATAATTCTGCATGAAAAACCCATTTATATAAATTAAGGAGGGATTATCCCCCCGTTCCCCCCTTTATACTTAACCAATCAATCCCGAAAAGTAATCAGGGAAGCGTCTTAACCCAATGAACCTATAAACAAAATTTGAAGGAAAACGGAATAATTCTGCATGAAAAACCCATTTATATAAATTAAGGGGGGATTAGCCCCCCGATCCCCCCCCCTTTATACTTAACTAATCAATCCCGAAGACTAATCAGGGAAGCGCCTTAACTCAGTGAACTTATAAACAAAATTTGAAGGAAAACGGAATAATTCTGCATGAAAAACCCATTTATATAAATTAAGGGGGGGATTAGCCTCCCGATAGCCCCCTTTATGCTTAACTAATCAATCCCGAAAACTACTCAGGGAAGCGCCTTAACTCAGTGAACCTATAAACAAAATTTGAAGGAAAACGGAATAATTCTTCATGAAAAACCCATTTATATAAATTAAGGGGGGGAATTAGCCCCTTGTCCCCCCCCCCTTTATACTTAACCAATCAATCCCGAAAACTAATCAGGGAAGCGTCTTAACCCAATAAACCTATAAACAAAATTTGAAGGAAAACGGAATAATTCTGCATGAAAAACCCATTTATATAAATTAAGGGGGGGTATTAGCCCCCCGATCCCCCCCCCCGCTTTATACTTAACTAATCAATTCCAAAGACTAATCAGGGAAGCGCCTTAACTCAGTGAACCTATAAACAAAATTTGAAGGAAAACGGAATAATTCTGCATGAAAAACCCATTTATATAAATTAAGGGGGATTAGCCCCCCAATACCCCCCCCTTTGTACTTAACCAATCAATCCCGAAAACTAATCAGGGAAGCGTCTTAACCCAATGAACCTATAAACAAAATTTGAAGGAAAACGGAATAATTCTGCATGAAAAACCCATTTATATAAATTAAGGGGGGGAATTAGCCCCTTGTTCCCCCCCTTTATACTTAACCAATCAATCCCGAAAACTAACCAGGGAAGCGCCTTAACACAGTGAACCAATAAACAAAATTTGAAGGAAAACGTATATTTCTATGAAGAGTTATCGCATTACGTACGTACATACATACATACAGAACCGGCTGGCAAGCTCTCAGGGCTTGATAGCCAGTTTGATAGCTAAAAAATCGCATTTTTTGAACGTTTTTTGCTCCTGCACCCCCTGGGGTTAGTGGCACCGACATAAAATATAGCCTATGTTGGAGCAGGGGTTGTCACCATCAATATGCCACCATCACATTTGCGTCTCAAAGCGTCGGTAGTTCCAGAGATTACCCCCTACAAACAAACAAACAAACAAACAAACAATCTTTACTCCTTTATAATATTAGTATAGATTACGCCATCTATTTATTAATCTAGGTTAACTGCTCATTTGAATGTATGAATGTATTTTTTTTTCTCTCAGAAAATAGCAAATAGTAAATCAAATATAAGTAAAAATCAAAGATAAGGGATATATTTTGATCACAAAATATCAGTATTTAAAAATAACAATAATATTTTCAGAAGTGGTACCCTTAGACTTCGTTTCACAAAGTATAAATGTTTTTAATTTGTTTTGAACAAAGTGTTTATTTAGTATTATTTTTTTTTAAACAAGGGATCCTAGAAAACTAATCAGGCACGAAAAACCCATTTATATAAATTAAGTGGGGATTATCCCCCCGTTCCACCCCTTTATACTTAACCAATCAATCCCGAAAACTAATCAGGGAAGCGCCTTAACACAGTGAACCTATAAACAAAATTTGAAGGAAAACGGAATAATTCTGCATGAAAAACCCATTTATATAAAATAAGGGGGATATGTCCCCCGTTCCCTCCTTTATACTTAACCAATCAATCCCGGAAACTAATCAGGGAACCGCCTTAACACAGTGAACCTATAAACAAAATTTGAAGGAAATGGGATAATCCTGCATGAAAAACTTATATATATAAATTAAGGGGGGGATTATCCCCCCGTTCCCCCCTTTTATACTTAACCAATCAATCCCGAAAACTAATCAGGGAAGCGCCTTAACACAGTGAACTTATAAACAAAATTTGAAGGAAAACGGAATAATTCTGCATGAAAAACCGATTTATATAAAATAAGGGGGGGATTATCCCCCGTTCTCCCTTTTATACTTAACCAATCAATCCCGAAAACTAATCAGGGAAGCGCCTTAACACAGTGAACTTATAAACAAAATTTGAAGGAAAACGGAATAATTCTGCATGAAAAACCGATTTATATAAAATAAGGGGGGGATTATCCCCCGTTCTCCCCTTTATACTTAACCAATCAATCCCGAAAACTAATTAGGGAAGCGTCTTAACACAGTGAGCCTTTAACCAAAATTTGAAGGAAATGGGATAATTCTGCATGAAAAACCCATTTATATAAATTAAGGGGGGATTAGCCCCCCCCGTTCCCCCCTTTATACTTAACCAATCAATCCCGAAAAACTAATCAGGGAAGCGTCTTAACACAGTGAACCTATAAACAAAATTTGAAGGAAAACGGAATAATTCTGCTTGAAAAACCCATTTATATAAATTAAGGGGGGATTAGCCCCCCCCCGTTCACCCCTTTATACTTAACCAATCAAACCCGAAAAACTAATCAGGGAAGCGTCTTAACACAGTGAACCTATAAACAAAATTTGAAGGAAAACGGAATAATTCTGCATGAAAAACCCATTTATATAAATTAAGGGGGATTAGCCCCCCGATACCCCCCCTTTATACTTAACTAATCAATCCCGAGAACTAATCAAGGAAGCGACTTAACTCAGTGAACCTATAAACAAAATTTGAAGGAAAACGGAATAATTCTGCATGAAAAACCCATTTTTATAAATTAAGGGGGGGGATTAGCCCCTTGTTCCCCCCTTTATACTTAACCAAACAATCCCGAAAACTAATCAGGGAAGCGTCTTAACCCAATGAACCTATAAACAAAATTTGAAGGAAAACGGAATAATTCTGCATGAAAAACCCATTTATATAAATTAAGTGGGGGATTCTCCCTCCGTTCCCCCTTTTATACTTAACCAATCAATCCCGAAAACTAATCAGGGAAGCGCCTTAACACAGTGAATCTATAAACAAAATTTGAAGGAAAACGGAATAATTCTGCATGAAAAACCCATTTATATAAAATAAGGGGGGGATTATCCCCCCGTTCCCCCTTTATACTTAACCAATCAATCCCGAAAACTAATTAGGGAAGCGTCTTAATACAGTGAACTTTTAACCAAAATTTGAAGGAAATGGGATAATTCTGCATGAAAAACACATTTATATAAATTAAGGGGGGATTAGCCCCCCCCCGTTCCCCCCTTTATACTTAACCAATCAATCCCGAAAAACTAATCAGGGAAGCGCCTTAACACAATGAACCTATAAACAAAATTTGAAGGAAAACAGAATAATTCTGCTTGAAAACCCATTTATATAAATTAAGGAGGGATTAGTCCCCCGTTCCACCCTTTATACTTAACCAATCAATCCCGAAAAGTAATCAGGGAAGCGTCTTAACCCAATGAACCTATAAACAAAATTTGAAGGAAAACGGAATAATTTTGCATGAAAAACCCTTTTATATAAATTAAGGAGGGATTATCCCCCCGTTCCCCCCTTTATACTTAACCAATCAATCCCGAAAAGTAATCAGTGAAGCGTCTTAACCCAATGAACCTATAAACAAAATTTGAAGGAAAACGGAATAATTCTGCATGAAAAACCCATTTATATAAATTAAGGGGGGGGGATTAGCCCCCGATCCCCTTTATACTTAACTAATCAATCCCGAAGACTAATCAGGGAAGCGCCTTAACTCAGTGAACCTATAAACAAAATTTGAAGGAAAACGGAATAATTCTGCATGAAAAACCCATTTATATAAATTAAAAGGGGGATTAGCCTCCTGATACCCCCCTTTATGCTTAACTAATCAATCCCGAAAACTACTCAGGGAAGCGCCTTAACTCAGTGAACCTATAAACAAAATTTGAAGGAAAACGGAATAATTCTTCATGAAAAACCCATATATATAAATTAAGGGGGGGAATTAGCCCCTTGTCCCCCCCCTTTATACTTAACCAATCAATCCCGAAAACTAATCAGGGAAGCGTCTTAACCCAATAAACCTATAAACAAAATTTGAAGGAAAACGGAATAATTCTGCATGAAAAACCCATTTATATAAATTAAGGGGGGGTATTAGCCCCCCGATCCGCCCCCCCTTTATACTTAACTAATCAATTCCAAAGACTAATCAGGGAAGCGTCTTAACCCAATGAACCCATAAACAAAATTTGAATGAAAACGGAATAATTCTGCATGAAAAACCCATTTATATAAATTAAGGGGGGGGGGGAATTAGCCCCTTGTTCCCCCCCTTTATACTTAACCAATCAATCCCGAAAACTAATCAGGGAAGCGCCTTAACACAGTGAACCTATAAACAAAATTTGAAGGAAAACTTATATTTCTATGAAGAATTATCGCATTACGTACGTACATACATACATACAGAACCGGCTGGCAAGCTCTCAGGGCTTCATAGCCAGTTTGATAGCTAAAAAATCGCAATTTTTGAACGTTTTTTGCTCCTGCACCCCCTGGGGTTAGTGGCACCGACATAAAATATAGCCTATGTTAGAGCAGGGGTTGTCACCATCAATTTGCCACCATCACTTTTGAAATCGGTTCGGTAGTTCCAGAGATTACCCCCTACAAACAAACAAACAAACAAACAAACAATCTTTACTCCTTTATAATATTAGTATAGATTACGCCATCTAGTTATTAATCTAGGTTAACAGCTCATTGGAATGTATGAATGTATTTTTTTTTCTCTCAGAAAATAGCAAATAGTAAATCAAATATAAGTAAAAATCAAAAATAAGGGATATATTTTGATCACAAAATATCAGTATTTAAAAATAACAATAATATTTTCAGAAGTGGTACCCTTAGACTTTGTTTCACAAAGTATAGATGTTTTTAATTTGTTTTGAACAAAGTGTTTATTTAGTATTATATTTTTTTTTTAAACAAGGGATCCTAGAAAACTAATCAGGCACGAAAAACCCATTTATATAAATTAAGGGGGGATTATCCCCCCGTTCCACCCCTTTATACTTAACTTACTTTTTTTTTTTAAACAAGGGATCCTAGAAAACTAATCAGGCACGAAAAACCCATTTATATAAATTAAGGGGGGAATATTCCACCCCTTTATACTTAACCAATCAATCCCGAAAACTAATCAGGGAAGCGCCTTAACACAGTGAACCTATAAACAAAATTTGAAGGAAAACGGAATAATTCTGCATGAAAAACCCATTTATATAAAATAAGGGGGGATATGTCCCCCGTTCCCTCCTTTATACTTAACCAATCAATCCCGGAAACTAATCAGGGAAACGCCTTAACACAGTGAACCTATAAACAAAATTTGAAGGAAATGGTATAATCCTGCATGAAAAACCTATTTATATAAATTAAGGGGGGATTATCCCCCCGTTCCCCCCTTTTATACTTAACCAATCAATCCCGAAAACTAATCAGGGAAGCGCCTTAACACAGTGAACTTATAAACAAAATTTGAAGGAAAACGGAATAATTCTGCATGAAAAACCGATTTATATAAAATAAGGGGGGGATTATCCCCCGTTCTCCCCTTTATATTTAACCAATGAATCCAGAAAACTAATTAGGGAAGCGTCTTAACACAGTGAGCCTTTAACCAAAATTTGAAGGAAATGGGATAATTCTGCATGAAAAACCCATTTATATAAATTAAGGGGGGATTAGCCCCCCCCGTTCCCCCCTTTATACTTAACCAATCAATCCCGCAAAACTAATCAGGGAAGCGTCTTAACACAGTGAACCTATAAACAAAATTTGAAGGAAAACGGAATAATTCTGCTTGAAAAACCCATTTATATAAATCAAGGGGGGATTAGCCCCCCCCCGTTCCCCCCTTTATACTTAACCAATCAAACCCGAAAAACAAATCAGGGAAGCGTCTTAACACAGTGAACCTATAAACAAAATTTGAAGGAAAACGGAATAATTCTGCATGAAAAACCCATTTATATAAATTAAGGGGGATTAGCCCCCCGATACCCCCCCCCTTTATACTTAACTAATCAATCCCGAAAACTAATCAAGGAAGCGCCTTAACTCTGTGAACCTATAAACAAAATTTGAAGGAAAACGGAATAATTCTGCATGAAAAACCCATTTTTATAAATTAAGGGGGATTAGCCCCCCGATACCCCCCCCCCCTTTATACTTAACTAATCAATCCCGAAAACTAATCAAGGAAGCGCCTTAACTCAGTGAACCTATAAACAAAATTTGAAGGAAAACGGAATAATTCTGCATGAAAAAACCATTTATAAAAATTAAGGGCGGATTAGCCCCCCGATACCCCCCTCCCCTTTACACTTAACTAATCAATCTCCCGAAAACTAATCAGGGAAGCGCCTTAACTCAGTGAACCTATAAACAAAATTTGAAGGAAAACGGAGTAATTCTGCATATAAAACCCATTTATATAAATTAAGGGGGGGGGGGCATTAGCCCCTTGTCTCCCCCCTATATACTTAACCAATCAATCCCGAAAACTAATCAGGGAAGCGCCTTAACACAGTGAACCTATAAACAAAATTTGAAGGAAAACGGATATTTCTATGAAGAGTTATCGCATTACGTACGTACATACATACATACAGAACCGGCTGGCAAGCTCTCAGGGCTTGATAGCCAGTTTGATAGCTAAAAAATCGCAATTTTAGAACGTTTTTTGCTCCTGCACCCCCTGGGGTTAGTGGCACCGACATAAAATATAGCCTATGTTGGAGCAGGGGTTGTCACCATCAATTTGCCACCATCACTTTTGAAATCGGTTCGGTAGTTCCAGAGATTACCCCCTACAAACAAACAAACAATCTTTACTCCTTTATAATATTAGTATAGATTACGCCATCTAGTTATTAATCTAGGTTAACAGCTCATTGGAATGTATGAATGTATTTTTTTTTCTCTGAGAAAATAGCAAATAGTAAATCAAATATAAGTAAAAATCAAAGATAAGGGATATATTTTGATCACAAAATATCAGTATTTAAAAATAACAATAATATTTTCAGAAGTGGTACCCTTAGACTTCGTTTCACAAAGTATAAATGTTTTTAATTTGTTTTGAACAAAGTGTTTATTTAGTATTATTATTTTTTTTTAAACAAGGGATCCTAGAAAACTAATCAGGCACGAAAAACCCATTTATATAAATTAAGGGGGGATTATCCCCCCGTTCCACCCCTTTATACTTAACCAATCAATCCCGAAAACTAATCAGGGAAGCGCCTTAACACAGTGAACCTATAAACAAAATTTGAAGGAAATGGGATAATCCTGCATGAAAAACTTATTTATATAAATTAAGGGGGGGATTATCCCCCCGTTCCCCCCTTTTATTCTTAACCAATCAATCCCGAAAACTAATCAGGGAAGCGCCTTAACACAGTGAACTTATAAACAAAATTTGAAGGAAAACGGAATAATTCTGCATGAAAAACCGATTTATATAAAATAAGGGGGGGATTATCCCCCGTTCTCCCCTTTATACTTAACCAATCAATCCCGAAAACTAATTAGGGAAGCGTCTTAACACAGTGAGCCTTTAACCAAAATTTGAAGGAAATGGGATAATTCTGCATGAAAAACCCATTTATATAAATTAAGGGGGGATTAGCCCCCCCCCGTTCCCCCCTTTATACTTAACCAATCAATCCCGAAAAACTAATCAGGGAAGCGTCTTAACACAGTGAACCTATAAACAAAATTTGAAGGAAAACGAAATAATTCTGCATGAAAAACCCATTTATATAAATTAAGGGGGATTAGCCCCCCGATACCCCCCCCCCTTTATACTTAACTAATCAATCCCGAAAACTAATCAAGGAAGCGCCTTAACTCAGTGAACCTATAAACAAAATTTGAAGGAAAACGGAATAATTCTGCATGAAAAACCTATTTTTATAAATTAAGGGGGGGGATTAGCCCCTTGTTCCCCCCTTTATACTTAACCAATCAATCCCGAAAACTAATCAGGGAAGCGTCTTAACCCAATGAACCTATAAACAAAATTTGAAGGAAATCGAATAATTATGCATGAAAAAACCATTTATATAAATTAAGGGGGGATTAGCCCCCCGATACCCCCCTCCCCTTTATACTTAACTAATCAATCTCCCGAAAACTAATCAGGGAAGCGCCTTAACTCAGTGAACCTATAAACAAAATTTGAAGGAAAACGGAGTAATTCTGCATATAAAAACCATTTATATAAATTAAGGGGGGGTGGAATTAGCCCCTTGTCTCCCCCCTTTATACTTAACCAATCAATCCCGAAAACTAATCAGGGAAGCGCATTAACACAGTGAACCTATAAACAAAATTTGAAGGAAAACGGATATTTCTATGAAGAGTTATCGCATTACGTACGTACATACATACATACAGAACCGGCTGGCAAGCTCTCAGGGCTTGATAGCCAGTTTGATAGCTAAAAAATCGCAATTTTAGAACGTTTTTTGCTCCTGCACCCCCTGGGGTTAGTGGCACCGACATAAAATATAGCCTATGTTGGAGCAGGGGTTGTCACCATCAATTTGCCACCATCACTTTTGAAATCGGCTTGGGTAGTTCCAGAGATTACCCCCTACAATCAAACAAACAAACAAACAAACAATCTTTACTCCTTTATAATATTAGTATAGATTACTCCATTTAGTTATGAATCTAGGTTAACAGCTCATTGGAATGTATGAATGTATTTTTTTTTTCTCTCAGAAAATATCAAATAGTAAATCAAATATACGTAAAAATCAAAGATAAGGGATATATTTTGATCACAAAATATTAGGATTTAAAAATAACAATAATATTGTCAGAAGTGGTAGCCTTAGACTTCGTTTCACAAAGTATAAATGTTTTTAATTTGTTTTGAACAAAGTGTTTATTTATTATTATTATTTTTAAAAACAAGGGATCCTATATGATAATGATTTTGGCGTATAAATATTATTAATAATGTATTATTACTATTAATGTATGTAAAGGCCATCTATTGTTATTAACACTCTACATTAAAATACTCTACAAGTAAAGCTGTTTGCATGTTTAATGTTATAGGGGCATATTTCAGAAAAAACGTATCCGTAATATGAACCCAATTAATTTATTTCCACAAATGTCACGTGTGGGAATATGGCACGTTCAGGAATCCAAAAACACTTGTGTATCCAGAAGATCACACCAGTGGCCGAGAGGTTCTGCTTTCCCAGCTGGTAGAAAGGAAGCACTGAATTCAAACCCAATCGCGCCAGTCGCCCAAATCGTTAGGCGTTTTCGTGGTTTTCTTCGATCCTTGGATATCGATGTGTGAATACAGATTAGTTTCCGTTAGGAAGATCTCCATGGACGGCACTTTCCTTTGGGCCTTTATCCCCCGTGCTGATAATCAGCCGTCATAATTACACCAACACCAAAATGTCACACTTATTTCAATATATACAAGTATTTCAGCAGGTTCTACGCTCATTGTTTTTTCGAAACTGCACTGTTATTTGTGATTTGCAACATGCCATTATTTCAATTTTTACAGTAGCACTTAAAGTTAACAAGAAAAGTTCTTAATTATTTATTGATACATAAAGTCAAAGTTTTATGAACAGGATTTTTTAGAATTTGTTTGTTTTTCTCAAATCTCAAAATTAATAAAATGTTCAAATTCCACCATTAATAAATAATAGGCATTTTTATTTATTTTTAATTACGGCTTCATTACATTTAATGCAAAAAGGAAATAAATTTATATTTATTTTTCTTTTAAAATTTTAAATACAGTTTAAACACCATAGGTATTTTATGTCATTTTACAAGCTATATATTTATCTTTAACGATGTTCATATAATAGCATGTATAATAGCATGTATAATTCCGCATAGCATGATACTTTACACATTTGATTTTCTGTTAAATAAAAATCAAATATATCGTTATTTCTTTAATTTTAAGTAATTTAAAGATAGATTTCATTCAAAGATTTAAAACTGCACATTATATCATGATGTATCAGACATATAAAGAATTCAGAAACTGAATAAGGCATTACTAAGTGTATATGTCGGCCACTTCGAATTTTTCAGAAATCAAAAAAGGAATATGATAATGAAATATGATATGAATAAATGTGCATCAATTCATAATATGTGATTCTTTAATATAATAAAAAAAATATTATTAATGTTAATGTCTTATTTTAATCTTTACTATGCATAATGTTATAGTCAAGTTTGTTCTACTTAAAATCAACTTTTCGTTTTGATGGAAAGTATTAAATTCTCTTTATTTAAAGAGCAGCTTATATAGTGTTTTGTGCTTACAATTCAGCAAATAAAATATTCCGAAAACTTTCTTCAGAAGTCTCGAAATAATAATGAAATATTTTTCTTAAAGAATTTAAGCTAAACTTTAAGTTTAAATGATTATGATATAATACAGAAGATATTTGTTTAAAAATTTAAATAACTATTTTTAGTTCGTTAAACATATTTTATATTTTTAATATAAACTATTTTAGAAGGTATTTAAAGAACCGCGCAGTTGTAAAATATTTAAAATTGTTTTAATGCAAAAGATGAGAGTTATGAATTAAACAGGAGCACTAATTTAATGAATATATTACAATTTTCTTAGGGATTTGGAGCTATGACCTTTTTTTTTAACTTAAAAGTATTAGTTTTGTAAAAACAGTTTCTTAAATTTATTTCATACTGCATGCAGTGACATAACGGCTAATATTAGCATCAAAGGTGTCATCTTTAATGAGTTGATTTAGTTCCATATTAAAGACACATGTGTCGGAGTCCCCATCTTGTTTGATATCACGACAGATACAGATACTGCATTTTGATTTTAAGATTTTTTAAAAAAATTAATACTATGTGGATGATAACAAAGTCCTATTTAGATTAATATTTCATTCAGATAAACAACGTTTATTACTTGGAAGAGCATTGGAGCCTTCACTGTTAAAAATTTGCAGCAAACTGTCCGGTCATTTAACCGTTTTTATAGAAAACGGTTACATACCCTTAACTTAACTATATTCTGACCGTATTATTGCTCATTTTATGGTCATTCTTTAGTTAATTTACGGGTATGTAACCGTTTTATACAAAAACGGTTAAACGACCGGGCAGTTTGCTGCAAATTTTTAACAGTGTTATTCCAACGTTTCCGGGTTCAGTTTTTGGCTGGGATATTTTTCACTCTGTATATTTTACGCTTAGTTAGCAATGTCTAAATTCCCGTGTTTTTATTCACTAGTTTTAGGCGAATTTCACTGCTTAAAGTTAATTAAAAAAATAGCTAGCTGACCCCCTTCCGGCGATAATACACTGCTCAAAACAATTAAAGGATATTGCAGTTTTAGGTGGATTTTGTATCTGGGAAACTTTTTAGCTGATTGATACATGGTCGACAGACATAGCAGGTTATATGAGAATAAATTACACATGTTTGGCAGAAAAAAATGCATTTTATTGCACATTTGTGTACAAAAGGAAAAAAACACAAATTGTGCATATGAGAAAAAAAAATAAGAAAAGGTGTTTTCTTCAAAGAAAATCATTTTCAGTAGGGGGTATGGTTTCCACGGGCGGCCAGCAACGTTGAACACCTTTGAGGCATGGACTCAATGAGGCTATTAATGACGAGTTGGGGTATTCTGCCCCACTCTTCCAGAAGAGCTCTTTCCAGCTCTTGGAGAGTTTGTGGGGGTTGTTGGCGGCCAGAAACTCGTCTTCCTAGAGCGTCCCAAACGTGCTCGATTGGATTCATGTCTGCAGAACAATGCTGGCCATTCCATTCGAACGATTCCTTCCTCGAATAGGAAATCCTCCACCAGGTTTGCACGCTGTGGCCTGCAGTTATGGTCCATTAAAATGAAGTTATCTCCGATTGCTGCAGCGTAATGGACTACAATAGGTCTGAGGATCTCATCCCTATATCGGCGACCAGTCAGAGCTCCATCTCGAATGATGTAGAGGTCAGTGCGCCCGTCAATGGAGATGCCACCATACACCAACACTCCTCCACCGCCAAATCTGACACTTTCGTGCACGAACGCAGGATTATTCCTACTGCCACGGTCCCTCCAGATGAAAATACGCCTATTATCCGGATGCACAGAAAAACGGGACTCGTCAGAAAACAGAATATTGCTCCATTCATTTCTCCTCCAGTTGACATGCTCGGTTGCCCATTCCTTGCGGTTGCGACGATGCCTTGATGTTAATCTAACACATACCATCGGTCGGCGAGCATACAGACCTACAGCATGGAGCCGGTTTCGGACAGTCTGAGTTGAAATCGTGGTGCCTGTAGCCGAGCGAAGGTGTTGTTGGAGAAGAGTAGCGTTCATGTTTCGGTGTCTCCGAGCTGTTAACGCTAAATACCGATCTTCATTGGGTGTTGTTGCCCGTCTACGACCTTGCCCTGGTCTTCGGCCTGCACATCCACTCTCCAAAGAACGGTTCCAGATCCTGGAAATGACACTTTGTGACACTCCAATGGCTTGCGCTACTTCGGCTTGAGTTTGGCCCCCTTCTAACCTATCAACAATTCTCCAAGCTTCTGAATCTGTCAAATGACTTCGCTGAGACATCGTACTCATCGAAACAAAGCAATCACTGAATGCCGATCATCCTTGTCTTCATTCTCTTTTATCCAGTTGAAAGTCAAATTTCATTCGCTGCCGCTGAAGCGACGTTTTTGACGTCGAACTCAAAATTTGCGTACTCCACAGTTTGAAAACCAGAAAAATTTGCATTTGTGATTCTCTTCTTCTATTTTCGGCAAAAAAAATTTCGTTTATATCTTTATTTTATATAAAACTTCAAATATCCTTTAATTGTTTTGAGTAGTGTAAATAAAAAAATATATATCAAGTTTTTATTATTACTTACCCATCATACGTAGTATAGGGTAAGTCTTGTAATCGTTTTGAAAATCGAAATTTTTTTTTTGACGGATTTACATGTTTCAGACACTGGAGATTCCGAAAAACATATTTTTAGAAAAAAAAAATTTGCCGTCCGTCTGTGTGTCTGGATGTCTGTGTGTCTGTAAACGCTCTATCTCCCGAAAAAAAATGAGATAGAGACTTGCAATTTGGTATGTACTTAGTATGTAATAATGGGAAGAAGCCTATTTCATTTCAATAACATCGATTATGCGGAACAATTTTTTTCGGACTCTCGAAATATTCGTTCTGATAAAAGGTATATAAAAATTTTCGAAATTGTTTATTTTAAGAAATGAACATAAAAGACAATAAAAAACATAAATTTTGCATAAAGCATGAAGTCGATCGGATAATTAGTTGCCGAGATATTTGGAATCCAATTTCCACACTCTTCGATTTTTCATGACCCTGTATTTCATCCAAATTTCACTTCAAAGATATATTTTAATTGGAAATTTGACGCTTAATCAGATGCAATAAACCGCTAGTTAATAGGATTATTATTTTTGGAGTTATAAGGAAAAACCTCTTTCAAGCAATTCAGTAATCGAGCCTTTAAAGTTTATGACATCATCAATCCACGATTTTATTTGAATTGCAATGCATTTTATAAGTAGTTTACACATTTTTATTTTAATATTTTACATTATGTATATCCATGATGGGTAAGTATTACGGTGGCCCCCAACGACTAGTTTTATATCTTTAACCGAATTTTGTATGAAAATTATATTTAAAAAAGAAAAAATCGTGAAAAAATATTGATATTTAGTGATAAAAGCGCTCATTTCTTGTTTTTTTTTTTTTTTTTTTTTTTTTTTTTTTTTTACGTAGGGCCATTTCATAGTTTTAAAATAAAAAGTTTTTTTTTTGTCGCAACTCTTTGAAATCTTTATTAGTGATAAATGAAACGGTTTTACAGCCCGTGTAAAAATTTCGTGAAAAAGTATTGTTATCTAGTTGTAAAGTAAATATTTTCGTGTCGCTTTTCTGTTTGTTTGTTTGTTTTCACGTCGGCTCCTTTAACATAGCAATAAAAAAATTGTTCTCATCTTCCGACCTCTCTTACATTTCAATCCGCTATAAATATATAACTGTATCCAAGCTCTCTTTAAAAGTTTTCGAAAAAATATCCAGATTTAGTAGTGGAAACATGAGTTCTTAAAAAAAAAGCTTCAACTTGCAATGTCAGTGCAAAAATATATTAGAAGGTCTATGCTTTCAATGCAATGGTGACTCCATCCATTTTCAATCAACCTTTTTCAATCCCCCTAGGCTAAACAGATGGAGACTAATCCATCAGGTTTCCCTTTCGGAGGGCAGAAGCCTTCAAAAAACTTTGAAGCATGTGCAAAGAAACAATATTCGTCTGGAAATGCGCTTTTCGTTTTAAATATATAGATTAAAATTACACATATGTGTTGACCTATTATCTGTGTGTCGTCTCAAGTTTGTCGCAGGGTTTGTGTGCTCATGATGACATTTCCATCTTGTGCTGCAGTTCCAGCCTGACCGAGATATGTGAGAGAGAGATGACAGGCTGGGTATCGTCCTCATAGCTGAATGGTAGAGTATCAGAGCGTAATTTCAATGGTCCGAGGTATATTCCCAGTTTGGACATTATTCACTCTGTTGGTTTTAACGCTTAGTTTGCAATGTGTCAATTTGAGTAGTTATTGTTAAATTATTTCAGACTAATTTCGCTGCTGAAAATTAATTGAAAAAATAATTAAAATCACATTACATATACAAGTTATACTTTAATAAAACTGTTTCCTAATTCAATACATACTGCTGTGACATAACGGCTAATATAAATAATGAAAGGTGCTCTGAAAAGCTCTCTAAAGAGAAAATAATTTAGTTCTATATTTAAAGACGCATACTGAGAAAAATGACACATTCAAATCTGAGTAAATCGATGTTTTCATTTTGTTTTGAAACTTTTTGTTTCAAATATGACGACCCAATGCTTTTAATTCTGAAATACCAGAAATACTCAGAATATTGAAAAGTGGACATACCTAAAACTGTTCACAAACAGGTCAGTTTATACTCAGATTTAAAACATGGACATACTTATAAAGGATTAGAATCAGTTCATACTCATATTTGAAACATGGACATACTCAAAAATGAGTAAAGTCAGTTCCAACTCATTTCTGAAACATGGCAATATCTCAAAAATGAGCACATGGAAGTCAATTCATACTCAGTTGAATGAAATGCAATATTTCCCTTTTTCAAGAGAAAAATAATTGTGGTGTTGTTTGGTTAAAATAAATAAAATTTAATTAGTTAAATTTCAGTATCCAGGGAGCGCTTTTTCATTTAAGAATTATACTGATAACATTCGAATTGAAAATTTGTATAACTCATATCTCCCCTTCCCCACATAAATAATAAAGTTGTATAATCTTAACCACCACCTCAAATTGACCAAATCTATCCGAAATCCCGATAAATATTTCCAATTTTCTCAGCAACAAATTAATGAATCCTATAAAAATATCAATATGCGTCCGAATCATTTGATCATTTTTAATTAAAATAACCCGCTCATGTGATCTAGATGGCGAAGTGGATAAAGCAATGGAATTGTAACTAGTGGGAGTCGGGTTCGATGCTGGCTCCGGGCAAAAGCGTAAATTTTGTTTAACTTCTCATAATCGCTAATAGAACCAGAAATGGTAGCACTAGCGCTTTGTTTCAAGCTGTTGTGTACTGTTGTTTAAAACACGGACCTACTCAAATATGAACACATGATGTTTTATTCTTGAGTGTGTGCATGTTTTCAGAAATAAGTATATACAATACATGTTTCAAACTGAAGTAATTTTGACTATGCTACATACTCAGATTTGAATACTTTTTTGCTCAGTTTTGAAAATGTCGTTTTTAGAGTGCATGTGTCCGAATCCCCGTCCTATCGTATAACATAGGTGCTGCCTTAAGAATTTATTTCTTCACGGTTGATAACAAAGTTTTATTTATATTCAGACTTTTCGGATAAACAATGTTTGTTATTACTGTATAAAGAAATCCGGTATTCATTAGTAAAATACTCCCAAATGCGCATTCCATCGCTGCATGTAGAGGACACATTCTAAATCCAGCGCATTTATTTTGCATAATACAATGCATTTTATTCAGAATATTGAATGGAAAAACAGACGCATAATTCATATGCACTGCTTTATTTTCCAACAGTTATTTTTGTTTAGATATTTTCTATTTGTCATATAATTACAAAAACCTGTGTCTAAAATACTTAACAGTAATTGGAAACAGATATAAATGGATAGATGAAAAAAATCAAAAATCTTTATCGCGAGTATCTGAAATGAATTCACGTTTATCCATCTTTGTTCGAAATAAAAACTAGTCGTTGAGGGCCACCGTAATACTTACCCATCATGATATGCATAATATAAAATATAAAAATAAAACACGTGTAAATTATTTATAACATGCTTTGCAATTCGAATAAAATCGTGGCTTGATGACTTGAACTTTAAATGCTGTATTAGTGAATTGCGTAAAAGAAACATCCTTATAACTCCAAAAATGATAATCATATTAACTAAGGGTTTACTGTGTCGGATTAAGCGTCTCATTTCCAATGAAAATATATTTTTTAATTGAAATTTGAATGAAATACAGGGTCATGAAAAATCGAAGAGTGTGAAAAATATTATTACAAATATCTCGGCAACTAATTACCCGATCGACTTCATTCTTTATGCAAAATTTATGTTTTTTATTGTCTTTTATATTCACTCACTAAAATAGATAATTTCGAAAATTTTTATATATCTTTCATCCGAACTAATATTTTGATAGTCCGAAAAAAATAGTTCCGGATAATCGAGGTTACTCAACATCAATAGGCTTCTTCTCATTATTACATTCAAAGTACAAATCAAATTTCAAGTCTCTATCTACATTTGTTCGGGAGATAGAGCGTTTGCAGACATACAGACACACAGACAGGCGGACGGCATTTTTTTTTCTTCTAAAAATATGTTTTCCGGAGTCTCTAGTGTCTGAAACGTGTAAATCTGTGAAATGTTTTTCTATTTTTAAAGCGATCACAAGACTTACCCTATACTACGTATGATGGGTAAAAATAATAAATTGGAACAAAACGTATTCAGATTGAAATGAAAGATTGAATTACAATGATACTTTCATATTTTTGTCAAAAATTCGCAATTACTCATTTCATTGCGGTTGAGTTACACGAGAAAACAAAAACATTCTTTTCGAGATAAAAAAAAAAAGTTTTAAAAATTATGTAAAAGAAATTTCGATAGTGAAAAGGTGCTATTCAAACAATTTCGAAAAAAAAACTTTTAATTTAATCCAAAATCAAAGTTTTTGAATAATTCTTCCTTTTTCATTCATTCAGCATATCCGTTTCTCTGGAGTGATTAAGGCTCTATCTTTTTTTTTTTTGTATAAATCTATTTTAGAATATCAATCTCTTTTAAACTTAATGTAAAAAGTGGAGATGTGAACTGTGTTTCCTTATTATTATTTCATTAAAATAATAAATTTTTTACGAAGAAAAATATAGGTATTTTCTTTCTAATTGTTAATGCAAACTCTTTTGAAAGCTATAAATGTTTTGGAAAGAATACTATTTTACATCCTAAAATACATGAGTTTAAATACCTAAAATCTACGACTAGTTATATATTTTATATAAAAATGTATATGTTTTATTTTTTCAAAATTGGGCAACTACATGTTGCATTACTAAATACGAACTGCATAGCTATATTTTATGCTTAATTTGAAAAAGAATATATATATATATAACAACGTGAACATTTGAGTGAATTTTGAATCATTAGTGATATGTCAGGGAAATATATTATTTTAAATTTTGAAAAATTAAATTTAAAGAAAGATTGCCGTTTGCTAATTTACAAATAATAAAGAATTTGTTACTTTTCGTTTTTGTAGACAATAGTTTGTAGTTGCCCAAATACGACAAAAAACACTAGTTTGGAATTTTCCTTTTCCGAAATATTAATTACTAAGTAACGTAATTATTTAAAAACAAAATAGGCATATAAAATGATACCTGGGATAAAGAATATAATTCGTTTCACACTGTTAAAAATTTCTGTAAAATCACAGAAAAAAACCAAGACTTTCTGTAAATTTACATTAGTTCTCCATTAAATGCATTTGATCGAGTTTCTTGTTCATCATTTTACAGACATTTCCCTATTCTAATATTAGATCCCCTGTAGGGATTTCCGTGTCTTTATTTAAAGGTATTTTTGTATTTGTTATAACCTGTAATTCAAAATGTACACTTTTAAAATTCTTTTAAAATTTTATTAAAAATATTAAATAAAAAAAATGTGGTTTAAAAATTGTTTAATTAAAAATTAGAATATTTTAGAAAGGGGAAATTCATCTCTGCGGTGTTAGCGGGGATTTTTTATCTACTATCACTTTGATCAAAACATAGAAAGAGGGTAGTGTGGTTATTTAGAGAAAAAAAAAAAATTTAATCTGGATTTACAATTTAGGTAAGATAATTTTCAAATATTATTTTAATCCATTTTATAATTTGTGTTAATATTTATAAAAAATTTTAATATATTATTATTAGTAATCGTAGAATTTTAATGACATATCCGTTATAAAAAAATATATCAGTCTTTTAAATACATAAATATTACAAAAGAAAAAAAAAGAAGTTTAATCTTCTAAATTTAAATATATGAAAATATTAAAAGTCTTTTTTTTTTATAACTTATATGTTTTAAATTTATTTTTCTTTTATTTACTACTAAAAAAAAATTTCTTTCTGAAAAATATTCTTTAAAAAAAATATTTACACATTATGAGAATATATATAACATGTATATTGTGTTAAAACTTCGAAAAATTCTCGAAAACATTAAACAAACTGAAAAAAAAACATTAAAATTCTTTTTTTTTTTTTTTTTTTTTTTTTTTTTTTTTAAGAAGAAAAAAAAAATCCTTTACAAGTACAATAATTTTTTTTAGACTAAATCATAAAAGACATACTTGGCACAAAGCAGCAACAACCCAAATGGTGTAGTGGTTATAATCCCTGTCCGCCACCCAGATTACACCCAGGGTTCGAATCAGAGGTGTGGTCGAATCCATTCTTGTAAAGTCCAGCGATTACAAGTAATTCTAACAGCACCCATATCTGGCGTAGAATCGACGTTTTCTGTCAATCTTAATTTTTTTTCAACAGAAAAATTTACAGTCAACTCTGTAAATTTACCGAATAATTTCTCTGTTATTTAACACAATCTCTGTTTTCTAATCTCTGAAATTTTACATAAGACTTAAGATAACAGATTACCAGTAGATTCTCCGTAATTTCACAGAAATTTTTTTAACAGTGCAGGATTTTGCTCGTTATGTGAAATGTTCGTAATCCAAATTTCTCGTCCAATTAAAATGCAACTCCGCTGCGTTATGTTAGTGCACGAACAGAAAAGAAAGTACAAAGCCGAATCTAAGTTTTTATCCGAGTCAGAAAAAGAGAGAAAAATTTGATAGACGAAACATTTGTTTGTCGACGCTTCACTGTATCGACAGTTTTTGATCAACATTTTGATCATCCTATTTTGTTTTTAACAAAGGTTTCGAAAAATCCTGATGGATTTATAACCATCTCAGATATCATTAACTGATTTCAAAACAGGAAGCAGTTCAAGGACATAAACATTTGAGCACGCAAATAAATACATTAAGTGACAATAAATCATTCTATAATGAACAAACTTTTCTATTTTAGACAAATCATCCTACTCAAGATAAACAATGATATTAATATGTGAAATATGTTCACGAAATTAGTTTTAATATCAACCCACGCATGCTGCAGCTGTCTGACGTCATCAAAAGAACACTGATTCAAAAAAACTCTTTTTTATTATTAAGCTTAGTTGCCCTTTTTATCTCAATAGAGAAAGATGTAATAATTTTAATCTGTTGCTGCAAAAGGCAGCTGTATGTAAAATGTTACTTGAAATTATTAAGTCAAAATTTTAATATAATTATCTATAACAAAAGTGATCAGTCTCAGGTGTGGACTCAATATAAATAATATACTTCATTAACCAACATTTATGTTTTTAACACTTTAGTATCGTTATAAATGGATTAACGCAGTTAAAAATGTGCACCAACCAGAAGCACGAGGAATACTGATGCTGAAGAAAGATAAAGGTAAGAAATTACCTATATTATTATATTAAATGTGTTTTCATGGCCAGAATTATTATTTATTTATCTAAGTATCAGCGCGCGTAACCTACAGCGTAGAGCACAGGCGGCTTTTTTGCCAACAGTCGATTACGAGACTGAGAAAGTCTCATATTTTAGTAGATAAATAATATTTGTGAAGAAAAAAAAAACTACTGGCCATAGATGTGTGCACATTAAAATGAAATTGAAAATTATTGAAACTATAGTTAGTTATTTGATGATGAAATAAATATTGTGCATTTTTTTTGTTGATATATATGAAATGTTAAACAATTGAAGAAAACTAGATATATATAAGAAGTTTTATATAAAATAATAAAAGAGCAATTCCTCTTTAATAACAAAACTTAAATAACTAGTAAAATGGCCGCATCACGTGAGATACAGCTTGTAGAAAAACTTAACGCAAGCAATTACAGTAATTGGAAATTTAAAACTGAAATGTTACTGATTAGAGAAGATTTATTCAACGTAATAACCGAAGATAGGCCCACGCCAGTCACGACTGATTGGGAAAAGAAAGACAGGAAGGCAAGAGCCATAATTAACCTATCAATTGACGATTCACAAATTGTTCATGTTAAGGGGCTTAACACAGCTAGAGACACTTGGAACGCACTTAAAACCATACACGAACGGGCGAACCTCTCTAGTAAATTATTTTTGTTAAGAAAGCTCTATGGAGCCAAGCTCCAAGAAAACGGGAACTTAATCAAACATATAACATACATTCTAGAATTAATTGACAAACTTTCAGCGATCGGGGAAACAATTAGCGACTCCCATCTTTCAGCTTTATTGCTGTGTTCGCTACCCCCTAGTTATAATACGTTAATTACTGCCCTGGAATCGCGAAATGAGGACGAGCTCACACCACAATTTATTAGAAGTAAATTAACAGATGAGTACAACAGAAGGGTTGAAAACACAGACCAGGGGGAAAATTCATCAAAAGCGTTTAAAACGCAGAAAAGATTTCCTAATGATAACTTTAAAAAAGATAAACAGTGCACGTATTGCAAATTGAGAAATCACACGTACAGAGAATGTTGGCATTTGAAAAATCGAAACAATCACCCAAATACACAAAAACAACAAACATACAAAAATAAATATTACTCATCATCGTTGTGTTATCAACAATCGGATGACCAGATAGGAAACACTGACCGCGAATCAGTAAACACGAGAAATTATAGAACGGAAACAAAACCAGATAAAGGCAGCGACGCAGCCTTTCTAATAGACAAAGCAGGAAAACAAACCTGGATTATCGATTCTGGTTCATCTTCACATATCCTAAACAATAAAAATGAGTTCACTAAGTTAAATGACACAGAAAAAACAGCCGTCATAATTGCCAACGGAAAAACTCTAAACTCGTTAGGTACCGGAGAAACTACATTCACGACAAAAACATCCGATGGAGGCATAAATAAAATTACGTTAAAAGAAGTGTTATATGTACCGGAGCTAGAATCTAATTTAATTTCAGTTAGTAAAGCCACAAAGAATGGATATAAATTATTATTTGATAAAGATAAATGCACGCTGTCACGAAATGGGAAAATCTATTTGGAGGCAAAAATGAAAAATAACCTATACGAAGTTGAATTATTAGAAAATGCAGATAGGAATATAGTAAATATGGCACATGAATGCAAAAGTAAAGACTGCCTGGAACTTTGGCACAAACGCCTAGGGCATAGAAATTATAATTCCATAAAGGAAATGGTTAAAGACGACTTAGCCTATGGCATAAAATTAAATAATTGCAATCATGGAACAACATGCGAAACATGCATACAAACAAAAACAAGCGATGCTCCCTATCCCAAAACAGTGTATAGAAACAAAACAGGTAGAGTACTCGATCTAGTGCACACGGACGTATGCACAGCGATAGGAACCCCCACAATAGGTGGTAAAACAATGTTTGTAACTTTCATTGACGACCACTCTAGATTTACCGTAATATACTTATTAAAACATAAAGATGAAGTACAGGATAAACTAATCGACTATATAGCTATGGTTCGAAACCAGTTCGGGATATATCCGAAAGCAATAAGATCCGATAACGGGGGAGAGTACATAAATAGAGGGATAGAGGATTACTTAAGAAAAAGGGGCATTAAACATCAATTAACAGTGCCGTATTGTCCGAGCCAAAATGGCATTGCAGAAAGGAAAAATAGGTCGCTATTAGACATGACTAGAAGCCTACTGAGAGAAGCAGATCTGCCACAAAGATTTTGGGGAGAAGCAATTAACACCGCGAATCATTTACAAAATCGCTTACCAACAAAATCGACAAATAAAACACCATTTGAGCTATGGTTTAATCGCAAACCGAGTTTACACAATTTGCGAACGTTCGGGTGCAAAGCTTACGTATACGTGAATAAACAACATCGAGGAAAATTGGACGACAGGGCTCAGGAAGGGATTTTTGTAGGATACGATAACAACTCAAAGGGATATCGCATATACACAAAACAAAATAAAATTGTAATTGGCAGAACAGTGAAATTCATGGAAAATAGTAAATTTAACCTAAAAGAAAGCAAAGAGACAGAAAACTCATATGACGACAAAAATTACATTGAAACAGAGCTAAACAACACAACCGAAGAACCAACCGCGTCCAAACAACCGACCAATGAACCAAGAAGATCCGAAAGAATGAACAGGGGGGTACCACCAGACAGATATGTCTGTTATGTAAAAAATAATGATACAATAGAACCTAGTAGTTGGAATGAAATACTGGAAATAAATAATCCCAGAGAAAAAGAAAATTGGCTTAAAGCCACACAAGCGGAAATAAATTCGTTGAGAAAACACAATACATGGGAATTAGTGGATCCTCCACCTAACAAAAAGGTTATAGGTTGCAAATGGACATTCAAAAAGAAATTAGACAGTCACGGAAACACTCAAAAGTACAAAGCACGTTTGGTAGCCAAAGGGTTTAGCCAAAAATACGGGGAAAACTATGACGAGACTTTCGCCCCAGTAGTGTCACAAACAACTGTGCGAACTTTTTTGGCAGCAGCCGCATATAAGAAGTTGAACGTGAGACACATAGACATAGACACAGCTTTTCTATACGGTGAGTTAGAAGATGAAGTCTATATGAAACAACCGGAGGGTTACATTGAGAAAAATAAAGAAAACAAAGTCTGCAAATTGAAAAAATCCATCTATGGACTAAAGCAGGCAGCGAGAACTTGGAATAAAAGAATAGAACAATCTTTAAAAAAATTGAATTTCCAACAAAGCACAGCGGACTCATGTCTATACACACGAAAAGAAAACAACATCACCACGTATATAATAATTTACGTAGATGACTTATTAATAGGCGGTGAAAACGAATCAATTGAAACAATAATAAAAGCTTTAAAGCAAGAATATGAATTAAAAGATCTTGGGGAAGTATCCCACTATTTAGGCATGGAAATAAGAAAAACCCAAACCGGATACAAATTAAATCAAAGGTTAAAAATAGAAGAACTAGCAAGAAAATTCAACTTAGAAAACGCAAAACCAATAAGCACTCCCATGGATGCCGGTTTTCACAAATTAGAGGACGACGAAAACTTAATGCCTAACAGCACAAAATTCAGACAAGCAATAGGATCATTGTTATATATAGGAACAACTACACGTCCAGATATATCAGTCGCCGTTAACATCCTCAGCAGAAGATGTGAAACTCCACGTTTTAAAGATTGGAACGCTGCGAAACGCGTAATTAGTTATCTAAACATCACAAAAAACCTGAACCTCACATTGAATACAAATCAAGAACCACAACTCATCGGTTTTTCTGACGCTGATTGGGCAGGAGACACAAAAACCAGAAGATCGACTACTGGAAACCTTTTCATGCTGGGAAATAGTCCGATACAATGGTACTCAAAAAGGCAAATTTGCATTGCCTACTCATCGGCAGAAGCTGAATTTGTTGCTGCAGCTAGTGCAGGACAGGAAATTGCATGGCTAATAAAACTATTAGCAGACCTGGACTTACAGCAAAATTTACCAGTAAAACTGTACGAAGACAACCAGAGCTGCATCAAGATGGTGGAGAACGAAAAATTCTCAAAGCGAACCAAACATATCGACGTTCGATATCACGCGATAAAAGAAATGAAAGAAGACGGTATACTAGACCTTCGTTACTGCCCAACACAAGACATGACAGCAGACGCCCTGACCAAGCCACTGGGCAAACCACAGTTTGTGAAACATCGAGAATCTATGCAACTATTACATGATGCATCCGGAGATGGTTAAGGAAGGGTGATGGATTTATAACCATCTCAGATATCATTAACTGATTTCAAAACAGGAAGCAGTTCAAGGACATAAACATTTGAGCACGCAAATAAATACATTAAGTGACAATAAATCATTCTATAATGAACAAACTTTTCTATTTTAGACAAATCATCCTACTCAAGATAAACAATGATATTAATATGTGAAATATGTTCGCGAAATTAGTTTTAATATCAACCCACGCATGCTGCAGCTGTCTGACGTCATCAAAAGAACACTGATTCAAAAAAACTCTTTTTTATTATTAAGCTTAGTTGCCCTTTTTATCTCAATAGAGAAAGATGTAATAATTTTAATCTGTTGCTGCAAAAGGCAGCTGTATGTAAAATGTTACTTGAAATTATTAAGTCAAAATTTTAATATAATTATCTATAACAAAAGTGATCAGTCTCAGGTGTGGACTCAATATAAATAATATACTTCATTAACCAACATTTATGTTTTTAACACTTTAGTATCGTTATAAATGGATTAACGCAGTTAAAAATGTGCACCAACCAGAAGCACGAGGAATACTGATGCTGAAGAAAGATAAAGGTAAGAAATTACCTATATTATTATATTAAATGTGTTTTCATGGCCAGAATTATTATTTATTTATCTAAGTATCAGCGCGCGTAACCTACAGCGTAGAGCAGAGGCGGCTTTTTTGCCAACAAATCCCCCGAATTAATTATTTTTTATTTATAGCGTTTCTTTGTAACATTTTTAATGTATGTGTATAAATTACAATATAAATATAATTTTTTTCACATTTTAGTGAACAAAATTGTATTATTATTTTTTTAATTTACTAACATTTTATTTTAACAATGATTCATGATGATTATGTATAAAAGAAAGTTACTAATGACATATTCGTCGTGAAGCCAAAATATTGGCAATTGTTAAAATATTGTACATTTTAAATATATATTTTTAGATTGTAGGTAACTAGGTTACAAATAAACTGCATAATACGGGATAGGACTAGTAGATTTTCAACATATACATATAGCTATTAAATAAATCGTTCTTTTAAAATGTACTTAATACCATACTGAAGATTACGTAGATTCTATTCGGAAGATTAAATTTTATAAGTTGAAGCGTTAAGAATCTTAGAAATAGTTAAGGAAATCTGCAGTACTTTTGCTTAATTCGTGTCGTAGAATTAAACACGGAAACATGTTTGAGAAAACAATAAAATATTTTCTTTTCGGCGGATATCAGATTTCGTTCAGATCAGATTCAGAAACTCAAACAAAATAGTTTCTCCCTTTTCTGTGTCTAAAGAATTCCAATCAAAATAAAGCTGTGTTCAAGTTGTGTGGAAATACTTCCTTAAAAGATAAGAAGATACTTCATGAGCAATGTGAAAGAGCAATATAATTTGAATATTTTAAAACAAACTGCATGAAAATTATTTTATTAACGCTAATTATGGATTAAAGTGTGTGTGTATTCTTAACGTAAGCTATAATTAAATGGATACTTCAAATTTATTACTGTCAAAATATTAGAAACCTACTTTTTTTAAGTGTGTTCTCCTGAACTTAAAACATTTACTTGCAATCTTCATTGATTTATATCGTATTTATATGCATTGGATTTACATCTGAAAACTGAACTTAATGTTGTGCATATTATAGAAAAAAAGGATTTTTTTTTAAATAATAATCTTGCAACAATTATATATTTTTTTTTGGAGAAGCATTTTTTTTGGAAAATTTAGGCTCAGCCTTAAAATAGAAATATAATGTATTGCATATAATAGCTTAACGTTACCATACATTACAGTACATTTGACACCAAAAATTATTTTTTGAAATATTTATTTTGGTATTGTAATAATTGCTGTAAACAATAAAAATGTTCAATGTAATATTAAATTCAAGACGAGAATAGTATTATGCACAGGCCCCATTACAATACTATAGCACGTTTAAATATTAGTAAGTATAAATTCATTAAAATCTTACATTTGATGCATGAATAGATAATAATCCCAGTTGGGCGTTGCAGCACTTCCTGCCTACAAATTTACGTATTTAACGTCCGAGCAGGTGTTCTGTTCTCTGTAAAGTTCTGAATAATCAAATATAAACTCACAGCCAAAAAACATGAATGCTTACGTGTAATTATTACGGTCGACCACCTGCATAAGGGATATAGGCCAAAGGAGTTTAGTGTCCTTCGTGAAGGTGTCTTTCTAAGGGAACCTAATCCATATTTACGCAAGGAAAATCCAATGTTCGAAGAAAACCACGAAACCTCCGCACGATTCGACGGACTGGCGCGATTGATTTTGAACAGCTTTGAGAGCAGAACCTCTCGGCCACTGGTGGGGTGTTTTTACGTTTGATGCATGAAAATTATAGAAAAACAAAGGATGTGAATTAATCACTTTACTAAAAGCGTACAACTATTAGAGTGACAAAATGTCCAGACCGGGGTTCGGATACCTTGGTATAGCGCACCAAGTGCTTTACCAATTAAGCTATCCAGACGACATCCAGTCTAGCATTCTCTCACTCTTATATGGCAAGGCTACAACCACGCAGCACAAGATGGAAAGTCAATCATGAGCACAACACCGTTGGCATGCATGAGACAAATTAAACCCAGTATCGGTGAATATTAATACACTAATTCACTCAACTAAAATGCTCAATATAGTGAATCTATAATTTTCAATACACTAATTAATTAGTGTATTGAAAATTATAGATTCACTATATTGAGCATTTTAGTTGAGTGAATTAGTCTTTTTTTAATTATTTATTACTTAAGAATAGTCGTATATTTTATTAGAACGTCACTGGTCGGCCCGGCAGTGTGGTTGATAGGGGGGCGACTGCCGCGGTGGGGGCTCTTTTTCGTATCCTGGCAAGGCATGGATGTCATTGTGTGTGTATCTTCAGTGATATCAACTTCCTTGCGTCTCCTCAAGAAGAAAATTTATGTAATTTGTCAAAAGTCCTGTATGTATTTATGTAAATAAAAAATATGGATCATTCGAGACAACAGCCTTGTATCTTATAGGTCTCAAAGCAGCCTCCTTCAAATGCTTAAAAAACAAAAAAAAAACATCACTGGTTGCGTTTGAAATGTGTAACTTCGGTGTCTGCTGGTGAAAAAATGGTAAATTTAGCCGAACATTACTTTTCATTTAAGTTATAGAATTGAAGTTTAGTGCAATTACACAGTCTATTTTTCTATAAGCTATGAAATATCTACGAATAGTAAAACCAAACTGACACGAGTTATCCTATCACTGTCGCTTCGGTGAATTTTAAATTTTATTGCTAATATATACACGTAAAAAAAAAAACAGATTTTTTTGAAACTTTATTATGCTGAAGGGGAAACGTTTAAATTCATCTACATGGAATTTCCTCACTATTCTTTATATGGGTGTTGTTTAGACGAGGAAACTGATATGAGTAACACTAAGGCAGATACGGGACTGCTGTTGGTTAATAAGTTAATACAAGGTGACAAGCAATAAACGCGTGAATTTGAAAATTCTATAATTCATTAACTATAATAAATATGAAGATGAAAAAAAAAAGCGGCATTTATATCTCGTAACTCTTGAATTTCATATGCTGTAATTTTAAAAACAGTTAAAATTTACGTCAATAGAGGACACTTCAATGTCTCAAATTGTAATAAGTCTCAAAAGTATCAAGGAAAATTGTATTAAAAATTTCTCAAATTTTATTCCTTACTCTATTTAGCAATTTAAACACGAAAAAAAGCTTATTATTATTTTTTAATTTATTTGAGCATTTTAAATGAATTGAACACTGCAGCACCATCTATTGACGAAAATTTGAGCTGTTTTTTAAAATTACAAATTTAAAATTCAAGAGGTACCAGATATAAATCTCACACCTTCCATCTTCATATTTGTTATAGTTAATAAATTATTGAAGTTTCAAGCTGAAACATTTTTTTTTTTGTTACGTTGTATGTGTTTTAGTATTCGTGATTTATCCTTAATTTACCTAATTAAATGTATAATAACAAGTCGAATGGGCCAATCCCAAAACTTTCTTCTATCTCACACAGGTTTCGCATACACTAAAAACGAATCTCACCACCAATTTATATCAGTGTCTAACTGAATCTAAAGTTTTATTAAATTAAGTGCATTAGTTCTTAAGATATGATTATCGCTAAAATCGCGTAAATCCTGAAAAATGCAGCATAGCAATGCCACCTGTTAGGAGTTTTACACCAAAATCTAACCAACAACAACTTATGGGAACGTCCAACTCAATCTGAAGTTTTATTAAAATCTCTGCATTACTTCTTGAGATAAAGCTATCGTGAAAATCATGAGAAAAGTAGCATAGCGGCGCCACCTGTTGTCATATCTACACCAAAACATATTCAGCAACTATTTATGTCAAGGTCTCACTGAATCTGAAGCTTGATGAAAATCAGTGCATTAGTTCTTGAGATAGAGCTATTGCAAAAACCGTGAACATACATCATTGCAGCGCCACCTGTTGTGCGATTTACACCAAAAATTAATCCACACGAATTTATATCAATCACTAATGGAATATAAAGTGTTATTAAATTCCGTGCATTCATTCTTGAGATAGACCGCCAATAAAATTTGTGACACATACAGACAGACGGCCAGGCAGAGTCACAGACTCTCGGAGAGACATTTTCAAAAAATAGTCAAATCGTGTTTAGAATCTTCTAAAACGCATAAATCTGTCCAAAACCGGAAGTCGGAAAATTGCACGAATGCAATACTTTTTTCTTGTAAATATAGAAAAAAGTAAAAATGTCTGTCCTAACTTAGACAAAAATGCATTTATAAGAAACAAAATCGTATCGCAATAACTGATTAGGATTTCGTATTTATCTAACATTCATAGTAAAATATCAAAATTTAAAAAAGCCATTGCGAATGAAAATAAACATTTAAGTTAGAATGTTTTTTTTTTTTACATTTATTCTAAAATAATTGCAATTTCTCATTTCACTGAATAAGAGTTAAAGAAGTAATAAAATTCTGTCTCTGCGAGATAAAAAATCTTTAAAATTACAATTAAAGAAGTATCGGGACAGTCGATTAAGATTGAATATTTATCTATTAGCATTGAAATGAACATTTCAAAATTTTAAAAAGGCTATTGAAAATGAAAAGTAGTAAGTTATAAACGATACTTTTATGCATATTCTAAAATATTCGTAATTTCTCATTTCATCGTCAATGAGATGCATGAAGAATAAAATACTTTCTATATTAGATACAAAAATCTTTAAAATTACAAGAAAAAAAGTATCGGGACAATCGATTAAGACATGACCTTTATCTATTTGCATTCAAAATAACACACATATATATATATATATATATATATATATATTATCCGCCTAGAATGAAAATTAAAATGTAAGCTATCATGATTTATATTGGCATTTATACTGACAGAATCTTTTATATTTTTTCTAAAATATTCACATTTTTTTTAATTTCACTGTAAATGAGTTTCAGGAAAAAGAAAAATCTATGAAATAAAAATCCAGTTTCATTGTAAATTGGTGAAATTCAAATATTGTCGAAAAAACAAATTAATTTTCTAAGAAATCAAAGTTTCGGAATAATTAATTAGAATTTTCATTTCGCTAGATAAGGCAGTTACTATATTTTGTAATCTTCTTTTTATATATCCAATGGCTGGCGTATCACAGTTGAGAATTTTTCAAACAGAGCGAAAACATGTCTGGACCAGGACTCGAACCTAGGTACTTTGGTTTGCCGTACCAGCGCTCTCTCTACTGTTCTATCCCGACGATACCCTGCGTTGGCATATTTTACTCTTATTTGTTGGACAAGGCCGCGAACTGCAGCGCTAATTTCATTCATCCGAGCTATAACTATAGCATTTACATGATGAATCTTGATGTTTGAAGATTCATCATGTAAATGTTATAGTTATAGCTCGGATCAATGGAATTAGCGCTGCAGTTCGCGGCCTTGTCCAACAAATAAGAGTGAAATATGCCAGCTCAGGATATCGTCGTGATAGCTCAGTAGGGAGATCATTGGTGCGGCAAACCAAAGTACCAAGGTTCGAGTCCTGGTTCCAGCATATTTTGGCTGTATTGGAAAAATTCTCAACAATGATACTCCAACCATTGGATATAATTTATCTAGTTGAATATACTTTCCTCTGGTCATTATGACTTTCTTTTTATATTTCGAAAATCATCGGCAAAATTTTATACTAATTTCTTTAAAACTCAGTGTAAAAAAGTAATTGTAGGAACTTAGTTTTTTTATTAAGAAATCTTTTATTCCACATGAAGCGATTTTAAAAATTGAGCGAAATTTTTTATAGTTTATGAATTTCAAATACGCGCTTTTGAAAGTAAATTAAGTTTCCAAAATTAAAATAGCATAACTTATTACTGACTAGTGCTTAAATACATCTTTTTGAAAAAACAATACAGGTTTGAATAATAACCAGTGAATTTTTATCCTGCTTTTTCTAAGCGTAAACCGACAGAATGAAAACTCTCCCAAGCGGGGAATCGAATCCGTGTCCTCAGAATAGCGCTCTGAGGATCTACCACTGAGCTACACGAAACGATAGCTCAACTTCGGCATCTCTCACTCTTGTATATGTCGGGCAGGCTGCAACCGCAGAACAAGATGGAAATGTCATGATGAGCACGCAAATTTCTGCGGCAAACATGAGACGACAAACAAAGCCCAGCATACTACAACACATAGTTAATATTTAATTCAATTTACTGCTGAAATTGTATAATCCGGTATTTTATTTTTGTGGCGACACTAATTTGAGCACAACCTTTCATTTCATTTATGAAAACAATGCCTATTTATTTATTTTTTTTATTAAGAGCCATTTTTAATCAAAAACATGTTTTAACACAATGTGAGTGTACTATGTCAGAAACGGTTTCAAAAATCTTTCAAATGATAACTTATTCGTTGTTGTGCGTTTTGTAAAGGCATAGAAAAAGGATGTTGAGAACAGAAATGCATATATATGAATTTAAAAAAAAGCCGTTTTAAAATTGTAAGGAACGGTTTTTATATATGCTCAACAAAGCTTTTAAATGTTATATATTAAAGTTGTTCTAGGGTAAGGATGTTGTATATTTTTAAGTAAAATTTACAGTTATATGTAACCATTTCAAATAGCAAAATTTTTACATAAATATATATTGCAGTATATGTTGTTTATGAAGAACACTGGTTTAAAAAATCAGTCGTTTTAAATCACTAAACAACTAAGAACAAAACGAAATGTGATTATTCGGTTATATTGTGCGTTTTGTAAATGCATAGAAAAGGGATGTTGAGAACAGATATGCATATATATAAATTTAAAAAAACCGTTTTAAAATTGTGAGGAACGGATTTTATATATGCTCAATACATAGACGTTCAGTCGTATATTTAATTTATTCAAAAATATAAGTCATTTAAACCGCCCATTCTGTAATACGGAAGAAATTTAATGAATTGTTTGTTTTGTTATATTTAGCTTATCATTAATGAAACATTAAATTTTAAAAAATAAGGTTTCATAAAAAAATTATTATTAATTTATTAACGAGACTTATGCTGTTGCACTTTCCGAGGAAATTTTTTTATGCCTGCTACCAATATATGTGACGAAATCAATAGAGTAGACGAGTATAAGACAAGGCATTATGGTTTAGCTGAGTGTACATAAACAGCGAATATCAGATAAACCAACGATATTATGAAGGGAGGAACTGCTAGTCGTAGTGTTGTTTGGCGATCTAATCTATAAGACATTCGCATCTATAGTCTCAAGATTTTATTGATGTTGTGACGTAACTCTCTATCCTCTTGAGACCCAAGCTCGTATTTTTCGCACGATTTTTTTCATAATTGGGATTATTGCTCCTTTTGAGACTAGAAAACAATAAATATGTTCATATATTTAATATATTTATATATACGGTGTGATTATAAAAGAGCTATCCCGACATTTGGGCCCCTAACTATCATACCATTCACAGACACTGAATAAAATTTTAGCAAAAGGTATTTTGAAGTATGCGCTCAATAATAATATCGAAAACAACAGTGTCACTCAAACAGTTACGGTTACAGTGAGAAAATTTCGAAAAAATCAAATAGCAACACCTAGTTTTTTGTATTGGAATGTGATCTCCATTGTGAAAAACCCTAAATAGCGTTGGAACAGCAACAGTAGCATTAAAATCCCCGGCGGTAGATAGGCTAAAAGTGAGGACAACCAATAAGAACAGAGAAGCAGCATAAAATAAAATATTTTATTGTGTTTAACAAATTTTCCACATGACCTCCTTCACACACGATGACACTTTGAATGCGGCTGATGGTGGATAGCACTACAGCACGTATCACGGCAATAGGAATCTCTCGAATCACAGTTCTGATGGCATCTTTCAAATCAGATGCAGTTTGAGGACGAAACTGATACACTTTGGATTTCAGATATCCCCACAGTCAGAAATACATTGGTGTCAGATAAGGAGACCTTGGTGGCCACGGAAACGGGAAATGACGGAGATAACTCTGTCACCAAACTGTCGAGTTAAGACACGTCTGACTGAAGACCCGACACGTGGAGGAGCGCCATCTTGCATCCACACAACTTCAATTAGAGTATTTGGCATTTGCAATGCGGGAATCGCGTAATGAGTTAACATGTCCAGATAGCGAGCACTCGTTACTGTACACGCTTACAGATCACCGGCATTAACCCCTTCAAAAAAGTAAGGGCCAAGGATGACCGTACTCGTTATACCACGCCACACAGTCACTTTTTTCTCGTGTAATGGACGTGCATGCACATCATGTGGATTATTCTGTGCCCAGTGCACACAACTTTTCGAATTCACGTTACCAGTTAACGAGAAATGCGCGTCATTTGTCCACAGAATGCGTAAAGAACAGTTGCTATCTTCATCGTACCGGATAAGGAATTGATTTGCAAAATCCAGCCGTAATTGATAGTATGCTGCTTCCAACATCTGGACACGCTGGAATCGATACGGAAACATGTTTAGAACAGAGCGCAAAATCCTGCGTACAGTTGAATTCGGCAGATTCAGAACACGTGAAACACCGCGTGCAGTTGTGGGACTAACTGTGCTTATCATCTGATGGACTTCTGCAACAGCTTCCACAGGAACGGAAGGTCGTCCAGATCGAGGTCGATCGCATGTGCAACCAGTTTCTTCAAATTTATAAATCAAGTCCCGTACAGCTTTGCCAGTGCACGGGCCTCGCCGTAATCCACGGTTTCTGCGGTAAACACGCAATGTCTCTGCGCCATTTTGTCCATTCAGGTAATAAATCTTTACGATATACCCACGTTCTTTCCCTGAAAGCAGCATCTTGTTCGGAATGGCAGAAAGGAAACATACGCGGATCGAATTTCGCAGTGCATTTTCTTTCACCTAGCGTGACGAAGTCAGTCATGACTGTGTCTTACGTAGAGCCCGAAATTTACGTTTCTTGGTTTCTTCTTCTCGTTTTGTGGAGAACTAGTCAGGCTGGGATATCAGCCAAAGAAACGATGGGACGTGTGACGTAAATGAAACGAAAATTAATACTCTGGTGCACGACAAAGTCCTTTTTAATTTCCCTTGCCTAGTTCCGGTGATTTTAATGCTACAGTTGCCATTCCAACGCTAATTAGGGTTTTTCACAGTGGAGATCACATTCCAATACAAAAAACTGGGTGTTGCCATTTGTTTTTTTCGCATTCCTCAAAATGCCTTTTGCCAAAATTTCATTCAGTTTCTGTGAATGGTTTGATAGTTAGGGGCCCAAATATCGGGATAGTTTTTTTATAATCACCATGTATATAGTTTTTTAGCGTGTCCAATAAAATGGACATTGGGTCTTCGTCTTGTGAAAAACAAATTATTGAATTACATGAATCTGAATGGAAAATTCTTAATATTGGACATAAAATAATGGCACAAAACAGAATTAGACTCAAAATAATGATACAAAATTTAATTAGACACAAATTATTAATTAAAAAAATTTAATTAGACACAAATTATTAATTAAAAAAATTTAATTAGACACTAAATAATAATAATTATTATTATAAAATACTTAATTACACGCAAAAAATAAATAGATCTGAGCTTAAAATTGAATAATTTATGAATGGGCTTCTGCAAAGCAATTATTTTGGTAGTTAAACAGATATACAAATTGCATCTCATTTCCAAATATGTAGTTTTTTTATATATAAAATTTGATTTTGCCTCACAACGCATTTTATTTGTCCATTATTTTAGGTAACTGTTGGATACTCTTTTTAAAGCTGAGTAGACTGCACAAGATCAAACTTTTAGGGCCCCACCAGTGGCTGAGAGGTTCTCTTCTGCTCTTAAAGCTGATAGACGGGAGGTGCTGGGTTCAAACCCCTATTGCGCTCGTCGACCTAACCGTTCGGAGTTTTCTGTGTTTTTCTTCGAACCTTGACGTAAATACGGGTCAGAATCCATTAGAAAGACCCTCATGGACCCTAGGGCTTACATCCCTTGTGTAGATAATCGGCCGTCATAAAATCAACCAATCAAACTTTTGGTGGCTACTAGGTTGCTAGGTGGAGACGTGTTGGGGCTTGAGTTTTCGTCATGACTTGAATAACTCAACTTCGATTTCCTCAAAAGCTGATTCGCGCTAAGCACCTTGAAGTATAATAATTGGATGGATTTGCATGAATCCAATTTCTTTGTTCTTTTCCTCCTTCTTACCATCGTCACTGATTGTCAAGCTCTGATACGTCACAATTCATTTTATTGGTTCCAAACGTGTCTCAATAACTTTCTCTAGATCTAAATAATACCAGTTTCCACATATCTCTGAAAAAGATAGGCCTCAAAAATCAGATTTCTGGCGACAAAGTCCTATTTCTTTCACTGCAAACTTTTCTATCTTCAGAAGTGTGTTTTTATTACTCATCAATCAATTCTAAGCATCGCATAAATTCAAGTTTTACATCATCAAATAGAAAAGTGTAATTTTTTTAGTGTAATTTTAAGTATTTTTCAATTAGAATTTTGTTTTAAATCTATCTCAACACCAACTCTTTATTTCTAAAATAATTATATTAATTAGTGGCACAACTACCAAACTTGTCAGTTGAATGCCAAGTGGAAGTTTAAAAGAAATAACAAGTTGGAAATTGTACGTCAAACGTGACAAATGAGGTGCGTTCGTACTATAGCTAGTTATATAAATATTCAGATCTTGATGATTTTTAATTCTGTGAAATGAATTATATCGTCTGCAGATTAATTTCTGTCATAAAATAAGTATCTCGGTCGCTTGATCATTAAACCTCGGAAGCTCCTCTAACAAGAAAGCACCGATTTTTTTTCTTTTAATTCAAATTTCTTAATAAATATTTTTATTAATATCTCCTAAAGTTTTGATTCGATTTAAAAAAAAATTTAAATGTCTCGACAAAATTCTGCAAAGAAAAAAATAATCTTAAATTCCAAACCATTCGGTTGGGTAGTTTTTGCGTTGTTATATGTGGACGGACGGACAGACAGACGGACAGACAGACAGACGGACAGACAGACAGACGGACGGACAGACGGACGGACCAAGCGACGACAATAGGTGCTACGTATTTATATAATTACGAACGCACCTAAAATGAGTTTATTTATAATCTTATAATGTTATATTTAATTATATTGTTACTCAAATTTGATTATTTTAATTTGATTAAGTTTATTAATTTAATTAGAAACAACATACTAATAAAACATAATACGAAAATCTTGCAATGAACAAGGACAGAAAAAGATATTAAAAGAAAAGCTTATTTGTAAGTAAGTCTCTTTATTTATTAAATACTGCAAAAAATCACGTTTCACTGAATTAAAATATTAAACAATGTACTAATATGGGACAAGCATTTTATCCGTAGAATTATACACTTCTAGGACAATATTCAGTTAATTATTTAATTGCCAATAGAAATGTATATTGTCTACTTCTGTATTTACTTTCTTTTCAATACAGTATGGAATTTTGTTTAAAAACAAACTTTCCCTTCAGTATTCTAAAAGATCCTAATATGAATGGAAACAACGGATGAAGACCCAACGTCCAATACAATGGACATTTATAAAAACATGCGTTTATTCTCCAAAATATAGATTCAATTACTTAAACTACGGTTTAATTTCATTAATATAACATTTAAAATTAGATATATGCTGCATTAATATCAAAATACCTTAAACAAATATATGAAATTTGAGTAAAAACTGTGTACTTACCTTCAACAATCTTTCACCTGTTCGCCACCATTTTCAAATAATTAAAATACACATTTTACGGTTATTTTTTTACCTTTTCCGTATACAGATAGAAGCACTAGTAGACTATCCATTATAATGGACAGTAAGGTTTAACTAGTTCCAACTGAAATTAAATATTTTATACGAAAAATAAAAATGTCCAGTAGGATGGACGCGGGGTCTCAGGAGGCTATATGATGTTAAAACTAGGCAGTGGAGACGTAGTCGAATCGTATATGACACAAACATTGATGAACCTTATGAATTGCAACGTCAAAAAACAGTCAAACTTAGTATCGAGTTTTTATTTAATATACAATAATGCAACATTAGAGAGAAAACGTATATTCTATACACTTTCTACATAGATTAACTGAACATATTAACATTTTCATAAAGATTAATTTAACAAACTAGCGAACCAAACTACCAAAAAGCAAAGTGTCAATCTACCTGCATTACGGCATTAACATTTCCACTACAACTGAGGCCGCAAGTTCTGAGGCAAGAGAAAAAATGAAAAAAGTGGTCTCAGTGCAAGCTGTAGTGATGCCATTGAGGAAAGGTTTATGATTCCCAAAAAAACGTATTGCAACAAAAGCTCTGAACCAACAAATAACGTGCCGGAAGAAAGAGAAAAGTGGAGCAATTCGACTATTCTTTGCGCGGGAAGAACTCATCAAATAAATATAAAGTAAATATATTTTAGCAGTATAAAAGTATTCTTTTTTTTAACATAAAACCTGCATTCAAAGAATGAAGCATTGAACATGCAATTCATTTGGAAATGATTTCTAAATAAAAATCTAATAAACATAATACATTTTGAACATTTAGTGTTTTCAACAAAATTTATTTCCATGTGTATATGTAAAACTGAATTATGCAACTTTTGGTTGAATACAACTTTAGCTGCATTCTGAGCGCAGTCTCACTACATAAACGTCTAAATAATTAGTGTAATACCAAAATAACATTATCTAAATTAGATAAACATCAAAATGCACAATCTTTTGGGAAAAGGGAAATCTTTGCAAAACATTTACTACATTATCATTAAGAAAATACGGCATCGGCCAATTCCCGAAATTTCTCTAGAGATATCTTACCATTTGCTTTATTTAGAATATATTTCCTTTGCATGATTTTTTCAAATTATTAATCTTATACTGAATTAAATGTTTCTTTATAAATTTCTGGAGTCCATGACGTATATTCAATGAATGAATTTCGATGAATTTCACATTCTGAATTACAAATTTTAGTGCCATCTAAAGTTTATCTAAATGAAACATGTACAAGTCGAAATTATTTCATAAGTTTTAATCTTTTAATTTATAATTTTTCCTGGATATAAATCCTTTGTAAAATGCACTGAATTCAGACATGTAATTCATTGAATTTTCAATGTGTGTTTTAACATTTTTTTGGAAATATATATGCTGTGATTCACTATCGATATAAAAAATTTAGAGTAAGTTCATATATTACCCACTTTTTTTTTATTTATGAAAAGCAGTTGTCGAAGGTTTAAGATATCCGTATTTTTAAAGTTAGATTTAAATAGATTATCGTGAAGTTATCGGCGACCATATCCAACTCAAGAGTCGAATTGATATTTTAATTTAATAAGAGAAATCGAATAAACAGGTTAGAATTCTTATATCGATGGAACGTTTAAGCTAGGATTAAATCCCTAAAAATATTCCCAATGATCAGTGATGAGTCATTCTTTACTTCATAATTCTTTATTGGCCTGTAGAAAACGTAATACTTTTCGAAAGGTTTACAGGCATTTTTAAAATTGTTCAGATTTACTATTAGCCATAAGGACTGTCAAATTAATTAATTTTTTACCTGATTATGAGCTCAATATAGACTAGGTGGTAAGACTCCCTGACATGTTAAAGTTGCACGAGATGCGAGATAACAACAATTTAATTCCAGATGTTATTTAATGATCTGTATTGATTTTGAAAACAAAGAATTACTGAAGCAAGTTCTCTTCTGAGTGCATGTATTAAGCTTTATTTGCTGTTGTGTAGGGATACAAAGGCATGAGAAAACCGCAACGCAACTTTGTGCGCCAGCCAATCGTCTAACGTGACTGCATTCAGTAGCGTAGTCAGGGTGGGGGTTCAGATGCTCTTGATACCACTAATTTTGTAAAGTTTTCTTTGCCTTATGGAATCGGAGAACTTTTTGTGATAATCAAAGTGGAAGAAAACTTTATAATTTTACTGGTATCCAGAGCGTTTGGACCTCTTCCCTGGCTACGCCACTGACTGCAGTACTTAACCAAATACGGAAAAATATGTAATAACATAACGGGAAACGACGCGAAAAGTCTTAGAATGCCTCGGAGATATGACCAAGAAAAATAAAATATAAGCTTGTATAAGAAAAATAATTTTAACACGGAAAATTTAAGATTCCAGGTTTGGAATAGTAGAATTTTGACATGGAGGAAGTAAAAAAAAGTATATTAAGGTGTAAATAAGTAAATTAATTGGAAGAAAATACAGAAATTCAAAATATATTATATGTATATTTTAAATATTATTTTAAACTTAAATGACTGAATTTAAAAAGAAATTACTCGTTCCTTCAACAAGGTTTCTGTCAGTATTGAAGTAAAATATTTAACACATTGACGGGCAGTAGGAACAAGTGAAGTTCGAAAATTGACACTATATGTTTTTGTATATTTTAGAATATTAGAACTATAGTTTTACTCTTTCTGCTAAACTTAATTTTGATTAATTCAGCACCTTTAATTAGGTTGCACTACTCCCTTCACAACCACGTCAGGGTGGCTAGTGGTCACGGGAAAATACAGTCAAAAAAGTGATAAACACCAGTATATTCTTATTGAAAAATTTATGTTGATTATTCGATCAAATAATCAATTTGAATTTTTCTATAAAAATATACTGGTAATTATCATTTTTTTGTACTGTATTTTTCCCTGACCACTAGCCACCCTGCACTTGCATACTGAAGCTTCAACTCGTATAACAGGTGGAAACCGAACTTCAACCTAAAAAAAAATGTTTCCAAAACATGACACTGGGCTATTACTTGTACGCCGGTAAATGCACATTTGTGCTGCTATAGCCGTAGTGTCTAAAAACGACCGTTTCGTTTTGGGCGGCTATAGCCATCATGCCACATTGTGAACTTCGCTTTGGCGGCTATAGCCACAAGTGTCCGTCAGCGTGTTAATATGCAGAATTATTTTTTTATTTAAAATTATTTTTTATAAAAAAAAATCAGTAATTTACATGAATGCGGAATTAGGATTTTTCAAGCATCGGAGAATTTGGGCCATATTGCTCAAGCCTTTAGGGTGAACTTTTGAAGCGAAAGTGATCCGAATATTTTTTTTTCATATAAGAAAACACCAGCTCAGAGCGCACTTGTATAAAACCCGCTAAGGTTGGCCCAATCTCTTGATTTGAGGTGCAGTATGCAAACCGCTGGGATGAATTGGTCCAGTAAATTTTGGAATTAATAAAATGAATAAGATATAATTTAAATAAAATTTTGTATAATACGCATTTAAATATATTTTTTAGGGGTTGAGATATTTTATTTCTAAAACTACGAAGGTTATTTTTAAATTTTTGTGAATGAGAGTGAATTACGCACAATCATCGCGGTGTGCAAGCCCGTCGTCTCCCAACATACTTTGTGAGCATTTAGACGCCATTTGCAGCCATATCGTCTGTCTGTGTGTTGCACTGTAGAAGTTTATAATGCTTAAGAAAATTTATTCACCCGCCGAGTGTGAGATACGATCTCGATTCTTGAGTTCAAGAAACTTGGAATCAGCGAAAATGCACCATCAGATTTATGAAGTCTAGGGTGATAATGCTATAAGTGATAGGAAAGTTCGAAAGTGGATGAGAATGTTCAAGGACAGACAGGTTAATGTGCATTATGAGCCACGCCCAGGCTGACCTTCTCCGATTTCTCAAGGTTTAGTTGTGGACAACAAAATTCGTGAGGACCGATGATTCACAATTTCACAATTATCAACTGATTTTCCACAAGTTTTAAGGTCAGTTTTGTACAGAATTGTTTCGGGTAAACTGAAGTATTGGCTGCAGATTTTTTTGACGTAGGAATTAAAACACTTGTTGAACGATACGACAAAAGTTTGAACAAAAATGTAAAATATGTAGAAAAGTAGAAGAAAGTGTGTAGAATATGGAAATAAATATATTTTAATGATATTTAAAGTGTATTTTTTCTTATTAAAATACGGACCTCATTTTAAAAATAACCCTCGTATAAATATTTCAGGAAGCGACTATAGTTTCGAAATCACATGCTGACAATTATCAGCTGACAATTTATCTATATTTTTCTCAGGGACTAAAGATGCGATTTCAATTATTTTTCAATAGTTTTGGCAATACCTATACTGTAAATTGGCCGTTCGGTAAGATACAGTTGCGCATTTTCTGAGATAAAAATCATATGTAAAACAGCTAATATTAATAAGCTTTTGTTCTTAAAACCTACTGAAGCAATTTCAATAGTTTTTAAAATTATTTTGAAGGTAGCTAAACTGTAAATCAGTCGTTCTAGAAGAAACTAAATACCAAATACAATAGATACGAAATTTCGCAAACAATAGAAATTAGAGTATTTTTAATATTAATAAAACTACTGCATTTTTTGTATTAATAATTTTTGCAGAACGATTAATTTACGGTTAAGCTACAGCCGAAGCTATTGACAAAAAGGATTAAAATCAATTCAGTGGTTTTTGAACATTTTGCATTTGTCGTCTACCACTAAAGGTAATTTTCGTTACTTCTTTTTTCGTTATAAAGAGAAGTTGAGGAACATTCAGGTTTGATGATCCGCTTTAATTTCCCCAAAGTATTATTTATAAGTAGTAATATGAGTTTTGCCTAACGCTACCAGTTAGTAATTATTTTATGACATCTGTTCTAATTTTTAAAAGTGGATTTTTTTTTTTATTTAAAGCTGTGTAGTTAATATTCCTTCGCATATTTTATCAGTACTTGGAATATTAATACACAATGTTACTTTACAAATCAATTCATTTTTTTTTTAAATTAAGAAAAGAATTGGCAGGGCACATTTCTGACAATTATAGACTAAATTTTCTACAACCTGTAAATTACATAACCAATGACTTTTATGAACTTTTTTCGTTATTTTTCTTCATTGTGGAAATCAGAAACAAAAAATTAATATAAAATAATATATATGCATAAATAAATAAATTTATTCTTTTATACCTATTTTATGGGTGCTTTTGTACTGCATTAAATAAATATGAATTGGAAGGATTTTTTAATACCTTCTAAGAAAAAGTGCATTATTACAGTTTAAATATATAGTGCACTTTTTGAAAATTGTAATTTAATGGGTTTAATGTTAGAATATTAAAACTGATATCTCACAGATGCGAATCAAATTTTTTGAATAATCTAAATGTAAATTTTTAATATGACCATCCCCCCCCCTAATGAATGAATATTTTATTCAAAGCATCTTTTTTTGCAAAATTAAAATAATTATAATGTGACCTAATTTTCATGGGTGAATATTCTGATTTTGTTCAAATTTTTCATGATGTAAAATATGAATGACGTTGATGGTTACGTAGTAAACTATTAAATAAAAATAAAATTCTCTTAGTGGTTCATTAACAAAAAAAATTATTTATACTTTTTGAATTGTAAATGTAATGCTTCAATGTAAGTCCCCTTGTAGTGAAAAACATACTCGATGGAGTAAACACATAGATATAAAATATCACGCGATAAGACAACTTAAGCAGGATGGAATAATTGATTTAAAGTATTGTCCCACAGAATTTATGACCTCAGATTCACTCACCAAGCCCAACCCCAAACCTGATTTCATTAAACACCGAAACAATTTGAACTTACTTCCTTATCCCAAATAGAAGATTAAGGGGGAGTGACGGAAATTCCAATGAAAGGATAATCTTCTATCGAAAAAGAAACATCCTTGTAACTCCAAAATTGATAATCGTATTAACTAACGGTTTACTGCGTCGAATTAAGCGTCTCATTCCCAATTAAACTATATCTTTTAATTGAAATTTGAATGAAATAAAAGGTCATGAAACATCGAAGAGTGTGGAAAGTAGGATTGCAAATATCTCGGCAACTAATTATCCGATCAACATCATTCTTTATGCAAAATTTAAGTTTTTTTGTTGTATTTTATATTCACTCCTTAAAATAAACAATTTCAAAAATTTTTATATATCTTTTATCAGAACAAATATTTCGACAGTCCGAAAAAAATAGTTCCGGGTAATCGAGGTTACTGAAATTCAATATGCTTCTTCCCATTATCACATACTAAGCACATACCAAATTTCAAGTCTCTATCTCAAATTGTTCGGGAGATAGAGCATTTACTGACACATACACAGACAGATGGACAGCACTTTTTTTTCTATAAATATGTTTTTCGGATTCCCCAGTGTCTGAAACGTGTAAATCCGTCAAAAAGCTTTTTGATTTTCAAAACGATTACAAGACTTACCCTATACTACGTATGATGGAATAAGTAATAATAAAAATGCCAGAAAAATAAAATACCATGCAGTATAAATACATTACACCAAAGGTTACTAAAAATTAGATTTATCGATACAGTCAACATGAAAAAATTATTCAGAGTCAAACGTATGTTATTTAAATTTATATATTTTATGGTAAGAAAAATATCTTAACTCACGAAACCCATAGTTCAGTCATGAAATATGTTATTCATGATATAAAATTCTTTTTCTTATTCTCTAAAACAATACAAACTGTCTGTGTAGCGGATCTCTGACTTAAAACATAAAATAATGTTTGGAGAAAATAATCAGAAAATAATAATAAAACAAACACCACGAGTGACCTTCTTTTAAATTCACAAATGTATCACATTTACTTTCCGAAACATATGAATTTTTCATGCGTCAAAATAATGTTTTTCTAATGTCGAATTCAATTTAATAGACTGCTTTTAAATTGCTTAAAATCCCATATATACGAATATGATTTCTCTGAAGAAGCCACTCTAAACATTTTTCAAAAATTTAGGAAATTGAAAATTAAATAACAGCATGCATACACCATAAAAATTTGGTAAAAAATATACACTCATATTTAATATTCTTTTTGTTCATATGTAATGTTTTTTCTACTAAATACAGAATAAGATATCAATAAATTCAAGGTTCTATAAATCGTTTTTATACGAACAGCAAACGTTCGCTGCATAAACACCTCTGTAAAAATTTTAAATAAGGATATCTAAATTTCTATCAAACCACATGTCTGTAATTTACACTGAAATAATTGTTGTGAGTGTTTTTTCTGTGTGCTTTTTGTCTTCAACATGGAGTATGTTATAAAGAGATGTACACAAAAATGTTTGGAAAATCTTAGAAAGTAGTTAATTGTGAAATCTACACTGTATCGAACAAGAAATAAGATTGCTATCTTTAACGATTCTGGTTTTTCTTTTTATTCGTCACTCTTTTACTTTTATAGAAATACGTTTCGTATGAAGAGTGGAAACCTGAGCATTTACTCTGCAGGATCCATTGTAGTCGTTTGTAGAAATGTAGTTCTCTATGTATGTTTTTTTTTTCTTTTAATAGGTAATTCTGAAAAAGTATATACTGTTAGTTCTACGCGGTTTTCAATTTTCGAATATTTTGTTCAATATCCCTAGCCTAACTACATGAAGACATTTGCCTTAATAATCGGCTGCACGTGAGAGTGATAGATATCTAAAAAATCATTCTTCAAAAATTGTTTAGATGTGTTTAAAAACTGATAAGTTTTCTATGTTTTCAGATATTTGGAATAAATTTATAGGGAAATGTGTTATTTTCTATAAGCCAGGAGAAAATCCAATTGTGGATGAGCAGTTATTTCCATCCAAAGTCAGATGTAAGTTCATACAGTATCTACCGAATAAACCAGACAAATGCAGTATCAATTTTTTTATGCTAGTTGATGTAGACTCGAAGTTTATGTGCAATGCTTTTCCATATCTTGGAAATAATAAATTAAGAAGGGAAACTAAAAGTCTTCCTGAAAATATAATAATACGCCTTCTAAGCCCTTATCTGAGGAAAGGACTGTGAGTGCGAACAACTGTATGAAATTGTGATTACGAACAACTATTTTTCCTCACTATCATTTGCTAAAATACTTAAAAAAAAAAAAAAAAAAAAAAAAAAAAAACACAAATTTTGTGAGCACAGTAATAAAACATCGAAAATAAATTCCACGTGAAGTAAGTAATTCTAAAACCCAGCTGTATGAAACTGTTTTACTAAAGATTGGAGAAACTAGTCTGACGGTCTATCAGGGTAAAATGAGTAAACGTTCGCTTCTACTCAGTACTTTACATTCAAATGCAAATGTTAAATTACAAACTAAGAAGAAACTTCCAGAAACAGTAGTGTTCTACAACAAAAGGAAATGTGGGGTTGATATAGTTGACCAGATGACGAGTAAATATTCTATCAGAGTAGCTTCATGTTTTGTATAATGTGCTGGATTTAGCAGGAACAACTGCCTGCGTTATCTACCGAGTATTGACTGGTAAAAATATTTCAAAGCATAGCTTCCTATTTCATTTAGCGAAGGAGTTAAGACAGCTTCATTTCAACAGAAAAACAAGCTTAAGATTGTCCGAGAAATTTTCCAACACTCTCAAAGAAAAAAACGTCAGTGTCAGATTGGACTTTGTAACAACAATAAATCAAGTTATGTATTTAAAATTAAAAGAAATAATTAAAAGTAGTTAAAATATTATAAATAATATTATAAAGTAGTATAAAACATTTATAATTAAAGAGATGTATTTACATTTATAATTTAATAGATGTATTTAATTCATTGAGCAGTCAATTTGTCTGCCGTTGGCTCTTTTAGGTAAGGAGAAAGCTTGGCGCTCCTAGTGTTAAGAACCCTAAAACATGAGAAAATTAACATACAGCTTTCTAACAAAATACATTTAAAAGAGCATTTTGTTTCCCATGCAACGATGTATAAATTAAAATTGTACGATGTTTAGACGTTTTAAAGAACATAGAAACACCGAAATTTAATTGTCAAGTGTTGCCACTGGAGATATGACGTCAGCGGTACGCACGTACATATTTTTGCTTTATAATATAGATTGAATGATGTGCCAGTGATGTGCCAGTATGATGTGTCAGTAACTTACTATTTCAGAATGTGTATTAAATATTTTTAAAAGAGTGGAAATTTAAAGTTATTCATATTATTATTTCCGATGTTTAACCTTCCGCATATGTTTAAAGAAATTGCTTATCCAAACGTTTTCACAAAAACATGTCTGAAAAAGAATGTCTGAAGGAAATTGATGTTTTACATTTTAATCCATTTTACCTATACATATCATGTATATTTTAATAGCTGCATGAAAAATAAAGTCAGATTTATTCTAATATATCAATGATAATATTTTGATAATTGCATAATACATTTTGTACACATATATTTAAATATCTTCTAAGAATTACAAAGCAAATGCATTGTTATATGTTAAACATATCATGCATTTAAAAACGTAATAAATACACACATTTCCATTTCAATAATGAACTACTAAAATAACGAAATGTTAATTTCATAGATAATAATGATGGTTCTGGAATCATCTTAAAAGTTACTTATAAAATAAAATAAAAAATTATCTAAGGAAATTTTTATACAGATTTAATTTAATCATTTCATTATTTTATTTTTATAGTTTGATCCAATCATGTCTGAATATTACATTTTTGGTCCTATTGTTTATTATTGTATTATATTATTATTATATTATGTTGTTAGCGAGATGATAATATGTTTAATGATTATACACATATACAACAGCATACTGATAAGGAAAAGCATATGTCCCAGTCAGGTGGTCAACCTAACGCGGGATCCCCAGTATTTTGTTCCTATGCAAGCTTGGTACTCATTTTATCGACCCGGAAAGGATAAAAACTTAAGCGAACGTTGCCCAGCCCGCAATCGAAGTCTAGAACCGTAGCGTGGTAGCGTAACACGCTTACAACTAAACTACTGGGTTTATTTTTGTTATACACATTTCAAATTCAATGCCTCTAAAACTTTTCTTTATAATTATTCCTTTATAATTATGTATAACTCTTCCTTTATATTTATATATAACTCTTCCTTTATAATTATATTAACTCTTCCTTTATAATTAAAATACCATTTATGTATTCAGCTGAACTAAATAGTAAAAATGTCTGCTAAATAAAATATAAAAATTTTCACAGAAAACAAAAATTATAAAAGTAAAATTTATAAAAGATTTTGGGATTTAAAATAAATAAATAAATAAATAAATAAATAAAATTATACATTTTATGATGCAAAATATATTGCAGCACTCACAAAAGTTCATCAGTCAAACATGAAATACATAATTCATACTCAGCATTGTACGATAACAATTGTTTGCTTTTGTTCTGCAATAATACAAACTCTCTTTTTAATGGATTTTGAATTCAGTTGTAAATATATAACATCTCTTAGAACGTTAAATCGCATGTCTGAAAGAATTTGTTAACAAATAAATAAGCACTAAAGACTGATCTTCGTTTGAAATCACAAATGCACCACATTTATTTTTAAAAACTAAGAACATTTATTTGGTCAGAAGAATGATTACAATGCAGAATTTGAGAAAATACAATTCGTTTAACGTTATGGTATAAAAAATCACAAGATTCTTCTAAAAAATATTTTGAACCATTGGAAAATTATTAAACAAATTTCCGAGCTAATTAATTTAGAAAATTAATGTGCATGCATTGAAAATTTATTGCAAAATCTACTGTCATTTGTATCTTATTTTATTTTTAATTTACTAAACCCAAAAATTCGATCAAATAAAGATTGTTTTTATATTTATTCGATAAATACTTATTTTAAATAAAAAAATCAATAAAAATAAAAGGAATATTGTTTAGCATTTGCGAGAATAATGAAATAATTATTTTATACAAGCTATAATTAAAATACACACCGTGGACACCTACGGGTTGGAAAACATTTTTAGGAAATCTGCAGAAACCTCTATTCAATGTAAATTGTTTTACTTATCTAAAACCTAAGAGATATCTTCAAAATAAAATCAAAGGAAATCTACGTTTTTTTTTTTTATATACCGCTAACCAAGCCCCTACCTGCCCGGCATGAATGCCTAGCTTAACGAGTTAGTACCTGGGTGCGGGGCGGAAATCGCCTGATCATAGCATGGCTGTGATCCACCTGACTATAGATTTGTTCACATCGCTGCTGTGAACAAATCTATCAGAATCTTTGTTTGCTGGTTCAAGGTTTCTGTTTAACTTTGTTGAATTGACAGATTTAATAGGTCTCGTAATTTGGAAACTTGATCAGGTGACGAGACCCTCACCTGACTAGGCACCCCCAGAGGTATAATTCACAGGTAACTTGGAGGGCTTTGCACCCACGACGGATTTTACATGCACCAGGTGCCATTAGCGTACATAGATTTACATATTTACCATGTCTGTTGGCTTGTCACGTTCATGGTGGGTTGTCGCTGTAGTGTTTATCGCCTCTTTTATGGGCTGATTTCACTTCTTGTTGTATTTGTCTCTGTCAAGACTTTTTGGCGTTTTTATAGGCTCACCCCTGTTGTGGGTTGTTTTTTGTCTATCATTCATTGGTTTTTTGTCTCTTTCTTGATATATTTTTACCTCTAGCTTGTGCTAGAGCTGGTTTTCACATTTTGAATCTTGGTCTTCTTTCGAGAGTTTCACTGGTTATTATGTCACTATCGTGGATTTTGCCACGTTGTAACTTTTGTTACTGGTGGTTGACACATTGTAACTTTTGTTACTGGTGGTTGTCACATTGTAACTTTTGTTACTGGTGGTTGTCACATTGTAACTTTTGTTACTGGTGGTTGTCACATTGTAACTTTTGTAGTGTTAAACAAGAACAAGAAATCATGCGTTACGCATAGATTATGAAACACTTTCCAACACATTCAGAACACTGCAACAAAACTTTATAGATTAATAATGTGAAAAGTGATATCTAAGTAAACAATTTTGGAAAACAAATAACATATTTGAAAACACAGTTTCAGAAAATTATCATTAATAATAGGAAAAATATCCGATTTTTTTTTTCTGCAGCCCTGTACAAGATCAATAGATTTGAATATATATGATACTTATTATGCTAAAATTTAGTTTCTCTTTGAAAATACACAGCACAGTTGAAAATTACCATTCGGCAATTTCGGTCAATGAACGATAATGTACTCGACATCTTTTTTTGTGCAGCCCCATATATGATCTATAGAATTTATACACAGAAAACAATATTCACAAAAATTAGTTAAATTTAAAAAGTCCTTCCGGCCTGTACCGGGAGTAAAAGGTAGCTTTCCTATATCTTCGTTTTAAAATTTTAGTTAATGTTACACGAAAACATCAAGTTAAAATGCAAAGAAACGTTTACAAAAGATTCGTTAATATTGAATTTGAAAAAGAAATTCGTCAAATTATTGAGCAATAGCCAAATTGGCTTCATTTATGAAGACTTATTTTGGTCGCCTAACACTTAATTAAAATATAAATTTGAATTTTTAACTTTTTTGTATATTTATTTTAGTTTTAAATTTTTAACTGGCCGCCATCTTGAAACAAAATGGCGGACCAAGCTGGCCAACGAACTAGGTCGAGACATTGGTGAGCTTAATACACACAATTAGTTTCATCAAAATTGATTTATAAATACGAGCGTTATCGTATGACATAGGTCAGATATATATATATGGATATATCTATATATATATATATATATCAACATTTGAACGGAGGGTGGTTTTGGGGTCTGGGGGTCATGATCGGTGAAAATATATCGAAATTTTACGGAACTGCTTTCCTCCGAACGGCTGCAATAGGTAGCTTTATACTTTTTTGTATTGAAAGCTACCTAAAACGCGTGCCACAACTGAAAACGCGCTTTCAGCAATTATTGTTCACAGACGGTACTGTGCTGAATTCTTTTGTTTGTCTAAATGAACGATTAATGCTATGGACTCCATAATCTATAGTAAGCATCTTGTAATGCACCTCAGTGATATATATCAATTTGAACCTGGTTGAAATATATTACCATAATTAAAATACGTCACAAACGATTTTTCCCCATAGGCTGTAATGTAACGGAATTCTTTTGAGTGTCCCTGAAAATGAACTGTAACTGCTGCACACTGCATTTTCAATACCGATCATCCCATAGTAGATTTTAATAACGTATATCAATTACATGGCAATCCATGTATATTTACAGGAGTTAGAGCACGGACAGACAGACAGACAGATTGCAGATAGAGAAACCAATTTCATAAACACTTTTCAACTTTCTTGTAAAGTGTTAAAAATCCAGTATCATTAGTTTGTAAATATTTATTACTTTTTATATAATGTATTTAGTACTCTTCAGTATATCAGTAATTATAGTGTTTAATTACGACGATCTGCAAAAACAGAAGGTCTACAAAAAACGGTCCGTGGAAATTAGAATTTAAAAAACTATTGATTTAGTCAAATCCCACTGGAAAATATTAGGAGAACCGGAAAGTAATGTCGTTTTTTTAATTAAATTCAAAGAAATAAAGTTTTAAGAAGTTTTTATTAAATCTATTTTAATACTTGGAAAATTTTCCATAGAAAAATTCTCACGCCTTGCATTCATAATATTCAAATTTTAATTGCTTAAAAGACGTATAGCCAACATAGTGAAAAAGCATCCAAGCTGGGCTTGAACCCGGGTCATCAGTATGGCGCACTGACGTTCTACCAACTGAACCACTTGGAACGACACCCAGCCTGCCACTTTTCACTATAACATGTTGGCAAGGCTACAAACGCAGCACAAGATTATTCCATCTTATGCTGCGTTTGTAGCCTTGTCAACATATAATAAAATACGTACAATAAAATATTGAAAAAGTTTAAAAATTCCTTTAAAAACCTACGAATTTCATTCTGAAAAAATACAACATTATAATTGCATTTTTGGCTGCGCGACATTGGCTTTACTCATTACCGTAGAATTTTTCCTGGCAAACCTGACAAACCTGGCCGAACGTCATAATCTTCTGCTGTGTGTAAGTGACAAGTGGTTTGGATTCGTAGCACACTATTTGGCGACTTAACTCTCTTTTGGCGTGAAATTAACAATTAAAAATTCAATAATAAAAAATAAAAGTATAAAAAATATATAAAGTTTTATTTTAATAAAGAAATTTTATCGGTTTTCTAACTTTTATGCATAGGACTACAAAATGTACCAGGTCTCGATGCTAGGTGCGAGCTGCACAAAAAGTGATTCAAAATATCCCTTGTTAGTACAGATAAATAAAATTAAAACTATCTGACAAAGAACAAACAATTCAATGCTTTAAAGAACACTGTTTATAACAGTCCATTCTTATATTTCTAAAACATTTTGCCAAATTATGTCATTAGACAGGTTTTCATTTTACTTATGATTAGCATTCAATATTTTGTGAATTTCTAGTTTCCTTATTTTCCTGAAAAAAAATTCTGTCAAAGTTATGCAAAATACAGACACCATATTACTTACCCATCATACGTAGTATAGGGTAATTCTTGTAATCGTTTGGAAAATCGAAAAAAAATTTTGACGGATTTACACGTTTCAGACACTGGAGATTCTGAAAAACATATTTTTAGAAAAAAAAATTTGCCGTCCGTCTTTGTGTGTGTCTGTGTGTCTGTAAACGCTCTATCTCCCGAAAAAATTGAGATAGAGACTTGCAATTTGGTATGTACTTAGTATGTAATAATGGGAAGAAGCCTATTTCATTTCAATAACCTCGATTAACCGGAACTATATTTTTCGGACTCTCGAAATATTCGTTCTGATAAAAGGTATATAAAAATTTTCGAAATTGGTTATTTTATGAAATTAATATAAAAGACAATAAAAAAACAAATATTGCATAAAGCATGATGTCGATCGGATAATTAGTTGCCCAGATATTTGAAATCCTATTTACCACACTCTTCGATTTTTCATGTCCCTGTATTTCATGCAAATTTCACTTCAAAGATATATTTTAATTGGAAATTTGACACTTAATCAGATGCAATAAACCGCTAGTTAATAGGATTATTATTTTTGGAGTTATAAGGATGTTTCTTTCAAGCAATTCAGTAATCGAGCCTTTAAAGTTTGTGACGTCATCAAGCCTCGATTTTATTTGAATTGCAATGCATTTTATAAGTATTTTACACATTTTTTATTTTAATATTTTACATTATGCCTATCCATGATGGGTAGGTATTGCGGTGGCCCCCAACGACTAGTTTTTATCCTTTTCATTTAATAAGTGGAAACGTCTTCATTTAGGCTAAATATCAGCTATATGATGATGCTCGAATGCGAATTTTCCATGAAAATTCATTACGATATTGATGTCGAATAAAACTGGACAATTTGATTTTAATTAATAAATATTGGGTGTATATTTTCATTTAAAAATAATTTTGATGTTGAAAAAAATTTTCAAGCTATTCTAAATATGAATGTATATCAAAACACAATGACGTTTTCTCCATTAAAATTTATAATTTACGGACTCCCTTGTTAGGATATGCACAGTCACTTTCAGTCATGGGGAACTAAATTACTGTTATTTATTAAACAGAATACGTGTGACAAATCAACAATATATATACCGGGTGAACCAAAAGTTCGTTAAAAATTTAAAAATTCATAAAAAAGGAGGAAATTGTGATAAAGATGTGCGGTTTGCAAGACAAGGCTCACATTGTAGTCGGACTTTTTTTAGCAGCAAAAAATGTTTTAGTTAAAAATGTTACTGGTAGAGGGCGCTGACGACCCGAAACACAATGAATAGGACAACAGTACGCTCCATCCATTTATTCTTGCAATAATAATTATTCAACACTAGCAAGCTACGCCCGCTACGCAGGTCTATTTCTCTTAATGCACCTTTAACTAAACGAAATATTGACCTTGAATTTGACCGAAATTAGGCCAATTCTCTGTAGACTCTATTATGGAATATGTCAGCTTAAAAAAAATGAATAATTGTGTTACATTATGGTGTCTATGGGGGAAAATCATTTCCGTTAGATTTTAATGAAGTTACTATACTTCAAATATAATGAAACTGATATGCCTCACTGAGGTGGACTAAAATATGCTTTTTGTGGAGAATTAAATAAAAATCATCCACTCGTGACATCATAATTTACTTTTATATTTTAACAGAATAATGAGGATACTATAATTTGTGACTCGTGCAAATAGTGAAGTCGTCAGTATACATACGTCAACACACGCCGTTATAATCATCTTTATATTTCGCTATGGTACTCCATTGTAAAATTTGGTAATTTTTGAAATTCAATATTTGAAAAACGGCATAATCATTAGATTTGAATTTTATATCAAGAAAAATACGATTTTTTACCTTTCTAACGAAGTTTGTCTAACAATTTTCTGACAAATACTTTTCGAGCTATTAATTTTTTCAGCAACTTCAAGTGTTTCATATTTTGAGATTAATCTGTGGCAACGATTAGCGAATTTTCCAGTCGTCAGCAACACATAGCTTTTTATTAAAGAGGATGACCTCCAGAACATTGTACAACACAACTAAGGGAACTCACAACGCCCGTTACAGCTGAACTCAACATGTCGGAATGAATTGCAGGAATCTCCCGGCAGATAGACTCTGGGGCCAACTCTCGTTCCGCTAATGATAACACTCTGAAAGCAAATGAGAAATCCTCGTGTATCACGGTTTTTTATTGCAGGATTAATTTGCATAATTCTGCTTAATCTCTCGCATGTTAGTGCCATCTACATGTGACTTTTTAACTAAAAATGTTTTTACTGCTAAAAAAATCCGACTACCTTGTGAGCCCTTTCTTGCAAAACGCACTTTTTATCATAATTTCTTCCTTTTTTATGATTTTTTTTTAATTTTAACGAACTTTTGATTCACCCAGTATTTCGAAAATATGAAAAAATGACGTATCAGATATGACGTATCAGAAATAATATATTTTCTTTTGAGTATTTCTTTTAACGTATTTTAAACTTTGTTTTGTAAGATCATGTGAGCTCTTTATTTTTCCATTTACTTGCCATTCCCAATCAACAAAATTTAGTCACGATATATTGCAATTATATTGAATTAATATTAATCGCTATTCATTTGTTTTCAATAATGTGTACCTAGCAGTTTGTGCGTGTAATTACGTTATCATGTACAACTGAATACAAATTAATACAGTGGAACTTCCCTTTAACGAAGTCCCTATTTAACGAAGTTTTCTACTTAACGAAATTTTCTGCAAAACTTTGACTTCTAACACCATTAGCATGTAAATTATTCTCCATATTACGAAAAATATATTCTATATAACGAAGTTTATTCCACTTTTGTACATGTAGAGAATTCAAACTAAGAAGTTACTGTTGCGAATTTATTTCAGTGGATTGTATAAAAATGAACACATTTAAATAATTTCCATTCTGTTTGGTGCTAAATAAAACAATTTTTTTCAGACTAAGAAAAACACTTATTATCATTACTCTTTTACACCGAGACTCCAACGCTATCAGTGGGAGAATTCAAAACCCCCTTTTTACATTCAATGATATAGAAGATACATTGAAGCAAAAAATATCAATTAGAGTCATACAGTTACCATTCTGACCTTTCACTGCTGATAGACAACTGCTTTCTACATACACAAAAACGTGCTTCAAAATTCAAATCTAAGAACATCAAAGTTATTTTTGTTTCTACCAGTACAGCTTCTAAACTTCAGCCATTAGTCTAAGGAATAATAAAAAATCTTGAAACACATTATCGGAAAAGACCGAAAAAAGACAATGCAGTGAAAATACTAGTTTGATAATCTGTGTATCAGAGCTGATGAAAGCTTGAGCCAAAGTTTGGAAATGTGACGTGATTTCATCGACCGTACACGATTGTTTTGTAAAAGACGGCTACATAATTGAAACTGAATCAAATGCTTATTTGTCATATCTGAAGGAGACATTTCATGAATTTAAGTTGATTTCTAATTAACGAATTTTCTTCATAACGAAGTTTTTAAGGGTAACGATGACACTTCGTTAAATGGAAGTTTCACTGTATTTACATATAATTTTTCATACTTTTTTTTTTTTTTTTTTTTTTTTTTTTTTTTTTTTTTATAATTGAAATTTTTCTTATACTTGGTGAATTGTTAATGGCCTTTGTAGAGTTCAACGCACCGTAAATATATCGTATTATTTGATTTCAATTAGTGATTTAATATAGACGACTTTTAAACAATTTTATTTTTATGAATGTATTGATATAAATCTATCCGGTCATTTTTTTCTTATTTGTAATTCAAGGTAAAATTTACAAAGTATAACGAAGAAGTGTTTGGACGAGTTTCCTCATGCATTATTAATATTTTTACGTACAAGAATATTTTGCATAAACTGAACTTCAGATTAATAATGCCAAAAAAAAATTTTTAATCTGTAGAAAATTAGGAACTTTAAAGAGGGTGCCGTGGGATTGACATATGAGGTTTAGATTCTTCCACGAATAAAGAAAAAAAAACTACTTTAAACCCATATTGTTTTATGTAAATTATTTAAATAATATTCTTTAGTATCTATAAATAAATTCTTTACATTGTGAAGAATTAGTTTAAAAAACGAAAATGCTAAACGATGCAGATTTTATATTCCTATAATTAACTGTCTTTTTTTTTAAATATTTAACACCTCCCATTAAGAAAATAATGATAATGTAAACTACACTGTAAAATATTTGCAACAAACTGTCCAGTAAATTCAACCGGTTTTATATATAAAAAAAAAGGTCAGTTAATCGTGTTTTATCTCTATTAAGACCAATGCAAATGCTTCACAATTTCATCAAATAACAAGTATTTATAAAAACGGTTGAATAACTCGATATTTTACTGTATTTTTTTAATTTTTTACAGTGTATTTCTAATAAAATAATAGATTAATAATTCTTTAAGGTTTCTTACGAAACAGTGCACAATGGAATATCTCAATATCTTACATTTATTGATAAGATTTATTTGAGAATTATTTATGTTTATTTTATTTTTTACCAAAAAAAAGTAACAATAACTCATTATTTTCCCTTTATTCAATATATCGCGTTTTAAAGTTGTTTGAATATTAATTCGTTTTTTTCTTCACCTTTTATTCATTCTAAAAAATGCGAAAGCAAAGAAAATCATTAAATTCTTCTGTTTACTTATAAAGGTGTTATTTTCAATTTTTACATAAAACAGCTTTCTTTAACGTGTTTCTTTTTCGAAGATGTTTTAATGCCTTGAGTACATAATACGTTTGAAACTTTAAAAATTAATTGGTATCATGAATATATTATTTTTCTAAACGAAGAGGAAAAATCTGAAAGATATTTAAGTTTATAAATAATTAGCTATTTATTTAATCCTCTGAAGTACTTCATAAAAAAAAAACATTCATTAAAATAAAGTAATTTAAGAATGAGGCATTCGGGAATTTCTTTTATAAAATTTTATAGCACATTGGGTATGTTTACTCATATTTATTATTTACTGCATTGTATATTTTTTTTAACCGTTGTCCTTTGATATTTTATTTTAATCTGAATGATTAGTTTTTGTTATATGTATTATTATAAATTATTTTACGTGTTTATATTTTTCATTTTTAAATGATTAATATATTAACAGAAGCATTGTTTTATGCACATTCATTGTAATATTACTTTTCAATTACTGTAAAATGGCATAAAAAGTACTTATAAAATAGGAAATATATTGTTTTAAAATTAATTATCATTAATAAAATAATTTCGTTTTTAAAAAAAATAGCATATCGTTTTTAAAAAAACTATGTTTATCGATAAATGAGTTTCGTTATTTATTTAGAATAACATCCTATTGTTTAGTCGAGAATAAATAGTTAAACGAAAATTTTGTCAAATTATTTCATAGACATTAAGCCACCATACACATATTGCATACTTCATAGATAACATATTTTCATCCATATCAATGATGTATATCAATTTTATTACATTTGAAATAGTGTAACTATATTTCAATACACGAAATAAATATTTTCCCCATTGACCGCAATGTAACGGAATATTTTTGAGTGTCCGTGTAAACAAACCATAAATGGTACATACTTTATCTTCAATACCGAACATGCTATAGTGAACCTCAATAACATATGTAAATTAAATGGTGATCCGAGTACATTTCCGTGAGTTAGAACACGGTCAGACAAGCCGAATTCATAAACACTTTTCAACTATGTTGGAAAGTGTTAAAAACAAGATCCTTTGCATTTTTTAACCCTTAAAGTGACTAGCTTATTCCCTCAAAACAGGTTTTAGTTCCACCCAATGAGCATCTTGAGTCGAGACAACTTGTTCAAAAGACCGGTGTCACGCTTGAGAAAATAAAGTTCACAAATTTTAATGCATTTCTCATAACTAGTTTTTTAAACCGTGATTAATAATCTTTCACTCGTAAATTGTTCAAACTCTTCATTTTTTTAAATTAAATAATAATTTTTTAATTGGATGACACACCTTTAAATGTTAAATTATTTAATAGTTTAATTTTTTAAACAGTTTCGAAAATAAACAAGAATAAAAACACATGAATAAGGCAAATATAACGAAACACTTTCCAAAACTTACAGTATATAATTACTAAATTTCATTTAAGGTAAAGACAGGAGAGATGACGCGGTCGGAGAGATTGTGTAGAAAGAGTGTCGGGAAGAAGAAATTGAGTGCAAGAGCAGCGACTCCATGTAGTTAAAAAGTTGTTGTTGTAGTGGAGGTCAACTTGAATGTGCACGCTGATTGTTTAGAGCGTCTAGGATAAAGCATTGCTATTTTGTTTTGTTTTGCCAAGGTAAGTGCTTGATTTTTTATGACTATTCGTCAAACTTTCTATAGAATGCCAGTAATACAAAATAATTTAAACTTAAGCGATTTCTCATAAGTTATTAAGTTAGACTAACGGTGCGAAGACCAACGGTTCGCTTTAGAAGCGGCCATGTTTAAATAAAAGGCCGCGCAATCTCTCCTACGAAATTGGAGACTTGGAGCATCTGCCAATTAGGCGAGATGGCGCATTGTTCCCATTAGTTTTCATGCTACAAGAGATTAAGCAGCTTATTGACAAATTTGTGTAAATTGCAAATTACATGTAAATCATATGAATGAATCAATTTTGAAATAATTTTTGAAAAACAAATAATTGTCTAAACTAAATCTGGCAATAAATTAATTTGCTAAAAAATTTTACAGATAAAAAAAAGTAATATATATATATATATATAAATATATATATATATATATATATATATAGTGTTAATTTATAAACACATAATTTGTTAAAAAAATAATTTTGTTAACTAAAAATACAGTTTTATATAAATGCTTTTTTTTCTAATAAGTAACGCGCATTGGATTTTTTTGTTAAAAATTATAAACTCTTTTCATTGAAATTACCAGACATTTCATTCAACGAGTAAAATATCAACAGATTTGAAAACACTTATTGGGGAAACACTCTCATTGCATCAGGAAAAACCAAAGCTTAGAAGCTCGAGATTAAATGAAAGAGTACTTATGAATGGCTTAATAGATATCCTATCAACCCATAATCGAAATAAAAAATAAGTGCTACAAGGCTAATTGTGCTACGAAATAACATAGATATAACTTTCTTAATAACCTACAAACTTTATAATATGTGTATAACAGACTGTTGCAACTAACTTCAGAGAAACCCGCGTAATAAGGACTTCCCGTGAATATGTCACCAGGTGAATAAACTAAAACACTGTTATTCAATTGAACTAAAATTTTGTCAGATGTAACGCAATGTAAACGCGTTAACAGGAAAAAATAAAGCTCCGCTATAAAAATTAAAATAATGCGCTAAAATTTATGTATAACTGTAGTTTGTAGAAGTATATAATTGTAACGTTTAAACCTTAATATAATAACTTAAATTCTTCACTCGACTAATAAACTTACATGTCTCATCTAATGAATATAATTTAGTTTTTCATGAAAAAGAAAGAGCGTAAATGTGCTATGTCAAACTATCCAATGGATTCTGTGCCATTAACAGAATGGATTATAATTTGGGATTAATTCACACTTTGGATTATAATACAAGGAGAATGCACCATCAGAAAAGATAAGAGCAATTTCTTATCTTAAAGTATCGAGAGTTATTTTTATCTAATTTAATATTCTGATATCAGTATAGCAAGAGTGGACTCCGTCCTTCATTTCTTAATACATTTTTCAACATTTGTTTAACGTCATAATGCCAAATATTTACAGAAAGAATTCGAACAAAGGATTATGGACCGAAGAAAATCTAAAATCAGCCGTAGAGGCAGTACAAAATGGCTCACTCAAAATGCGTGTCAGGAAAGCAAGAAAGCGTTCAGGAAGCAGGCAGGAAATTCAGTATTCCGAAATGCACCTTGAGACATAGGCTGAAGAAAAATAACTTTTAGAAACGAACGATGGGTCCAGATTCGCAACTAGGTACGGAAGCGGAGAATAAATTAGTTATTCATATACGTAAACTTCAGGCAATTGGATTTGCATCAAAATAAAGTGATGTAAGAATGTTAACATACAATTTCGCTGAAGCACTAGGTAAAACGCACACTTTCAATAAAGAAAAGGAATTAGCAGGAAAAGTTTTCCTCGTTTATGCGAAGACATCCTCAGTTAAGTGGAAAGCTCAAGGTATTAGCAGAGCTAGAGTAGAAGGTATGAACTGTGAGGAACTGTAAACTTATTTTACTTTGCTCACATCAATATTGACAGGGAATGATCTTTTTGTAAAGTCTGGCTGTATTTGGCACTGTGATGAGATTGAAATTCAGCTGAACAATGATCCTGGTAAAGTAGTTTCTGCAAAAGGCAGTGAAGATGTTCACCTTGTCACTAATGCCGAAAAGGATGATACAGATGACTACTCTGGCTTGCTGCAGCGCAGAAGTTCAGTTCCGGCCACCTTTCTGCATTTTTACAGAAGTCTATGCTAAACCTCAATACGCCAGAGTTGCATCACCAGGAAACGTAATTAAGATGAGAAAGGAGAGCGCCTATATAAACAATCAACTATTCATGGTCTGGCTTACCGAATATTTTATTCCACGAAAGCCTCCTTCTAATACAATTCTCTAAATGCAATCGCTACTAATAAAATAACATTTATTCACAAAAACATTACAAAAATGTCATTTAAGTGTAATTATTATTGTTAACAATTTAATTGTAGTTATTATTAATAACAATATTTCCTATTCATGTCAGCTATCACACTAACCCTCTAAGGACAGAATGCGTAAAATAGCTTTCTTGGTTTTATTACAGCTGTTCTATTAAATTACAGTATAACAACAAATTAGCAATGGAAATGCTTAAAAAACAAATGAAGTCAAAATTATTCATGGATAGTTTAGCCAAAAATTAATATTTACATTTTTCATTGTTATTCTGATGAATTGTGCGCAGTCTCTCCCTGCTTTGCCTTTTTTTTATAAAATGAAATCAATCATAGTCTGTAAAAATAATATTGCTGTTAAATTTTAAACAAAGAAAATGAATGTAGTTTTTTGAAAATTTCGACATTGACGGATATATTATTAGAATAACAACTTATTTTTTAACTTTGAACACTCCTAATTGATTATTATAATTTCTCTTTAGAACTTCTGTAGAAATAATGCTACTCGCAATCTTTATATTATTTTCATATCAGTAGAAAAATACTGATAATAAATAATGTGAAAAAGGGAATGTTTATAGAATTAATTTAAATTCAAAAAGTAGTATTCGAACATTCCTTACCTAAATTGCTTTTTATAAATACCATTCACTTAATCTTTGAAAAGTGAAATTGAGCCTACCGCAAGGAGTTGTTTATCGCTGCTTATTAAGGAAAAGAATGTGAGCACAAAGAGGAAAAATCTAATACATCCACATTCTTTTCGTAATAGACTAGAATGAATGGTGGTATTGTATTTGGAAAACAAAATAAAATTTGGTATTTATTCACGTGTTTTATGAGCAATCTTATTTGGTTTTATAATTATTTTTAAAATATAATATCAATACTGTTTTAGAACGTTCTTTTCATAATTTATTTACATGCCTTTTTTTAACCCTTTCAGGGGCAAGCACTTGTGCTCCTGTAACGTTGAATTCCCACCGGAATTTAAGAAAGAATTTAGTTCAAAATAGGAATAAGCAATTTTAAACCATTTCTCGTCAAAGTTAAAAAAGTAAAATTTAACTAAAAGTTTCTGGTTTGAATCGGATTAAAATTAGGTGGTATATAATATATATCACCGCCCCTCAAAGGGTTAAATAAACTATTTCAAAGCTTTTTTTTTCATCCGTCAAACAGGAACTTGGCTAATGTTGAACTAATATTGATTTCACCGAAAAATCTAACTGTAATAGACTAGAATGAATGGTGGCAGTTTATTTGGAAAACAAAATAAAATTTGGTATTTATTCACGCGTTTTATGAGCAATCTTACTTCATTTTATAATTATTTAAAAAATAATAATATCAATACCGTTTTAGAACGTTCTTTTCAAAATTTATTTATATGCCTTTTTTAAATAAACTATTTCAAAGCTCTTTTTTTTTTCATACGTATTACAGGGACTTGACTGATATTGAACTAATATTGATTTCACCGAAAAATGTAACTCTAATAGTTTAAAATAAATTAAAAACTGTCTGATTTTATATCAAATATATTTTTTTTTCCTTAATATCCAATCATTTTAACATATAAAACTTTTTATCTTAAATTCTGAAAATATTTGCTTTAACAGGATATTTTCCCTATAAAAATTCTGTTGAACATATTTCGATAACTTTCAAGTTTTTACTTGTAAAAACGTATCAACCCTAAAGTACTAAAAGCTAATGGTTGTTCTGTGTTTTATTTTATTCTGGCAGGTCATGACTATTGTAAACATCGACTTTCATTTTCACGTGTATTAAAAAGAAAATGAAAATAAATTAGTTTGAAAAATCTATTATATTATAGGACTCGGAACAGATGTTTGCAAACACACCGGGATTGGTGCAATTTTTATTTTTTGACATTTTGGCGAGAAAACTCCGTTTTCAATGCATGCTAAACTTATCCTGCGGAAACAGCAAGTTAGTTTTATTTTATTATAAAACAGTTGATTTTAGTATATAAAACACAAAATTTTATTTTAAAACAGACACAGATTATTATAAAGTACATACGTTTTAAAACACACACACACACACATTTATTTTATCATATACGACACACATTTTTTTAAACACACACAAATTGTTTTATTGTAAAGGCAAAGAAATTACTCTATTAGGAAATGCACACAATGTTTAATTTATTATAAGACGCACACATTATCAAGAATATAACTGGCTGAGCTGTACATAGCGGAGCGATTTTATTAATTTAAAATATCTGGTATACCGGTCCAAATAAACGGATTGCCACAAGAGGCAAAAAATCACCATTTTCGAGCCAAAGAGAAACTTTGGTGCGTCCGCGACATCTGAACATAGGACTCATGTGGAGTTATAAAAATTATACTTAAAACTTTAAATTTCTCTTGGTAGGAGCGTTTCATATGCACTTATTGATGCAAGGAAAGTCTTATATTAAAAGAATATGTGTATATGTACAAAGGGCGTGAAAATATATTATTTTAGTGCAAAACAATATGTGTAACATTATGTAAAAAGGACGTTCCATAAAAACTGAGAGTAAAATCATAAAAATTCAAGAAATATATTTACAGAAAAACAAAAAATTAATTCTTTTTCAAAATATCTTCCCTGAGATGATATGCAACAGTCCCATCGTTCAACCCACTTTTCAAAACAAGTAGAGAAGCCTTTTTCTGGAAGCTGCTTCAAAGAATCCTGCACTGCTGAAGTAACTTCAAAATCTGTATTCAATTTTCTGCCACGGAGCTTCTGCTTCAACGAAATGTTAGCTGATGCCGCTATCTCCTCCCATGTCATTTGTCGATTTTCTTGCAATATTGCTCACACAGAGCGCGTTCAGAGACCGAAATAGGAGTTACTCGTATTATTGGGGAATGACTTCATCTGATTTTCTCAGGGTAAAGTTGGGTTAAAACGGCTGTGAACGCTTTTGGGTAAAGTTATGGGCATGTGTACAATCAAACACTTCCGTCAACCAATCTACCATTACAGTTTGATTGTACGAACATTACAGAAAACATCCTAGTCGACGTTGGCCAATTATATCACAGTCCTGTTAAAGGTAGACCAATCAAATGGTCAGGACTCAAGTGTGCAGTAGGTGTAATAAAGACCAGCAATTAACAGTTCCAGTTAGCTATAAAGCAAACAAACAAATCAGATTTTCTAACCACGTGATCACTTTACCCAACAAAATTCTCCAGGTAATGTGGCTTACCCGAAGTCTGGGTAATTTCCGGCTGTGAACGCTACGGAAAACTCGCAAAAAGTCACGTGATATTGGTCTCTGAACGCTTCGGGTTACCCATGTGTTATCCTATATAACTTGGGATTCGGTCTGTGAACGCGCCCAAAGTGTTAACATTTCGATCATTCACAACACTTTCTGGTCGGCCAGGTTTTGGAGCCAGTTCTGCAGACAAACGTTTTTTCTTTAAATCACCATGCCATCTAAAAACCGTAGACTCATCAAAACATTTGTCTTTGTAAGCTTCTTTCATTAACTTAACTGTTTTTGGAGCTGTTTTGTTCAAACGATAGCAAAATTTTATGGCACAACGCATTTCGTTTTTTAACTCTGAATCACTCACCTCCATTTCTGTAGGGCAAATAAAAACAGTTCTTTAAGCAAGCACGAAACTAGGAAAATAAAATCATTTGCTTCGTTTAGAATATTTATAAACGTACAGTTTGGAAAAATCTTCTGCAGTTTTATTTCTTAGTTTCGCGGTGTTGCCACTACGTAAAGAAATAACTCTATGTTTTTATGAAATGCGCTTTGTATATATATATATATATATATAAATTTATATTTCACATATATTTATGTATTCATATTCACACATATATATAGATAGATATACGTGCACAGTCTTTTAAAAATTTGTTAAAATCTGGTAGCCGGCAAAAAATTGTAGTCGCCAGTAAAATGTATTTATACCTCTCCCTCCCCTGTCATTGATTTTCAAAAAGCAAAACTTTTTTTTATGAATTAATTAATAAAAATAATAAAAAGTATACCGTAATTTCGCACGTATGCTAAGCAGAAGTGAGTCACATTTTATTTAAAATAAATTCTGGTAGGTAATCGAATTGTATGAGGTGCGGCGTATACGCGCGAAATTACGGTGATTTATGCCAGATGCAATCTTCCCAACTTGGCAAAAGTGTCCGGGACAGGATTCGAACCTGGGATCCCTTGACTGAAGCTGCCAATGCGCTACCAAATGAGCAATCCCGGACGAATATGGCTGCACTAATTCACCCAGTTAACCTTAATGATCATAGCATCTGGTCTGATATCTGAATCAGCACAACAGAATAAATCAGAGGTAATGGGATCTCCAGTAAATGCTGAAATCGTGATTACACTAGATTAATTATGACACAAATATTCAAATTGGTGAACAAATCAATAGCGAACTTTTTCGCCCTGTTGGGAAGATTACAACGGACGTTTTCTCCTAATTGGGAAGACTATATCTCATACGATTTCGTAACCGATTTGAATAATTGTGTCATAATTAATCAAAAATAGTTTAGACTTATTAGTTACGTAGTTTAGAACAGTACATAATTTAGAAAGATTAAATTTTCTAATGAAACTTATCAAATATATATATATGTGTGTGTGTGAAAAAAAAAAGAAATAATGTAAAGGTTAATTTAACCGGTATGTTCGGAAAAGACTGATTGTCGAATGCTTCAAATGTCCGGGGAATTGAATGGTAGAAAATATATATCTGTTGAGGATGACATCGATGAAATAGCGAAGCAGGAAAACAAATTTTTGCCTATTTTTCTTTCGAAGTTTCAGTTAATGTTATTGATTTACATTTGATGTATATTCCTGATTTATAATTATAAACGAATTTTTGACAAATTAAAAATAAAAGTTAAATAATTTTTTGTTTGTATATAGCTTCTAAGTTTTTTTTATTTTTTTATTTTTGAGGGGAGTGAGAAAAAATAACATTTATGCTCGTTTCTTAAGTCAATTTTCATACAAAAAAAAAAGGAAAGAACGAAAACGAAAACGCCAGATTAATTAAATTGGTTGCCAGATAAAAAAAAAAATTTGGTCGCCAATGGCAACCTGGGGACCGTATTTGTCAAGCTCTGTACGTGCATCTAAATAATACATTTTTATTTTCTATATATTTTTTTTATTCCTTCTGCACTGAAAAAATTAGGATTTTTTTGTCAATAAAAAACATAAATAAATAAAAGAATTTACTATTACTCAGAAATTATTTATTCTCCTTTCTATCAATACAAATAACCATAATGTCGCTACGTCTTATTTATCACCAGCCATCTATCAAATTGGTATTTTTGTTTACAGTGAAGTCCGATATGCTTTGAAACTGAAAATCAGATCGACATTTAAATCGGAAACACCTTGGTTTGTTGTTAGTATTCTAAATCCACAGAGTAAGGAGATTTAAACAGAGAATCAATTTCTCATAGACTTCAATGGTAACTTCTTTAACATGCTATTACGCATAGACAGTGGCGATATCTGCGGATGACGCAGAAACTACGCCCATAACAGAAGCGAGGTTTCTAATAACGGCTATATATCGCTTTCTTGGCGACAAATGAGGGAAGGGGGAAAAAACGGCGACTGCTTGTTGCTGCTTGTTATTTAAATCTTATTTTTGATATTTTTTAACATCGTACAATCCGCAATTGTTATTTTTTCAATTGCATGCATATTTATAAGCATATAAAATTCTTCGAATGTTCAAGAAATTAGAATCATTAAATTAACCTTAGTACCCTGTTGAAATTTTACTCAACGTTGATAAAAACATTTCACACCAGTATTTGTTTTTGAAAATGATTTAACATATTTATTTAACGTAGTTTTGTGTAGCATTTATTTAACTTACTTTTTTTTTTATTTACTACTACTTTTACTACTACTTTAACTTACATTTATTTAACTTACTAAAAAATCTGGTTCCAATCGAATTAAATAAATTATAGAAGTGGGTCTATTCGACCCATTCAGGGTAGGAAGGTTAAACACGGTGTTATACAATGATAGTGTAAAATTCTGATGAATTGCTTATTCTTTTAATTTTAAAAATAAACAGGTATTCATCAGTAACGAATAAATTAAAGTGGAAAGTAAAAATAAACGCTTTTAAAATTTGTAAAAAATATGAAAATAAGATGTTTATATTTCCCGAACAGATGCAAAAACATTTTTAAATATTTTAAGCAATTAATTTCTAAATTCTATTAAATTTGTAGGCAAAATTTTAAAAGTATTGAAAATCCATATCGAAAATTTAGCATTCATAATTTAACGTCTAAATCCATTATGTAAACATTCTATTTTCATTTCAAATAAAAATGAAATTTGAAAAATCGTCTGCATCCCCATAGGAAAGCATTATGACCTAAAAAAATGTTCTATATTTTCCGAATGAATGAACCAAATTTAACCAAAGGCTATACAGCTAATTCCGGATACCTGGCCAACATACCAACTAAAAATCAACCTAATCGAACCATTTCTACGGAAAACAGACAGATGGAAACCAAAAACTTTTCGCGTCTCCACAGTGAGCCTTAACATGACGTTTCGTCAAAAATCTGTTATCACTGAATATATATAAAATATTTCAAACATTACAGAACTTGAAAAACAAGAACAAACATAACACATGAAAATAAATCATAACTTACATTTTGAAGAATTATAATGACCTATTTGATCTTCAAAGAGTAATTTTAATAATAAATATTAATCAATATTCAAAAATCAAATAGCGAACGCCGAAAATTTGCACCTGTGCAAATGACAACAGCAAAAGCTGTCAAGCTGAATAGGGTTACAATTAACACGTTCGCTGCCAAGCTAAAAATGCCGGAATTTTCATTTTATTTATAAAGTTCAAATTCATACCAGAAAAAACTAATAGCAATATTTACTTTGTTTTATTACAGACATTTCATGATTACATAAAATAAAAATTCTTCTTTTGAAATTTTCGGTGCGAATAAGTAATTTTAGATTAAAGAAACATAGATAGCACTACGAGTATACTCGTAGTTGGCCGCGAACGTGTTAAACGGAAATCACGAAAAAAATCGCCAAAGCGATGATTTAGTTTATAAGTCATCCGCCGCAGTCGCTCTTTTCAGGCGAAGTTGGATCTCTGTCTTACTCGGTGTCTAAATCTAAACACTAGACACACAGGCTGGTACCGAATACTGAGACCTGCATACTGAGAGTGTATAAAACTATGTGTTGTCAATGTCTATAAAGTACCTACACTTTAACAAATATGAGTTATAAAATATACTACTGCCATTAAGAAGTTATATTTTCTGCCGGTAATTAATACTGGTAGTAAATCAGCTAGTAATATTAAAAAACTGCAGCAGATAGATTTACGGATTATTGGCATTATAGCTATAATGCCAGAAATTAGCCAGCTATCTCTAAAATACCCGCATATCTACTTAAATTACTGTCCGATAGAGCTACAGATCTATTTGCCAATAATCTTATCTCTGTCTGCAATAATTAAAACTGAAAATATTTTAATAACATTGATTGTAAACTGTATACTGGCATTAAATGTAACTGGTAATTATTTGTATGCTGGCAGTAAATCCCCTTGTAATCTTAAAAGAGTTGTAGCAGATAGATGTACAGATTACTGGCATTATACCTATAATACCAGGAAACAGCCAGTAACCTGTAATAAACATGCAGATTTACTTAGGTAGATGTAAGATTACTGCCATATAGAGCTATAGATATATCTGCCAGTAATCTTATTTCTGTTGTAATAATTACAGGCAAAACGTCTTATAAGAACACTATATGGAAGTCATTTATAAATATAATCTTTATGAAATATATGAAAAATGACTATAGTACTTCTGAAATACTTCGTCTGAAAATTAAACGTTTATTACGTTTTTGCGAATAAAATTAATCACTCAATATTATAAAACAAAAATTAGTAGTGTACAAAATAATAGTGTAACAGAATGTTCTAAATTTTCAGTAAGCGAAGTCGGTACATTTGATGATATAAATTACAAAGAAAGATACATGTAATTATCTATCCTAAATGAAATATTGATTTTTGTCCCTTTGAAACATTATTTTGAGTCTCTTTAAGATATGACACTTTTTCTTTTTACATCATTACGTTTGAAAAGAACAATAACAAGAAAAATGATAATAATACATGCTTCTTCAAACTATTTATTGAACGATTTATTGAACGAAAAACAGATTTTATTATTTTTTTAAACAGATTTTTTTTTTCCACCTGGGCCAAAAAAGCGTTTTAAGGCACAGTAAGTAGAAATTCCATAAGATATTAAAAAATTATTCCGAAGTGTTCTTTTCTCAGTTTCTATGACAGAAAAAACGACTTAGAAGCTAAAGGAATGTGGGATTAAAAATAAATAAATATTACACATCTACATATTAATATCCACAATAATACAAACTCAAGGGTTTAATTAATAGCTACGTGATATCGCAAAATTTTGTGAGGCTAATGAAAAGTTGAAGTTAAAAACGAAAAAACGAGAGAAATGATTATTCCATACTTTTGTATTCAAGTATGAAGGTTATTTATAAAATAATTTATTTATAAATATTTATAAAATAAAGGATTGAAAGTGCAATTCTAGGTGAATTCCTGTTTATGTGTATAAATATATTATAGTATTGAGCAATCTCATTACCTTCTTTGTTTAGTTCAGTAAGTAATAAAGCCTGTTTAAAGTTAAATTGGAGAACTGTAATCATTGATAGTTATAAATCATGTAAATACTTAAGTAGTTGTAATATTTAAAATATAAAATCATACAGGATAAAAAAAATATATTATAAAATAGGTAGAGTACAATCAAGTTTTGTATTCGATTAGGGTTACAATACAGTGCTTTATACTAATTCGCTCCAAGGTTTGCAAACGTTATTCTAAAAATAACTATAATGGTTACAACATAAAGTTTCATGCCGCCATATAAAGAATTTCATTACTGGAACTTCAAGATTTTCATTACTGGATTCGAGGTGCTTCTCAAGATGACAATCTTGTTCTTCTATGGCCTCCATGCTCACCTGATATAATACCACCTCTCTGAATATTCCTTAAAGGGCTGAATGAAAGATCAAGTGTTTTATCCCCTAAAAGGGGAGTAGTCAGAGTGGGAATGCAGATTCTCTTGATACCACTAATTTTGTAAAAGTTTCTCAGCCTTATCTAATCTGAGAACATTCTGCGATAATGAAGATGAAGAAAACTTAACAATATTACTGGTATCCAGAGCATTTGGACACTCCCCCTCCCTGGCTACGCCACTGTCCCCATACCAGGTGATTTAGTAGAATTGACAAACAATTATACATACCTTCAATAGCATTGAACGTGAGTAATTGGAAAATCATGGCGAAGACTTGATAATATGCAAGATGACAAAGGAAGGATTGAATACTTGTAAAACTTAACATAATTTAAAATGTTTCTTTGTATGGTTTTGTGAAACTTTCTGCTGTATTCATAATAGTTTTGTTAATTACACTTTCTAAATGCCGAAACGAATTATGGTACACTCTATATATTTATTCCGTCAAAATTGCAGGGCGTTATTCATACTAATAAATATAATGAAGACATTTGAACGACATTTACAACAGACATATCATTCTTGGTATAAAATATAATGATATCACGAGAAGATGTTAAAGTAGCATCCATCTTTATCAAAACAGCGCTGAAATACACGCGTCATATATCAGAATGTAGTCCCCACTATGTGCGGTGTCACTGATCGAATTATTCTTTTCATCAATCAGTTTTCGAAATGTAATAGCTTTTCATACAAAGCAATTTAAGGCGATTGTAAATTTTGTTGCTTTCCTTGTAATTAAGGAGTATATTGAGTACAATTGATTTCCAATAAAAAGGGAGACATTTTTATTGTAGGAGTTTTCGAATCCTTATTTCTGGTAATAGTTGTATATTTAATTTTTGTAATTTTTAAGTTAAAATTGTGAAAAAAGCGATATTTGGACTGATGTATGGCAACTAGAATTTTTGGCCGTGACTTTATGTCTGACTCACTAATATGAATAAAAATTATTACAAAATGATTGTAAGTATTACCTTTTGTAAAATGAAACTGAAAATCAGTTCCAGAGAGTACTCGCGTAAATATTCTCAAGAGATCATTATATTTACCAAGTGCATATAAATTTTATCTCGATTCTTGAGATCTGACTATATACAGATCTTTATGGCGCAATAAATAAGTAGCACTTGAGACCAGGTGTTTCACATCTCTCGTCCACTTGAAAAACCGCCTTAGCTGCATAACCTCGCTTATTAAATCATTGAACTACTTGAAATTTATCTACAGTATATACTCAAAATTTGAGAGGCTACAGAGGGTAATTTTGTTGCAAGCTCGCAGCAGAGAGAGTTGGAGAAGTTCTCTCGAAGGAGAACAAAATATACGGCCTGGAGTTGTCGAAAAACACATTTCTACCTCGGATCGAACTCAAGCCCCAAATTTTCCTGACAAAAAACTTTAAGAACTCAACGTATATGTTGCTTGTAACTGTTTAGGTGTACGGTGAAATAGTGTTATTAAAATTAAATGTTGCGCTAGCAAGTCTTTTTTATTTACGACGCTACAGCCGAGTTTATGATCGCGATCCTAGTTAGCTGCACTAAACATGTTTCTTGCATTGTACTCTACCTTTACTGAAGATTCATACAAGATATTTTGACGCAATTTGTATGTTTTACACTCTTTTCCTTAACTTTTTTTTGTACTATGTAAAGATGAAATTTTGTAATTGATTTTTCAGTCACTTCATGATATGCTACAATTATAAAAATTATGTACACAGATGTGTTTCGGTGGCGATTGGACTTTTAACATTTTTAGAAAATAATTGTACATTAATAAATTATTTTTAGATTATTTTTTTCCCCTTAGCCGGTCACAGATCATAAATCAGGAAATAATCCTTATAGTTACGTCTGTATGTGAGTTACAAAAATAATGGAAGTTTTTATGGTGGAAAACTGCTATAGCCCAAATAAGTCAACTGACTAAAAAACCTCAACAACGAAATACTTCAAGCACTAAAAATAAGAAAATATAAATAAAAAATAAACAGTGTAATATTCAATAAAATGCTGTTTTATCATTAAATAGTTTTTTATTAATTAAATTATAATTATTTTACTTAATATATCTTTTTTCTGTCTTATAAAATAAACAGTTCAATGATTATAAGTTTGTTAATAAATTCACTAGCTTGCGCTTTCTATCAAGCTTAAAACAAAGCAGTGAAATTTCAAAAACAGGCGACCACGCTAATGAACTCACTGTGAACATTTTTGGAGTAACATGTATGGCAATTTTGAAAAGAGGACTGATTATTAAGATAAACATCGAATGCTTACAAACGAATGTTGTTATTTTTCTCCTTTATTATTTTCATAATATTATGATTTCATTAAGTATTTTATTTAAAATATCCTACGTTTCATTCTAATTCCTTAGTGAAAATGAGGAATACTTAATAAATAGTTTTATTAAATTAGAAATTTATAGTGATGATTTGAAATCATTATATTTAAAATTGGATTGCATGCATTACCTTCAGGTTAGATTATGAATAATCCCCTAACACATCGTGAGAATTATTTCTGTAATCTCATGTGAAGTACATTAATTTTAAGCGGACTCAAACATGGCCAAAAGGATAATGAAGTTTTGTAATGAAAGAAAATTTAGATTTATTATCATGCTTAATTCAGGGAACATTCCGTGAGTTAACATATGTTGTGTGCATTAAATGGCATTCAGTAATTGCACCCGATATATTAATTTTTGCGATATCCTGTTATATTCAATGTTTTAACGTATTTGTGGATTTACTTGTGATGAATGTTTTTCTTCGTTTAATTAGATAAAAGACATTTTTTAATATTTTAAAATTTCAACTAATTTCTTTCAAGTTTTTTTTTTTATTATTATTTATGCTTCTGGTTATTTAAAAAATCAATTTTCTCAGTAAATTAATTTAATGTTATAAATCTAGTTTAACATGTTCACTGCCGGATTAAAATTACCGGAATTTTATTTTATTTAGAAAAGTTCGAATTCTCACCAGAAAATACTAATAGCAATATTTACTTCATTTAATTACAAACATTTCGTGATTACATAAAATAAAAATTCTTCTTTCGAAATTTCCGGTACGAATTTTAGATTTAAAATTTACGGTCGTAATTTTAGATTTAAAAACCACGAGTATACTCGTGGTTGGCAGCGAATGAGTTAATAATCCATTAAATTAATTTTTTTATAAGTGACTTAAGAAATTTAACAGCTGAAAGTTAACAAATGAACCAACATGTCCAAATAATCGTGATTTTAACGTTTTCATGAAACGTTATTAACGTTTTATTGAATGTCATTATGAAAAGTAACTACAAAACGTTTAAAAAAATGCTATCATGTGGTTCAATATATAAGGAAGCCACAAGAATCCGCTAAATAAAATAATATAACGCCGTTTACAAAAGAAATAGAAATTATTTTAATTTAAATTGGTGACTCTTTAGCGTTATTTTCAAATCTCCATAAGGTTAACTTTCTAATTACGTTCTCAAAAATATTTTCAACACCAATTCGTTTCTCTGAGTGCGTTTTGAAGATATAGTTTCCTGTTTAAGAGAATTGTGCTTTTGGATCTCATTTTGAGATTTAAAACAGTGGCGGGGAGTGAGGGGATTGTGTGTGTTTTGTATTATTTAGGATTTATGAGAAACTTTTTATCAGAATTGAAATTTTAATATATCTAAATATCAGAAAATATATCGGTAATCGTTATAATAGGTGCCCCCTTAGTTCCTTTGGAAAGATTTTATTTTAATAAATATAAAATCATACAAATTCCAGGCTCGTTTGCGAAAACAGACCAGATTGAGCGCAACGTACTCTGACAATGGCAGTGGGCCCCCAACACCAGTTCTTTTGGATATATTTTCTTTTAAAAATATAAAATCAGGTAAATTGAAGGGTTACGATGCCGAAGACTGTGGGCACCAGCTCTAGGCTCATTTGGATTGGATTTTCTTTTAAAATAATGAAATCATACGAATTCGAGGGAGTACGTTCCCGAAAGCATCGGGGGGAGGGGGGCTCCATCATTAGGCACATTTAGTCATATTTTTGTTTAAAATTGTAAAATCATTCAGCACAGAGTTTAGGTATATTTAAGGTTATTTTAACGAACCCGGACAATGCTGGACAGGTCAGCTTTTATTTTTAAAAAATAGTTTAGAAAACAATGCAAGACCCACAGATGTTACGTTGCAATCCAAGATCAATCCATATTCAAAAATTGACATTTTTTTTCGTATTTATTGTTTCATAGCTACTTGTAAATGAAAGCTATATATACCTAGAATTTTATGGATGACCTTACCAGGTGATATCGCACATGAAAACTTTATTAAAATTGTATTTAATATTTACAAGTAAATTTTTACGGTGTCAAGTAATTTAAAAAATGTCCGATTAATAGACTAATTTAAATTCATGATGTCCATTCGGAACTATTATGCTAAATTCACCTGAAGATGAAAATATAAAAAAGTTTACCCTACTCAGTTTGAAAGAACAATAACTATTTTGCAAAATCATTACAATTGACGCTTGTTAATTTGAACTCTCAACGAGCGAATTATAAACTCGAATTATCAGATTTTTTTTAAAAAGAAGAAAATTATATGATTTTTTTTTATTATTTCAAAAACAGTATTTTTCGGAGTTCCATTCACGTTCATTTTCATCTTTTCCCTTTTCTCTCTAGTTTTAAAAAACTATCTCCTTTTAAAAAATGAAAACAAAATGCTTACTTATTCCCAGGACTTTATCGGTTTTAACAATATGTTTCGTTTAAAAAAAGTGTTATTATTTACAATTTTTTTTACTATTTTCTTGAAGCCGTTTCAGGGATTCACCAGATATTTTTTCTTTTTTCTGAGTTAGTTTCGAAGATATCGCTTCCCGTTTAACCCCTTCAATTGCAAAGTACTCTTGTAGCTAAAATATTGAAATGATTGATTGACACCAGGATTCACGAACGAATTTATTTTAAAATAAGTAAAAGCTTTTCCACATATATCTTATAAATTCAAAATTTGATTATAAAATTCTGGTGTCATTGTGGCATTTTGGGATTAAAATTAAGTGGTATATATAATATACCGGTGCCCTTCAAGGGGTCAAGATAATTGTGCTTTTGATCTCATTTCGATATTTAAAAAAGTGGCGGGGAGTGAGGAGATGGTGCTCGTTTTATATTATTTATGGTTTATAAGAAACTTTGTATCGGAATTGAAAGTTAAATATATCTAAATATCAGAACATATATATTTGTAATCATTATAATGTGTGCTCCCTTAGTGCCTTTGGAAAGATTTTATTTTAATAAATATAAAATCATACAAATTCGAGGCTCGTTTGCGAAAACAGACCGGAGTGTGCGTAGCACGCCCAGTGTATGTTGCCAATGACACTGGGCCCCCAACACTAGGTCTTTTGGATGGATTTTCTTTTAAAAAATTAAAATCATGCATATTGGAAGGTTACGCTGCCGAAGACTGTGGGAACCTATCTCTAGGCTCGTTTGGATGGATTTTCGTTTTGAATAAGGAAATCATACGAATTCGAGGGAGAACGTTCCCGAAAGCATTGGGGGCCACCATCATTAGGCTCATTTAGAAAGATTTTCGTTTAAAATTGTGAAATCATTCAACACAGATTTTAGGTATACTTAAGGTTATTAAAACGAACCCGACAATGCTGCACAGGTGATATTTTATTAAAAAAAAGTTTAGAAAACAATGTGAGACCAACAGATGTTACGTTGCAATCCAAAATCATGCATATTTGATAATTAACAAAACTTTATTCGTATTTATTGATTTACTAGCAGACTACGCCCGCTACGCTGGTCGGTTTCTCCAAAAGAACCTTGAATCAAACGAAATATATCGGTGAATTTAACCTTGTATTTTAAAGTAATCTGTACCTTTACCTGGAATATCCTAAAATAACATAAAAACGGATACTTATTTCACTAATTTGTGTTTTTTTAATACGGTTTACAGTTACGTTTACAATTTATTACTTACCGTTTATCATTGATTTATATGTTTTATAGCTATATTTTTTAATAACGTGAGTTAACCTACATTATTCACAACTAAAAAGAAATGGCGCATCTAGTATTTGTCGAAAAATTAAATAAAAATCATGCACTCATGACATTATAATTCACTTTTATATTTTAACAGAATAATACGGCTACTATAACTTGTGACTCGTGCTGACACATTGCTGTTATTGTCATTTTTTTACGCATGAAGTTTTCTCTATAGTACTCCATTGTGAAATTTGGTAATTTTTTAAATTCAATATTTGAAAAAGTGCATACTCGTGGATTTGAAATTTATATCAAGAAAAATACAAATTTTTACCTTTCTAAAGCAGTTTCTCTAACAATTTTCTGACAAATACTTTTCGAGCAATTAATTTTTTCAATAACTTCAAACGTTTCATTTTCCGAGATTAATCTGTGGCAACGATTATCGAAGATCCCAGTCGTCAGCAACACGTACCTTTTTTATTAAAGAGGATAGCTTTCTGTAAATGAAAACTATATACCGAGAACATTACAAATGATTTTACCAATCCATATTGAATAGGTACACTTTATTAAAATAATATTTAATATTTACAAGTAAATTTTTGCGGTGTCAAATATTTAAAAATAATGTCTGATTAATTGACTAATTAAATTCATGATGTTCATTCGGAACTATTCAGCTAAATTCATCTGAAAGTGAAAATATAAAAATAATCTGTCTGACTCAGTTTGAAAAAGCAATGAATGTTTTGCAAAATCATTACACTTGACGCTCGTTAATTTGAACTCGGAACGAGCGAATTAGAAACTCGAATTATCAGATTAAAGAAAAGGAAAACGATTTGATACGAGAGCGTTTTTAAGCATTCTTAGAAGAATTTTTAGTTTTCTGTTTGTAAGTAATACCTCTTGAATTTTAATAAATTGTTATGAACTTATCACTAATTAAGATCATTTTAATTTCGTGGAAAAAAGACTTTAGATTCTATAATGTTTTTGCCTGGCGAAATTCTTGGATTATGTCGAAAGTAAATATGTTTTACACTAAATTAATATTGACAGTAGCATCCTCAGATTATTACATTTATTTTATGATTTGTTTTTATTTCAGGATGCGAGAATTTTCTTTATTAAAGTGATTTTTAATATATATATATATATAAATTCAAATTCCTCTTGAGAGCAACTAATCTTTCATGATCTTCTGATACAACATATAATATTTGATCAAATATAGCTATTAACCTACAAGAAATATACACTTATATAAGGGCATCAAATTTATTTAGGAAGTCAAACATCTCGGAAACTATTCATCCGGTTTCATAGAAAAAAATAAGCTAAATTTACTGAATCATATTTTTTAAAGCATGACTAATAAGTAGAGGTCAGATTACAAGCAACAGCATAATGTGCATATGCATTTGCATAGTTTGGCTATATTTTCTATAAATGCAAATAAATGCATAAATATTTCTAAAATTCATCAAAAGTGCATATATAGAATATTTTTCAATCGGTAAAAGGAAAAAAATATAAATTTATCCTTTCCCCAAATCCTTATTAATTTCCTACATAGGAAGTCGTTTAATGCATGGTTGTGAAACTGGCGCGGATAAAAAAACTAACTGCTTTATTGGAAGGTATTTGGCGCCATTATTTCATATGTTTAAATACCTCTGATTGGAAATATAGATGGGTATAGGAAGTAAGGAATCTATTTTGTGGTTGAAAAACGTTCATTCATTATCTGGCTTTGATCATTTAATAGCCGCAGTGATGGATCAGTGGCGTATCAGAAAACCAATTGAAACCACCAAATCTATATAATATTCATCGTCTTATTCAAGAACAGTAGAAGATTCCTATTAAAATTTAGTGGTGACAATCGCGCAAATGGTCTATCACTTATAAGGTAGAACTTCAGCTAACGCAATTATTTTCGAAATAAAAAACTGTAACATATAAAAATGCCTAAAATAAAATCAGATAAAAGTCGTTTAATCTAGACATGGATAAAAAGACACAAAGAAGGACCGGTATATGATGGTGAATTGATACAGTGCATACCTGCCAACTTTCAACTAAACTTTCGTACAATGTCAGTAATTTGATCCAGGTGGAAGACGTTTCTAACCAGAAAATATATCTAAACTAGTCGTTGGAGGCCACCATAATACGTACCCATCATGGATATGCATAATATGAAATATGAAAATAAAACATATGTAACCCATTTATAAAATGCATTGCAATTCGAATAAAATCGTGGCTTGATGACATCATAAACATTAAATGCTCTATTACTGAATTGCGTAAAAGAAACATCATTATATCTCCAAAACTGGTAATCATATTAACTAACGGTTTACTGCGTCGGATTAAGCGTCTCATTTCCAATTAAAATATATCTTTGAATTGAAATTTTAATGAAATACAGGGTCATGAAAAATCGAAGAGTGTAGAAATATTATTAGAAATATCTCAGCAACTAATTATCCGATCGACTTATTCTTTATACAAAATTTATGTTTTTTATTGTCTTTGATATTCACTCCTTAAAATAAACAATTTTGAAAATTTTATATACCTTTTATCAGAACGAATATTTAGAGAGTCCGAATAAAATACTCCCGGATAATCGAGGTTACTGAAATTCAATAAGCTTCTTCCCATTATTACATACTAAGTACATGCCAAATTTCAAGTCTCTATCTCAATTTATTCGAGAGATAGGGCGTTTACAGACACACAGACAGGCGGACTGCTAATTTTTTTTTCTAAAATATGTTTTTCGGAATATCCAGTGTATAAAACAAGTAAATCCGTCAAAAACAAATTTTTGATTTTCAAAACGATTACAAGACTTGCCCTATACTACGTATGGCGGGTAAGTAAAAATAATGTATATTTAGTTTCACATTCACCCCATGACTCTTGTTATGCCTTTTTCAAGGCCAATTTTGCCGGATTAGTATTCCGCAGAGCTACCCTAATGACTCAAGTCTCTTCACAGACGGCTTCGAATCACAGATACATGCAACCACCTCTTCCTCATGCTTCGATTTCCTCTTTTCTCTTTCTTACTTCATTTTTATGTTACTATTTATGAAAAAATCTCATACAAAACTTTTTTAAAATATGATAAAAATATCTATTTGTTGTAACGCTGTCTGGAACCTTTCTATTTTAATTTATTTTCCTTTTTCTAGTAGCTCTGTTTTCCCGTTTTTTCAGTATAGAAACGAAATTGACACTCTTCTTTTTGTGCTATTTAGTATTTATGATAATTTTAAGCATAATAAAGAGCCAATAATAATTTTATTAAAGAGCCATTTTTCAGTATTCTAGCCTGTCATTTCTCTCCATTTGTCATGTACACCAGGGCTGTGTGGATTTACGACAGGAGCCTCGGACAAAGCCTCTTCGAACAGTTGCCGAACAGTTAATGTCGTTTAAGGGGCTTCCGAGTTGCAATTAACTTAACGGCCAGTCTGTTGCAAGTAGAGTGTCTTGTATTAAATTGTGCCGTTGGGAAAAGATAAGATGTATATTAACCAGAGGTGCAAACCTCTCATTAACCCCTTGGGGACGATCGACACATATACGTGACGCATAAGTTGCTCAGAATCCTGCATTATTCCCACCAGTTACTTTTTATTGTAAGCTTTGCGTTATTTAATGATAGCATTTCTGCGATTCAGTTAGGCGAAAATTTCTGTTTTGAAAAACCGGTGGTAAAAGATTAAAAATTCTGTAAAGGACGCTCGTCGCGAAGGGTTTAATATTCCGTAATATGCGGGTTAATCTGACCCAGTTTAACAACGCTTGAAACCAGAAAAAATATTGGATGAATCTTTATTTATTTAATTTCAGGTTTCTACGTGGAATTAATTTAATTTAATTTATTTAAAAAATTTCTGGTGCGAAACATGTTAAACCTGGGTTAAATTAACCCACAAATTACGGAATATTAATGAGAGGTTGGCACCTCTGATATTAACTACCAGATAAAGGAACAATTACAATAAAAAGGATAGATGTAAAATTAAGAAATGTTATGATAATGAATTTGGAATAATAAAGTAAAGCGTAAGAGATTAAGGATAGAGTCTAAATATTCAGAAGAAAGTGAAATGGTATAGCTGTAGTTATAAATAACTACTTGTAAGGAAGTTGAAAAAGTAAAAAATAGGGCTCGGAACATGTTCGGGAAACAGCCCAAAATTGCCAGGTGGTGAAAGGGCAGGCAAAATATAAACAAAAAAATATACTCAAAAAAGCAATCCATTTTATTTATTTATTTTTTTTTTGGTATAGCTTATATAATAAGTTTTAATTAAGAAATTAGGTATTTATAATGTAGAAATAATTACTAAATAAAAAATAAGAGAGAGAGAAATAAATTTACAGTTATGGTGAGCACTAATTCTCACAGTCCATAATTCTAGGATATTTTGGTCTTTTACGGTAATGTGGTTTGAAGGCGTCATAGTCCGGTAATTCCGCGATTATTTCTTTAGGGAGGTCATAGAGTTTTTCATAAAATTTTTTAGAAAGTAGGTTGATTCTTTTGTTTAAATTATTATTAGTTTTAAGGTCTCTACGAATAGTACTATTTTGGAGGTAACGGGAAGCATTTCTGACAATACGTAGCTTTTTGTTGTGGAGTTGGCTGAGGTTGTTCATAGAGATTTTATAGATACAGCCCCAGACCGGACAGGCGTAGGTGGTTATTGGTAAAATACAGGATTTATAGAGAAGAGCTTTGTTATGGATGGCCAGAGTTTTTGCTAATAAGTAGAGATTTAAGTGCAATCTTAGCTAGCTACAGCGACATTCCCCTGATGTTAAGAATATGTTCGTTAAAAGTTAGTCTTTGGTCAAGGATGACACCTAGGTACTTAGTTTCATTAGTCCAGGGTATTGTGGTATTGTAATAGTAATTCTATTGGGATAGGTTAGTTTTCTGAAGAAATAGACAGCAGCTGTTTTGTTTTCATTGATTTTAATGGTCGCACCAGTCCAAGAAGGCATCAATGTGAATCTACAGGTAGGAGAAAGTGTATATGGGTGGTGAGCATAAGCGTAGATTGTAGAGTCGTCCGCTTAAAGTGCAAGATAGGTGTCAAATAAACGAGGAATATCGTTAAAGTAAATGTTGACCAATAAGGGGCCGATGACGTTCCCTTGAAGGATGTCCGCTAATATACGGAATATGTTAGAAAGAGTGCTTCATTACGTCATACAGACGAGGAAGATGTGATCGTAAAGGTAAGAAAAAATTAAGTGTATAAGTCTAGCAGGGAATTTAAGTTTAATTAATTTGTATATGATGCTCTCGCACCTGACTTTGTCAAATGCATTTGCTATATCAAGAAAATTGGCAGCAGCTGGAATCTCCAAGTTTAGCTATTCGCTGAGTAGTTCCACTACTCAACGTAGCTGGCGTGTTGTGGAATGTTTTGAGAGAAAGCCAAAATGTTCAGGCATAAGAGTGTTGTTCCGTTCTATGTGGTCCTGAAATTGTGACCATATGACGCACTCAACAACCTTGCTGAGTAAAGGAGGAAATGAGATAGGTCTATAGTTGACTGGGTCAGAGAGATTAGCACCACGTTTGGGGATAGGAGATATTATGGAAATTTTCCAGGGTTTCGGAAAATAGTTAAATTTGAAGATAGAGTTATTAAGTTTCGTAATGTAGATGATATAGTTAGGAAGTAGGTTTTTGAGATTTTGCCGTACCCAGGGGCTTTACATTTTTTGAGTTTATTAATAATATTGTGGATAGCAATACTCTAAATTTCAGTACGGGGTCATCAGGGGGGCTGTGCCAGGAATCTGCGAACAATTTCACTGACGTGGGGATATGATTTTGGCTAGCAAGGGCGGGATTTGGAGAGAATTGGTTAGAGTAAGCTCTGGCGAGGAATTTTGATTTTTCCTCGTTAGTGTGAGCTGTGTTATTGTTTGCCAAAAGAGGGGGATGGGGTATAGATGTTATTAATTTTACGTTTAAGAAGCCAGAGAGAATTGTCCTCGCTAATAATGTTTTTGTGGAAATTAGGTCCAATTTTTTTATTTTCTTTGAAGATGCTATTTTCGATTCTACTATTGAGTATATTGATGAGGGGTTTAAGGGTAGGGTCTCTAGAATTTTGAAAAAGACGTCGAAGACGATTGCGTTGTTTACAGAGGTTGAAGATATAAGGAGGAAGGGTGAAAGAGTTGTTATTTTTAAAGTAGTATTTGATGATGGAGTAGTTAAGATCATTAGTTAAGGGATAATTTAAATTGACAACAGTAATATCAATATCAGCACTATTATTAATTTCTGGGAAATTCAAATTATTATTATTGAAAAAATTGGTGAATTTTGTCCATCCGGTGGCCACGGATGGAGGTGGGGAAATAGGATTTATGAGATCAATTTTGAAAGAGACAGGAAGATTGTCAGAGCTTAGTTTGCTAAGTAGTGTAGTAGTAATGGGATAAGGAAGGTTTTTAGTTATGGCAAAATCAATTATAGAGTTGTGTGTATTAGGCGTTGTACTTATGTGTGTGGGTGTTTCTGGAGCATGAAGTATAAGATTAAGGTGTTAAATTAGATTTTGTAGTGAGTTACCTCTTTGGGAGTTGCCTTGGCAGTTCCAACGCCTGTTTCTGGAGGTTGTATATAAATGAATGCTAAGTTAATGATAATATCTGGAAGTTGTAGGGCAATACTACTGATATCAATTTTAGGAATAGAGGAATTTTGTGTTATGTGATGTGGTAAGTGATTCAAATGTAAATGGCAGTACCGGCATATATGAGGTCAGCGGCACGTGCCCGTAAGGCATGGTGACGTCACGGCGACGTCACTGTGAAGTCACGCTGTGACTTTGTGACCGTCGTCGTGACGTCAAGTGACGTCGATGTGAAGTCATTTTGACATAAATGCGAGGTCGTTATGGCCGTTTTCAAGGCTTTCTGTGACCTCACAATGTGACTACTTTGTGAAGTCACCGTGCGAATTCAATGTGAAAAATGTGACGAATCTGCATCGGATAGGGTGACCAGATTTTACCCGAATCCTATACGGATTGTTCGGATCAAAATTTTTTTATGGTTCAAGTTTGTGACGTTTGTGACGACACTGCACCGGGTCGGGTGACCAGATTTTACCCGAATCCAATCCAGAAACTTCAGATCGATCTTTTTGGATTTGTTTGGCTACATAATAGATTTGGATTAGTTGTCGTGTGACCTGATTTTCGTGAACCCGATCTGACCCGAGTCGGGTATAACGTTTTTACTGTAAGTCTTGTTTGGAATAGAATCTTGCATACGACCGAGTAACCAGATTTTATCAGAAATTGCGTTACGATACAATTTCTGATGTCGGCTCGGATCTAGAGTCATACACGAATCCGGTTATATATTTCTTGAACATGATTGAATGTCTACTTGAACATGAATGATGGTTGACTGAAACTATATTTCGATTCAACCCGTATCCTTACCCTAACCCAACAACAACAACAACAACAAATCTGTAAGCCCACAACCCGACCGAACCTGATAAATGATTTCGCATAGATTCGGATAACAAGATTTCACCAAATACGGATAAGATCGACGATAAGGATTGGATCGGCAATCATTTTTATTGATGCAACTCGTATTCAAATTAAAACTTTGCATCTGATTGGGAAACCGGCTAATGTAGCCGTTAAGCAAGAAAATTATAAATGTAAAAAACGCATACTAATATAAAAATAATAGATGAATCCATTAAAAATTATAATAAAAGTAAACATTTCAATAATATGAAATTCTATTGTGCAAATAACAACTTTTTATATTAACTTCTACTTTCATTTGTTTTATGTAACCACCAAAAATATTGACAATAATTAAAACTATGCTATTTTGCTGTTAAGTATTGAAGTTTTTAAAGGTGTATACTTTGCCATATTTCCCCTCGCTCAGTGTCACGAAACTTTCTGACACATTTATGAACAAACTTTTAAACGAATGACACTTGCATGCCTGATTATTAAAGCTATTTGGAATGAATAGCGTTTTCCATTTTTAGATAAATGTAATACTTAAGATCAATTTCGGTCACGTTTTACCCGTTTCTGACGCTGCGCGTTGGAAATTTGGTTCAAAACATCGACTTTGATAGTGTTTTCTGAAACATCATCTGCCGTTACAAAAAATGGATAACGCCATTCGATTATATATAATTCTGAATAAGAACACCTGCCAATTTCATGTATTTCCGAATAAAAATGAATTCAGAAATATGCCAGAAATTAGCTATTTTGTATTTGAGAACAACTTTAAAGAAAATATAAGTATACATTTTAAAATATGCATTCTGAAAAATTTATATCAGGAATCAATTTAAATAATAGATATACCTATTGTGCGATATTATTAAATAATAAACATTGTATCAAGCAGTAAAACAGTTTTCGTTGTAAATGAAATATAGAACTTAAGATCATAAATGCCAAAAAAAAAATTATATATTTTTTTCTTTACAAATTATTTTATTTATAGTTTTTGATAGAATACTAAATGCAGAACTTAAATATCAATTTTTACAGTAAAAACATTCGATAACACAACTGGAAAAATTACCTTCACTAAACAGTTATTTTATTGTTTCATCAATATTTATTATTTTTGTGCACCTAACATTGACATATCTCGACAAATAAATTATTCAATGCATTAAATTGTAGCATTTTTTTCAAATATACCGGGAAATTATTTCTGGAAACCTACACTAGCCACAAATTGCAAATCAAATATTAATAGTTTTAAAAATTGCAATGTTTTTAATTATAAGGAATAACTATGAAAATTGAACTAAGAAACGCAAAATATTAAATAAATTCCTCATTTTAAATAAAACTTTACATTTAGAATACATATTGTTAGTAAATACTTTAAGCTTTTTTCCAAACAGTCTATTTAAAAAAAATTAAAACATTAAAGATAAAATTTAATACAAGTGATTTTTCAAAAGAAAATTTAAACATCTTAACTTTTAAATAATGCTTTATTAAATGTACTAGTACTAAACATGCACTATTAACAAAACTGCAAAGACATTAAAAGTTACCTGCTGATCTATAGGTAAAGGGGTTACGATTGAATGCTCCTTATCTGCTTCCCTTTCATTGAAAAATTAGACTGTAAATCCACTACAATAATTTTCAAATTATTCCAGCAGAAGAGGTGTGTTCATAGATCTGAGAAATCAAATATCACCCAGGCCTTATGAACGCACCCGGCTAGACACAGGGAGATGTTAAAATGGATGGTTTACTTTAAAATGGAGATTGTTCACTTTAGAACGTTAATTTACTTACACAGTATAAATCTACAAACTTAAAAGAACGCAGCACACGCTAATCCGAACTTCGAATGAGAAAAAATCGTCTGCCTTCAATATGCGCGCGCAGTATTGTTTAAACACAACAAAATAACAGCTAGCAGATGTTTCCAACTTTACCGCAAATGATATAGGAAGAAAATAATTTAAATAAAGACATTTCAAAACCTTTATAATTTATATGGCTGAAAAATGAACTTCTAATGATGCTATAATATTCTTTTTTTATATGAGAGAGTTTTGTATTCTTAGAAATAAGCTCTGAAAATTTACATTTTTATATATTTTTTAATCCATTGCATTTGCTTTAGACGTCAAAAGTAAAGATAAATTTTAAATAATAATTGATTTAATAGGCTTTATAAAGTAATTTCGATATAAATTTAAATTGCAATCAAATTTCCTAAGTACAAATTTTTTATTTTTTACACTCTATCGAAAAGAGCAATATATTTAATAGAGGTGACATCTTACTAAGCACTGGCCAGTTTTGGATAAATTGCTATAGGAATGACATATACTTTATAACATGTTTTTAATTCATTTTTGCTCGGAAATACACGAAATTGGCTCGTGTTTTGTTCAGAAACTATGTTATTGAAAAACCTTTTCCATTTTTTGTTAAAAGCAGAACATCTTTCAGAAAAGAATGTCAAAGTCGGCGTTTTGATTTGAATATCCGACGTGACAGTGAAATACAGGAGAAAAACTGGTCGTCACGTGACACGAATTGCTTATAACTCGATAAGTAACTAAATTTCTATTTAAGGATTTTTATCTGTGTATTATATAGTATATTTTGTTAAATTTCATGAAAATGGTAATGAAAATTGTAAAAAATTATCTGCCTAATATATGTAGACAGATATTTATTTATTATTTTATTTTGGAAAAACTCAATATATTTAAATAGTGGGTGACAATATTTTTATTAATGATTTAGGTACATGACATAATTCAAATCTATATTTTATGAGTTTTTTTTTTCCAAATTCACTCTCCGATCACACCGTGAAGTCAGAGTGTTGGCATTTTGGTCATACGTTTTACGTGACTTATGTGACTTGCAGTGACGTCATTGCAACGTCACAAAATTTGTAAAGCTGTCAAAAAGTAATTTTCTTTATGCCATAAGATGTTCTAAAGTTTATTTTAAGTTTTCTTTAGATCTCCAAGACGTTCACATTTTGGTCACAGTGTGACGTTACAAAGTGGTGGCATTTTGATCACAGATGTGACGTGACGTCACAATGACGTCACTGTGACTGTGCATGCTATGCGGGTGGTGTGTAGTGAAGCCCATACCCAAAGTTGTTAATTTTGAAAGTAGAATTACGGGTTTCTTGAAGACAGATTATGACAATATGAGGGTGATCGAGGATAAAAATTTTGAATCCATTATTTTTATATTGAAGAGAGTTGCAATTCCAGGTTAGGATGACAAGAGAAGAGACGTTAGTGGAATTTTTCATAATTAGGTTTGTTAAATTCCGAGGCCAGGCTGTCAAATTTGTTCATAATAATGAACATTTTTTTCAAAAAGATTGGTACGATTTTTGGTATTTTCAGAAATGTTTCTGAAGCATTGAATGAATTTACTGAATTTAAAAATTTCTTTCATTTCCTGAAAGTTTTGAAAATTTCTGGGAATTCTGAGGTAGAGCTAGTGTTTGGAACACTCTTAATAGAGGTAGAATGAAAATTTGATGACATTTACTGAGAAATTGTAGGATTAGTGGAATAGGTTTGGGTTGTAGGGTCAGCAGCAGGAGCGGTTGTGGTATTTTCAGTGGCAGATGTATTTGGGGTCTTTTTGGTATAGTTAAAACTGGCAAGAATGTCAGTCATTATTCTTACTTCGTACGGAAACATACTCGAATTATTTTGTACAGCTTTGTATATTAACTTAAGCTTTTTATACACGCCACATATTAAGGTATAGTTTAATTCAGGAAATACACGTTGAAATCACACTTCCAGAAATTATCATACATGTATTCAATTCTTTGGGTGGCTCTGTATAAGATTTTATTTACATTCCACAAACCTTTCAGGTATAATAAATATATTTCACGTTCAAAATGCAAAACTCGATTTAAAACTCATTTTAATTCATTTACGCTGATGCACCACAATGCTTACGATTTTTTTTGTATAGCCCTGTATATGATCTATAGCACTGATACATACCTCATATCATTAAAAAAATTAGTTAAACGCATACCTTACTAAAATCCCGCTTCCAACTATGGCTTATAAACAATACTTCGGACACAGTACTGCACCCAAAATATTCTGTATCCCTGTAAATGAACGATAAATGCTATGCACACAAAAAGTATCTTGTAGTAAATCTCAATAATGTATATCAATTTCATTATATTTGAAATGGCGTAACATAATTAAAATACGTTACAACCAGTTTTTCCCTCGTAGACCATTATGTAAAAGAATACTTTTGTGTGGCACTGTAAATGAAAGAAAAAAGCCTTACACTTCATATTCTACAGAAAGCATGTCTTAGTCATTGTATATTATTATTTTCAGTTTCCCTGTAAAATAATTATAAGTACTAGATGTACCATGTTCGATAGTAAGCATCTTGTAGCATATTTCAGTGATGTATATCAATTTCAATGTATCTGAAATAGTTTCACATCATTAAAATGCACTGCAAAGAACTCCTCCCTGTAGACCATAATGTAACGGTATTATTTTGAGTGTGCCTGTAAAAAAAAGCATAAGTGCTACGTAAATCATTTTCAATACCATACATGCTATAGTAAATTTCAATAACATATATCAATTGTATGACTATCCGGATATATTTACGCGAGTTAGAGCACGGACAGACAGACAAACCAAATTCATAAACACCTTTCAACTATGTTGGAAAGCATTAAAAAGACGCTTGATAGGCCCAAGCATTTTTTACAAACAGATTACTCACAAATAATTAAAGACAAAAATCTAGAGAGAAAAATGACTTGCTTTGGATTTGGGTGAGTCATTGAATGGGAGCAATATACCATTGAACAGATTGAATAATCCCAATTTCAAAAAATTCTGAAGAAATACTGCATTAAGCAGTCTGTACGTGATGAATCATCGCTTAAAAAAATATATTGCTATACTGTATAAAAAAGTTATGAATGAGATTGAAAGTGACATTGGAGATAATGCAATAGAGGCGGTAATTACATCAGTAAATGTTGAAAGAACATTTCCATCGCAACAAAAAAAAAAAAAAAAAAAAAAAAAAAAATCACTGACAATCGAAGAAAAAAAATTGACTTTGTGTAATTTAGAAAAATATATAATTATACATTGTAATAATACGAGGTATATCCACAAAGTAAGTTCCGTTTCTGTTTCTATCCGCAGCAGCGCTGCGATCGCAGTTCCGAGCATGCGCGGCAGTTACTCTGACTGAAGGAGAAGAAATGTACGCCATTTTCAGATCGCTTCTACCGACGTGTTATTTGTAGTGCTTCTTTAGAATGCCAGCCTTAATTGAAAATGCCGCCGCTTGTGAAATGAGATCTGTGATTCGTTTTCTCAATACAAAGAAAGTTAAACCAAGTGAAATATATTGGCAAATCTGCGAGATTTACGGACAAAATGCTATGAGTGATTCAATGGTTAGAAGATGGGTCAGACAGTTTAATGAAAAGGACGTGATCAAGTGCACGATGAAGAACGAAGTGGCCGCCCGTCTTTGGTTACTGATGAGCTGGTTCACGCAATTTAAGAGAAGGTTAAGCAAAACCGTAAGTTTACAATTAGTGGTCTTGGTGATGACGAGCTGAAAGAACATGTAACCACATGGTTGAAAACACAGGCGGCAACCTTTTATGAAGAAGGCATACAAAACCTTGTGGCACGCTACGACAAGTGCCTACAAAATTTCGGAAGCTATGTAGAAAAGTAGTTTCACAGTTGTAGATTTTTGTACAATAAATATTTTTTTTAACAAATTCTAACAAATTCTTATGCACTTATCACTAATTTAAATCATTTGTGTGATATTACTGACTTTTTGGGATATGAGCAGATATAAAATAAAAGTTCTGCATCAGCGCAGTTCGCGCAGTTGGCTCAAGGTCGAATGAAGGTCATTGCGCCTAGGGATAAACCGGAAGTACGTCACAGAGATAAGAGATAAGTGGAGTGGGGAGATATGACCGTGCTCTACAAGGATGGGGAGATAAGGGAGTAAAAGATAACCAAACCTAAGAGGGGGAATATTTTAATTAATGGAATAGAGGAACTAGTTTAATGACTTGCAGAGGGGAGTAATGAATCATGAAGGAAATGAATCTCCTAAGGAGTAATGAATCTCCTTAGGAAATTTTTGAGAGAAAGATAATTTTTGCGCTGCCATTTAGATGTCATGGATTGAATTTCTTTTAGCGCTTAATACTTTTTCCTATTTTTTTTAAATCTCGGTCGTGGGTTATAACTTCTAAAATTGTAATCACGGCTCATCGAGTTACTCCGCCCACTGTCAAATATAAGCGTCTTCCTTCGGCTTCACAACAAAACACTTCTGTGAAATCTCCTGTCTGTTTATTTTTGTTAGGTTGTTTTTAATTTTAAAAGATACAAAATGGATGTTTTTCCTTAAGATAACAATTTTTCTTCCTCATCGATTCCCGTTTAAAGTAGTACCATCTAGTTTTGTTTCTGTTGATGATTTTAAAGTGGAAGGGAGAGAGAAGGGAATAAGTATACACATAAATGTTTATGAAGCATGGAGAGATGTCCCAAAACGAACTTAATTGTAAGATATTTTAAAAAATAGATAACAGTTTAGGGTGTCATCTTTGATCTAACAACCACATGTTTCTTAGAAAATGCTATACAAAGCAGAAAAGAATGCACAATGAAACCTTAAGCATCAAAAGAAAAATAATGTAATGCATAGGAAAAAGTAAAAGAAATGCACTAATTGCATACTTTATGATGTGATGTTGTAACTTGCAACACAATTAACTCAATGGAATTGAAGAACTCCTGCTTTAAGGGACCTCAAAATACGTCAAACAAAGCAAAAAGTTTACTTTTTAAATTTATTTATCCAGCAAGTAAGCCATAAAGAATTTATTTAAAGCTTTCTGTCTACGATTTTTCCAGCTAACTTTAATCACACGTGGTATAATAGGACTATACATCGACTAAAACAAAATTTAAGGTTTAGGGTGTCATCTTTGATCTAACAACCACATGTTTCTTAGAAAATGCTATACAAAGCAGAAAAGAATGCACAATGAAACCTTAAGCATCAAAAGAAAAATAATGTAATGCATAGGAAAAAGTAAAAGAAATGCACTAATTGCATACTTTGTGATGTGATGTTGTAACTTGCAACACAATTAACTCAATGGAATTGAAGAACTCCTGCTTTAAGGGACCTCAAAATACGTCAAACAAAGCAAAAAGTTCACTTTTTAAATTTATTTATCCAGCAAATAAGCCATAAAGAAATTATTTAAAGCTTTCTGTCTACGATTTTTCCAGCTAACTTTAATCACACGTAGTATAATAGGACTATACATCGACTTAAACAAAATTTAAATACAAAGTCCAACATGAGTATAATTTCTAATTGAAGTAAATAAAATCCAAAGTCCTTCTGAAATTAAAAAAAAAACTTTTACTTTCATGGCGATGAATGTAAATAATAACACACGACGGATCGTCCACCTGTTCACTGTCAATCAAACTGTGGGCGTATATGTGACCGTGATGATGACGCTCGCTGATTGGCTTAGAAGCTGTAATCGTCTCCGCGATATACATGTCTCAAGTATGAGTTTCGGCATTGCCCCTAAAAACACATTATCTTGCATAAAGGAATTAATTCCGGTGGCGATGAAATAAGTCTTGCACAAAACAAGATTAACAGGCTATTTTGCTGAAGTTTCTTCCAGTGCTTTCGTATGACCCAGTCGAACCCCTGGACTTTTACTTTTCGATCAAACACAAAAGCATGTTCTAAAACAACTTGATAGCTGGGGAGGGGCGGTTTGGTAGCATCGACCTTGACAATCAGTCAGAATTCGAGCGTATTCCGAATCACTTTATTTTTCAAGTCGACAATATTCAAGAGCAAACGATTTTGCTGGAAAATGTCAGAATGTAGTGGTCCGATCATATCGAGAGTTTGTCTATTATTAGTCAGTTCTTGGCGTTTCTTCAATCCAGGGTTTCCTAGGGTGGGATCTGTTTCAGTCACATTCTCGTCTTTGTAAAAACATTCACATCCCAATAAACTTTTTTTAGCATGGCGAAGCGCTAATTAAAGTGATTCGGAATACACTCGAATTATGGGCCATCCATAGTTCAGCAGTGATTCAAGAGAGGCACAAAAGTTATACATATTACTGGAGGAGGAGATGGCCCTGTCATTCAAACTGGCGTCCACTTGTGAAAAGAAGGCATGTAAAAATAAATTGACAGGCACTGCAATATCGGTGTCCGTTAAGGGTGATCCATCGGTGATCGATTTTACTTTCACGTAGATGTAGGAGCTGATAAATCAATACAGTCTTCGCCATTCCGATAAATGTTAAATTCCACAGGTCTTCTATCTCGAATATTGGCAAGGGGATGGAATTCAACGAAAAATCGTTTTTCAATAACCTTTTGAGTAGGTGAGATTAAAAAGACGTCCAGTTCGAATTTTACGCAGGCGGCAGAATCTTGATGAATGAGACCGAACATCATTAAGCAAAAATATCGTGTACTTTCACTTTCTTGACTGTACGACGACTGACGACTTTGTTAGGACGTTTCCTCTTTTTATAATGATGATCTGATCTAATCATCATCTTCATTTTAGTAGCTGCTTTATCGGTTAAGTTTTGACCCGCTTCTTTGAGCCATAGTTTATCAGCGACTTTGATGTTCTCGCCCGGGGTAAATCGCTGAGCACATTCACACCAGCATGAAACAATTTGCCTACGGCTTTCGCCCCTGATTTGAAAAGGAGTATCACATCACGAAACAGAGATCAAAACAGGCCGCCGAATCCATAACCTCTATGTAAAGTAGTGACTTGATAATAGTTTAAGCCACTACCCGACTGATGAGTATGATAATCTTCAAATGATTTTGCACATCACTGGTAAGGAACAAACATCATGAGAGTAATTTTGGTCGAAAATGAAGCTTCACGTATGACTGCCCACGTTGAAATGGCGTTAAATTGCCCAAGTTCGTCTTTATAATGATTTATAAAGAACCAAGTTATTTTCGACTGATTAGTAAGTAATGCAGTCGATCGAATGTCATAAAAATCACTTCGCCGTCTTTTCCAGTCACATTCACAATTTGTAACAGGGGCGATAAGACATAACTGACCACTTGCGGTTCTACAATATCCGAATAAATCATTAGCACTCTATAATGAGCACACGGATCTTTTAGATAAGAACTTTCGACTGTTTGTTCAATATTGCTGTCCAGGGAATTTTCACACAGCAATTCCAAACATTTCAACTAAGCCCATTTCTAAAATAACTTTGGTGTTATTACGCACATTGGCGGTCACTCTTTTCGTGACAGAATTATAGCAGAAAGCGACTTTCTTTTTTAAGTCTGGAATGGCGATCGCTTTCAAAATATCAGGTACCGACTCTTTAAATCCTAGTGGAATGCGTCTTGCAATAAGCTCTCCCTCGTTCAAGTCGAATCCAATCAAGTTCGTATGATGATTCACATTATACTAGGTATGCAGTTATATAAATTCCACAAGACCCACTTCCCATTCGCCTCTCAGTTCAACAGGGGTGGGCAATCGTGTAATAAAATGATAAATTGTATTCCCAGGAAGATAATTCCTAGAACTGTTCGAGGGTAGCGTCAGGTAGAATGGCAGACTGATGAATGATCTTTCCTACTTCAGGGATTTACATATAAAGACGTTAAATCAGTGGAGGGAATCCATTGATTGAATTAGCTAGGATATCCCTTAAACTTCAAAAAACATTCTACACGTTTTCATTGAGTGCGCTTTTCTAAAACTTTTTCAATAGTATAAGTATCTTTCATTTGCACTTTTTGAAGTTCTTGCGGGTATAAGGTTTCTTGTATGGGTTCGTCTAACAAGTCCTTGATTCCATAAACAGGGGGGTCTCTCGGTACACACTTCGTCACCACAAACAGTTCTTTTGTCCAATTGGTTTATAACTTTTTCAAAATTTAATTTTTGTTTCGAAACCCACACTACATTTCCAGGTTACGCACAGAAACACACAGGGTTTTCTTTTCACAATTTTCAGGTCTCCGTTGAGAGTAAACTACAAATCACTTTGATTTTCCCGCGTCAGAGAAACTTCCAGGTTCATTCATTAAAATTTTCATATTTTTTTCCCTAATAAGTGCCCAGAAGGTAGCCACATTCCTTAAACGCACTTGGAACCATTTCTAATTACCCACCTTAGAATTCAATATAAGCTCCAGTATCTTTAATATATTTGGTTAATATATCTTCCATCCAACTTTTCCTCAAGAACTTTGACACGGTATAAAAACTTTAGAATCATATTAAGATGGAGGGATTGATCTTAACCTAATACTATTTTATGAATTGATGAGGCAAAGTTCCTTGTCTGTTATTTTGTTAATAATAGTAAATTCTGTCTAATGTGGAATCGATTGGGACCGAGAAAACGTTTCCTCTTGACAGTATTCCACATGAAAAAGATAGTTTATTGTTTTCAAATTTGTTCTGCGTGACTTTAAAACGTTTCTGCCTCAGAGAGATTTCCAGCTGATATAGAGTCCGCTTACAAGCAGTTTCTGAATAAGTATGGCCAAACTGGTGTTTTGAACGTGGTCTTCAGGCTTTCTTAAGATAAGTCATGGTAATGTACAAAAATGTTTATAAATGCATTGATAATGCTCATGCTTATGTTGAATCCGAAGGTATTTTTTTTAATAGTAAAATGTATCTTAGAAGCTTACATACCAAAATAAAGTAAACTCTGTCTAAGACGGAAATATGACTAACACGGAAACATTTTTTTTTACCCTGCAGAACGATTTTCAATACAGTATATTCTGTATAAACCAGAATACAGTCAAAGATGAAAAAACATTATCGATCCCCATCGATTCTTTAAGTAGAATTACTGCTCGGTACCTTAGACAGAGTTCACTAAACATGTGTGTGTGTGTGTGTGTGTGTGTATGGTGACGTGAGAATCAAAACTCGCATATCCAGGAAATAAAATTTGGGGTTTACTGGTTTTGTTCGCCACTCCCTTGGGGATAAGGCGAGTTTTGAAAGTAAGCCAAAACTTTACATTGCCAGAAATATACGATAAAACTATACTTTTGTTGCAGATTGTAGTATCGTTTCGTTCAGGTATACTGACAGATAGAGAAAACACGATTTTTATTTTTTTGTATAAGACGAGTTTTAAAACTCATGTCCTCATATATGTATATATATATATATATATATATATATATATATATTAGTACTGATATAATGTAGATAAATAAAGGACTAAAAATTCTTTTTTTTTTATATAATGTCTAAGATAGATGCATAGATGCACCTCACAAGAACACAACTTTCAATTGACTCGAATCAACTACATGTTTCTTGGGATATATCCATATCATATGTTATAATGAATTTAATATTCGGTTTACATAATATAGATAGAGTTTACAGCGCCTCACATTTGTTTTTGGACAGTTGTGTTTTTGAAACTTACTTATAAAAAACATCATCTAAGTATTAAAGGATCTACTGAAAAAAAGTTTCACATAAACTTGTTTTTGTCTATAATAAAACCAACATATTGTAATAAAAATAAATTCAAAACTTATTTTCAAAAAATTCATTTACCGAGAAAGTACTAAAGACAATCTCACTTAAGTAATTGGACACTTTGAATATTCAACAAATGTAAACAAAACATGCAAATAATCAAACATTTTAATACTTTGTTGGGTATCATTTAGCTGAAATTACACTTTTACTACGTTTCTGCATGGATGCAACTAGTTTTTTGTGTAAGCATGTTCAATTTTGTTCCGTTTCTCTGTTAATACTGCTTAAAGTTGTTCTTTCGAAGAAATATCGTATTATCTTGTTCTTTTCTCCACTTCATGCCACATATTTTCAATTGGGTTTAAATCTGGAGAATATGGTGGAGTCTTGATAAATTTGGGACAGTTGTACAGCAGCCATAAGCGAACATTTAGGGCTGTATGTTTTGGATCATTATCTTGATACAACTTAAATGCTTTTTGAATTACAAGTTTTTGTGCAGATATTTTCCAGTTTTCTTTCAGGATATTTATATATGTATATTGGTCCATATTATTATCAATGAAATCTAAATTTCCCATACCAGAAGCAGAAAAACATCTCCAAACCACTATGCCTGCACCTCCATGTTTTACAGCTGGCGATAGATGTTTTGCATTGAGCTCTTCGTTGGGCTTTCTACGCACGGTTATTCGCCTATCAGACCCAAATATTTTAAATTTTGATTCATCCACAAATATGACCTTTTCCAAAAACGATATGTCTTCGTCTACCATAGTTTTTGCAAAATCCAGTCGTAACTTTCTTGCTCTTTCATTAACCAAAAATTTTCTTCTGACAACTCTACCGTTGTAACTATATGATCTAATAACTCGTCTAAAAGTTTCAGGGTTTACTTTTATAGAAAATCTGTTTTCTAATTCTGTTGTAAATTTCACTGCACTAATTCTTGATTTTATGCATAATATATCTTCGATTCCTGGGAGTTAGCTTGTGGGGAGCTCCTGGTTTTAATGCTTTTTCAACAGTTCCACGTAGTTTCCATTGTTTTCTAATAGGAAAAACAGTTGAATGACTAACTTTAACAAGTTTAGCGATAGTTCTGATGATTTTACCATCTTTAAAATGTTCTATGATTAAATTACTAATAGATTTGTTGTAACTTTGAAGCACCCGGCCATGTTCACGTCAAATACAGAAATGTAAACAAATTTACATGAAGTTGTAGTGATTTTAAAGTGCAGGCGATAATATTTTACATCTATTTCCATTTATAATTTAAAAAAAAATCGTCTGTCAAAAAATTTAGTAAAGCTTTCAAGTGTCCAATTACTTATGTGAAATTGATTTTAGCACTTTCTTGGTAAATTAATTTTTTGAATTAATTTTCATTACAATATGTAGGTTTTATTATAGAAAAAAGAAAGTTTAAATGAATGTTTTTTTAGTAGATCCTTTAATATTCAGATGATGCTTTTTATAAGTAACTTTCCAAAACACAAGAGTGCCAAAACAAATGTGAGCCACTGTACATAATATATATGCACACTCCAAAATAAACAGTGAACATTATAAAAAAAACAGTAATAACAAACTAAAACTAATACCTAAGATAGAATCCAGCTAAGAATGTTTGTTTCAACTGTGACTTAAGAAACACTCACTATTGTTAAATCATACAATTGCGCCAAATGTAAAAAAAAGTCTTTATTAAAATGTTCGCCCATTGAATAAGGTTGGTCTGATTACAAAAACATGTTAAAATAGCCTTTTATAGCCTTTCAAAATCCCAAAAACTGATAGTAAAAAATTAATTATTCTGCAAAGAGTCTTAAGAAAGCTTAGCTGCCAAACTTTACGATTTTTCGGCCGCTGATATTTACGTATACTTATTTTTCTGTTATTAAATTGCAAGTTTCTCTGATTAAATAAATTGAAGATTTCAGTTTGAAAATATCGGTTGCGAAAAATCGTAGCAGCTGGCAGATATAGGCATACCCACTCCCACGCAAGCGTAAGGTACATAGCCACTCAGTACGATCGCTGAAGATTCTATCTAGAAATGATTCCCTACAAGAGAAACTAAAACATGTACGACAATAAATCAAAGCCAAATACTTTATTATTTTTGCATATGAAAAAAATATTAAAACTTTGTACCGGAAAAAAATAATAGTAAAATGAAATTTTAAATATGTATATTTTTTTTAACTATTGACTTTGTTGTGATGTTGAAGGTAAATCAAGCTGCCTAACTATGCATTTAAGCAAGTTAGATATTATAATAAAATATCGTAATTCTGTTAAGGTCTATAATATAATTAACCTCACACAGTTTTACGGAAGACCAGCTTTTCAAGACGTAACTACTACGTCTAAGTTGAGATTTAAAATTTTAACTATTTATCACAATTTTAGTGTTAATATATATTTAACTTATCCTGTACTAATATACATTAAGATGTTTGATTGGTAGGTTTTAAAACATATACTTATATTTCTATCATGATATTAATTAAAAAATAAATAAAATTTCGAACGGATACAACGGATACAACGTGAAAAATTAAAAATCTCAGACGAAGTGTTTTCATTTTTCAACAATTCGAAAACTACATAGTTATTTCTAAATTGTTTAGTAACTTTTTAAAATGCTCAAAAATTCCGAGTGTTCCTTGCAAAAGTGGAGGGAAAAAAATATTTTTAAAACTTTCAGCGCGTTTATATTTATCTATTTAAACAACATTATATAAACAAAGTGCTTCAAAAAGAAAGATTTACGATTTAGTTCATTAAGGCGTAACAAAATTATATTAGTTATTTTCTTGTCGTTCAACTTTTAAATATTGTATAAATAGAAAGATCTTAAACTTTAGTTTTAGCATGTACAAATAATTGTGAATATGGACATTTAATAATGTACGAATGTATAAATATACAAAATAGAAACATTGATTTATAGTAGTTTATTGATTACTGGCTGACACGCCCGGCGTTGTCCGAGTCCATGTAATAAACTCAAATTCCTTAAAAACGACACTCTGCCCGGGTATTCGATGGCTGCGGCAACGTATACCGGCATGCTCGTACACTCCGGATTTTTTTTAGTTCCGCTTTCCACAGACAGGGGTGCATTCTGTTCTAAATAAATCCCTTTCCGAGCTAACCCCTGACACGGGTCCCCGCAGTCTATATTATCATATAGTAGAACTTTTAAGATAATTTAAAAAAATTGAGATGTTTGGAGAAGATAGGACTATTATTAGCCTAGTTATTGGAATAAAGAACGGTTAGAGAAAAAAATCTTGAGGGAGGTTCCGAGGCCGGGAGTGGGTGTCCAATGTGCCCATCAGAAACTGTCTAATTAGGAGGACCACTATGCATCTTAAAAAATTCGTTCGTCTGGCAACAATTAGAAATTTGTCTCAGACTTTTATTCGAAAATAGTGGTACCCGCTGCTCATAAATTCATTTTAATGTTATAGTGTTTGATTATTAAGTTAAATGTGGTGTTTTGAATCAATTGCGCTGAAATCGAAAAGTTAGTTGATGAGATATGGAAACGGACCACAGTTAGAGAAAAAAACCTTGAGGGAGGGGCCGGAGTGAGCAGGACATTCAACTGCCCTTCAGCAAATGATAAATTAGGCTTATCTCAATGCATTTTTTAAGATTGATTCATTTGGTTAAGGTAGGAACTTAAATTGAAATTTGGCTTAGACTATTATTCGAAAATACTAGTAACTGTTTTATGGAAATACACACTGAAGCTGATTTTTATGATAATTTAACAAAATGAAACAGTTTCGGATAAGATCGTTACAGTATTAGCTGAGTTATTGAAATAAAGTACAGTTCGCGAAAAGACCTTGGGTGTGGGCCACCAGGGGGGGGGGGCGCAATCAAGTACTCAAAAACAAATCACTAACTTTGACTCTTCGTATGCATATGGAGACGGGGCACAGAGGCGATCGAAAACCAACTCGTTTGAGCCAAACGCAGTTGTAATCCGGCCCATAGCACCCGAGATACCTAGAACTTAAATAAAAACATTTTTGAAATTAATATTCGAAAAGAGTGTTATGTACTACTCAGAAATTTACTTTAAGACTGTGAAAGGTGATAATTAGGATATGTATGTAATTTGGTATGAGTTTTGATCATTTCGGATCATTAAAAGGCGAGTTATTAAAATAGAGCTCAGTTAAGCAAAAAGAAGGGAGTAGAGGGGTGTAGTGCATGTTCAAGTACACTTCACCAAATGACTATTTAGGACTACCACTATGCATTTTTAAATATTGATTCATTTAGTTAAGCTAGGAACTTAATTAGAAATTTGACTTCGATTATTATTCGGTAATAGTGGTAATCCCTACTCATAACTTTATTTTAATATTACAGAGGGTGATCATTAAGTGAATTATAATGTTTTTTGGAATTCAATGTGTTGAAATCCGAAAGATAGCTGCTGATATATGGACACGGTATGCAGTTACAAAACGAAAACTTGAATGAGGCGCCGGGGTGGTGGGGATGTTCAACATGGCTTATCGTAAACTTTGAAATATTTGGGAGATAGTGCATAGGTTCAAAATGTCTGTAAAGAATGTTATATCGAGTGACTAGAGCAAACGTTTCTTCTTGTTGAATTTTGAGATCCGTTTGAATAGTGCCCTTTATAATTTGAATAGCTGACATGTTCGACTAAAAATATAAAGTAATTCAACAGTAATTTTAAGTGTATTTAAGATTATAATCTTGGAGTCTGGAACCGCTAGTTTACTAATAAAACTAAAATATGTAAGCAAGGTAGAGTATATTTTAATAAGAAAGTGAAGTATGCTAGATGTGTACATCACTGTAAAAAAATTTCGTAAATTTTCAGTAGATGTCCCGTAAATTAACGGTACTTGTACCGTTTTCACTCTTTACGGTATGAGTACCGTACTTCTAAAGTATATTAAGCGTAAAAAACCGTATATGTACCATTTCAAATATAAACGGTATTTATACCGTAAATTGATTGTTTTTCAGTAAAAAATCGTTATTTATACCGTATAATAATTATTTTTCAGTAAGGAAATTGCTGGTAGCTTCGCCTCGGTGTACGGCAACCCCTGAAGTGATGCTCTTGCTCTTGTTACGTAATGCGTGCAGGCCTGAGGAGAGGGAGGAGAGTGCAGCCGGTACATATACTTTAAATATTTTACGGTAAATATACCGTTCAGTTAAATTACCGTATATATACTGGTCACAAAGTTGCTAGTATATGTACCGTAATTTTTGACCAAAATTTTTTCCAGTGCGCAATCAGCAGTAATACATCATGTATTCTGCATGTGTTCAATGATGGACGCATTCAACACGTTTAATTTGGTTTTCTTATTAAGATAAGATGTACGTTGCTTACATTTGTTACTTTTCTTAGTTAATGTTTGCCTGTCTTATAATGCGACAGATTTGCATGCAATTTCTGACCCATAAGCTGGTTATAGGAAATAAACAATTGACATTTCAGGGCTTATAATAAAGTTTCTTTACATGTAAGTATTTCTTTCATACTAAATGAAGGAAACACTATACTTTGTAATTCATTTCATTCCGTATCTTGTACCGTTGTCTGAATACGCATCGCGTAATCCATAACCACTTTACTATATACTTAGGCATTTCGTTTAGGGCTATAGCTGTCGCCGTTTGGAAGTTAATGATGGTGAACATGACTTAGTGGACACAATATACTGGGTGTCCCAAAAATGACTGATGGATTTAAAAATTCAATAACTTGCAAACGGTGACAGATATTAAAAAAATTCTTGCAGGAGGGTTATGAATGATGTCACGAGTTTTGGTGATTCTTGATTTTAGTTCGAATTTCAAACGATAGATGGCGCTGACAGTGATTGGCGTTCAGTCGAGGCCGAAACTGACAGCACTCAGCATTGATGCACCGCCCCCTGAATACTAGATGGCGGCTGTCGCAGGCGGATTTTTTTTTCAGCGTTTGAACGGTCCTTCGAACTTTTACACCAATAATGTCTAAAAGTTTTCTTTGACTTATTTGATCTTAGAAAAACTAGGCGAAGAAAACGTTTAGAAATTATTGGTGTTGAAGTTAGAGAGACTATTCAAACTCTGAAAAAAGATCCGCCTGCGACAGCCGCCATCTAGTATACAGGGGGCGCGGTGCTTCAATGCTGAGTTGTTCAAACTGAGTGAACTTCAGTTTCGGCCTCGACTGAACGCCAATCGCTGTCGGCGCCATCTATTGTTTGAAATTCGAACTAAAATCAATAATCACAGTAACAAAACTCCTGACATCATACATACTCCTCCTGCAAGAATTTTTTAAATATCTGTCACCGTAATTTCTGTCACCGTTCTTTTAATTAAAAAAAAATACATTTAAACAATAGTCAAACAAGTATTAATCGGACAGGAAGTTAATATAAATTATAAATTATAATTAAACAAACAACACATCGTTAGAAAAATTATAATAATAATATTGGGAGCCAAAAATTAACCTTATCTATCCATCGTCTTCCCGCATCATATTAAACCTATATAACGCTATCCAAACAATTAAATTAATTCCAAGAAGCTAGTACATGTATTAAATGCCTGACACAGAATTGTTAATAGAATACGTCATTTTTAATGCAACAAAAGCAAACAAAATGTATCCTCAGAAATAAATGAGCTGATTTATCAGGAAAAGGATTTATTTTGTCTTGCTTCAATGCAGATGCAAATATCTGTTAAATAACGTATGACAGAAAATGAATGATTTCCTGCAGTTAATTAATTACTTTCTGATTTATTATTCCGTCGATGAGGCGTAAGATGATGTTATATAAATAAACTGCATACAAATATTGTTTAATTAATTTTATGATGCTTCGTTATTCATTATATCAGGATAATAATCACCAAAATTATCATATAATCAAAAATTTTCTACATTATTTCATTTTATTTCTTATATTTGCCATTAATTAGATAAATCTACTTATGTAAATAGAACACTTTTTAAAAACTAATAATTATATACGCTTTATTTAAATATTGTTTTCAAAGTGAGATTGAACAAATAATGAACACGTGTTTCTGAATGGTTTTACTGTTTAACTGCCCGAGAAGGACTGCTCAAACTAAGAAACCAAGTCTCTAGAGCACATATGTCTCTCTCGGTCCTCTTTATAGAGGCTTCTGGATGGTTTACATTATAGCGTTAAAAATGTTTAATTATTACAATCTTACTTTTTTTACAGTACAAATCACTGCAGTACAACCCCTGAATTAACTCACAAATATATTTTAATTCAAACCACACCCAGTGGAATACAAAATATCCATCGTAGGTCTAATCCATCAGCATAGGGAGTTGGCGCGTTGGTTATGCGAACATCTTTAGATTTTGTGTCACAAGAATACATTATAATGAATTAATGAATCATCACGGTCGAACTTTAATGTTAGGGATCGGATGCTTTACATTACCATAAATATTTAAAACAAAATGATTAGATTGCTACTCTTACTAAGGATAAACATGATTCTTATTCAGGGGAAATTAGCAGGATACTTCTACACAAGTAGAGTGCAAACATCATCACAAGGATACAATTTTATGTCATACTTCTGCATTGTAGATTCATAATAAAACTCTGAAAATATATTTTACAACAAGAACGTTTTTAATTTTTCAGTAAGCAGGGCCGAATATAAAGTTAACCTCCCCGAATATAAAATTAACCAAACCTCAAGTAACATAAAAATCGACCAAACATTTGTTGAAATAAATTAGCTATACCTCTGTGCTTCTTTAGAAAATATTTACCTCGGCGTTGATGAGTCAGTCAGTCACCGTTTCCTCTTTATATAATAGTATAGATTTACCTCTCCTGAGGTCAGAGGGTCAAAACCATAAACATTGAGAATGGCTTTATGGTTTTAAGTGGAACACATTTATTACATCCAATTTATTCAGACTCGCCTTTGTTGAATTATTTGACTATTCTGGTGACGAGGAGACTGAAGATATACTTTCAGCTGTGTTCCTGAATATTGTTTCCGTAAATCTGAGTGAAAAGTGCAACTCTTGATTTAAATTAATTAATTCTGTAATTAATATATAATATATAAATGAAAAAGTATTTGGCTACGATGTCATACACTCATGCACAAGTTTTCTTTTTTTTAATCGGTTATAAAAAGGAAAAAAATCGCCAAATTTAGGGGATTTTTTCCTTTAATGGCCATTGTATGAAGTTATTGGTTTGGTGCGGGCTTGAAAATCGCGCCAACCAAAAAGTCGCCAAACATCGCTGCGTGAGTGTAAAGCATCTGTTCCAAGTATTTTTATTTATAATTTGTTGTTTGTAGAACGTAAAAATATTGTTTTCACTTACATTATATACAGAATAATTAAAAAAAAAATCAAACACACATTGTTATTGCTGAAATACACAAATTGCAAATGGTATTTCGTGAAGGACGTTGGGGTGCTTAATCTCTACACCTTCCTTAGAACCAGGAAAGTACTTTTTAAACGTAGATGTTTTTCTTTTTTTTTATATAACTCCCTCCCATTCCCAGCTATTGCAATTTTAAAATTAAAAAAAATCAGGAAATATGAAAACGCACTCCAAATTACTGAAAAATACACTTAATACTACGAAAATACCTTCTAAGCAGGGGATTATATATACATATATATATATAACTCCATCTGGGCCCCATGATTGTTGTTTTAAAACGCCCAACAAATGGAAAACAGATAAAACGACTTCCAGAGATTTTTTTTCTGTAATTATTCATATTTTTATGTAAATTCCATACCATGGGAAGTACATTGTAAATATGGAAATTTTTAGTTTTTAGCTCACTGGCTATCAAAACCTGAGAGCTAATGTGCCCGCCCGTTCTGTATGTATGTATGTATGTACGTAACGCGATAACTCTTGTTAGCTCATAGGCTATCAAAGCCTGAGAGCAAATGTGCCCGCCCGTTCTGTATGTATGTACATATGTACGTATGTACGAAACGCGATAACTCTTGACAGAAATAACCGTTTTGCTTCGAATTTTGTTTATAGGTTCCTTGTGATAAGGCGCTTCCCTGATTAGTTTTGAGAGTTGATTGGTTAACTATAAAGGGGGAACGGGGGGCTAACCCCCCTTAATTTAGATAAATGGTTTTTTCATGCAGAATTATGCAATTTTCTTCAAATTTTGTATATAGGTTCATTGTGATAAGGTTCTTTCCTGATTAGTTTTGGAGGTTCATAGGTTAAATATAAAGGCGCTAAAGGGGGGGGGTAATTCTCCCCCCTTAATTTAGATAAATGAATTTTTCATGCAGAGTTATCCGATTTTCTTCAAATTTTGTATATGGGCCCATTGTGGTAAGGGGCTTCCCTGATTAATTTTGGGGGTTCATTGGTGAAGTGTAAAGGAGGGGAACGGGGACTACCCCCCTTAATTTAGATAAATGGGTTTTTCATGCAGAATTATCCGATTTACTTCAAATTTTGTATATAGGCTCTTTGTGGTAAGGAACTTCCCTGCTTAGTTTTTGGGGTTCATTTGTTAAGTATAAAGGGGGGAATGGGGGGACTATCCCCCTTAATATAGATAAATGGGTTTTTCAAGCAGAATTATCAGATTTTCTTCCAAATTTAAATATATGTTCATTGTGATAAGGCGCTTCTCTGATAAGTTTTGGGGGTTCATTAGTTTTGGGGGCTAAGTATAAAGGGGGAGACGGGGGGATAACCCCCCTTAATTTAGATAAATGGGTTTTTCGGGCAGAATTATCCACTTTTCTTCAAATTTTGTATATAGGTTCATTGTGGTAAGGCGCTTCTCTGATTAGTTTTAGGGGTTCATTGGTTAATTATAAGGGGGAGAAACGGGGATGGTTCCCCCCCTTAATATATTGTCGATTTCTCCATTTTTCGAGGCTTATTTCAAATTCTATGAAATAAGAGTATAATATACAGTTAGTGTCAATAGCCTATGAGCTCAATGCCGTCAGTTTAACTGGGCAGTTTTCTTTTATTTATAACTTGATTGAAAGCTTGCCAATTACGATTTTAAAATGAACAAAAAATGGAATATTTTCCGGCCTTTTTCGAGCTTTGTGATTGAAAGAAATGCGTGAAAGATGATATACCGCCGGACAGTGGGATGAAATGTCGAAAATCCGCGTCATTGACCAAAATTATCTGTGATATATATATATTACTCTAAAAACTAGATGAACGTATTTTATACATTCCAGAATTTGTGATAAATTAATAAACTGTACGACAATAAAAAAATTACCTTCAATAATTCGGTCCATTTAATAGAATTTTGCGCGAGGTTTTACCAAATTATTTAATTGGAACTGGCAGTTAATATATCCCTTTCAATAATTATCAAATTTTTTTTTTGTTTTGTCGTTCTACATTATTCAATAAAATCTAATTTTGTTCTGAAACGTGTTTTTTTAGAGTTTTTTATCTTTTATTTATAAAAAATGCGTGTTTTAAAATGTCATTTTTACAAAGATACCGAATCAAAAAAAGTTCCGAATTGTTCAGGAAAACGGGTTTTGTTTTCTTTTTCCTTAGCTATTGGATGCGAGAAATTCATAATAATCATATTCGCCACGATTCGCCCGTGTTCCGTTTGGCCCACGGAACTAATTGAAAATCATTAACACATGCGAAATTAATTTTGTAGTCGAAATATGAAAAAATAGCAAACGATTCTTGATTTTCTCCATTTTGCCACAGAATTTACCCAATTAGAATTTTAGATTCGCATATCTCACCTTTAGCAGCATAAAGATGCCAAATACCACAAGTCATTTCGATGTCTTTTAAAAACTCTACATCCTTGTTCACGAAAACACGAGTTTCGTCCTTTTGTACGCAGGTGAGCTGAGGAAATTTGGAGATGTTCTTTAGCGTTCAATAAGGCTTTTGAATTAATAATTCGGCTAATCCTTCTATATTAAAAAAAGTAATCTGGAACTGAGCCAAAAACGATTTAGAAATGGACCAATCAAATTCTACGTAGATATTCCCGGTTATTCTCATCGCTTTTTTACTAGGGACTTTTTTGAGGAGCTATTACTTTTTTTCTAGCCATCCTACGGATTCGAAAATCATAAAACCAGACGCGAAATATAACAAGATTTCAGAAATTAAAAACATTATCACGGTCGGACAATAAAAACTCAAAAAATTCTTAAAAATCGAGTAAAAAATCTTTTATTGAAAAAGTCATTTTTTTATATTGTTGCCAATTTCTAAATAAGCGCAAAGGATTATGTTTTATCTCAAATAAAAAATTTATTTGCGCGAGACTATTAAAAACAGTAATGAAAGTTTAAAATAATAATTAAATGATCACGTGTTGAAAGCAGGAAATAAAGAAAATTACGTCATAAAAATTGTGTTTACACATGAATATTAAAAATAAAAAAGATGAATTAAATGAAAAAGCATTATAACCAGTTAAATGAAAAAACATTATAACCAGTTAAATGAAAAAGCATTATAACCAGTTAAATGAAAAAGCATTATAACCTGATTACCGAAGATAGTCGCCGTTCGTGATATCATCATCTTTTTAAAACAGGATACATTACCAGGTTTTAAGAGGCTGTGAAATCAGAACGGGGGTTGGTGAGCGTAGCGAGCAGGGGGCACAGCCCCCTAGTTATCAAAAAATTAAAAATCAGATTTTCAAGCATACTGGAACCTGTGTTCGTCTCTCTGTAACTACATTTGCAAACCTATAAGTCCGATAGTGTTTCCCAGCTATCGAGCATACGCTTACCACGCACACAAACAGATACACGAATATCTTTCTTTATTAGTATACATTTAGAAAGAAAGTTTAGAAAAAATCAGACTTTCAAGCATACTGGAACCTGTGTTTCGTCTTTCTGTAACCACATTTGCAAACCTATAAGTCGATAGTGTTTCCTAGCTATCGAGCATACGCTTACCACACACACAAACAGATACACAAATATCTTTCTTTATTACGAGGGTTGTAAATTAAATAGTGTCAACTTAACCTTGAAACTCGCAGAAGGGCGGGCATGCGCAAATAGGATATGGGAGCGGTGAGGTGGCACTGTTGTCGATGTGTAGAGTGAAATAAAAACAGTCGATTGCTTAGAAGGATAGTTGTTGTGTGGCGTTAAAGTGAGGGGTTTCGTTTCCATCGCTCTAAAGCATGTTTTCAGAAGGTGATCAGCGGTCGTGGCTTAAAATCGAGGATGCCCGTGGCAAAAATGCAACAGAATGCTATCGAGGATTAGTGGAAGCCTGTGGCACAAATGCTTTACCGTATAATACAGTAGCACGATGGGTTCAAGCATTTCGTTCGGGTCAGAATGAGACTGCGGATTTGTAAGGCAGTAGGGCGCTCGGTCGCTCACATCAACAATCAACACCTTGCCACTGGTCTACAATATCTTCCCGACATTTGGCAAAGTGTTATAAGCTTTGCTGGTGATTACATAGAAGGAATGTAATGCAATTGTACTTGTAAGTTCATTAAAAATTGATTTATACCTATATTGCCATTACTTAATTTACAGCCCTTGTAGTATACGTAGAGTTGCAAAGGCTAGAAAAACCCCGGTTTAAACCTGGGAATAAACCGGGTTTTTTGGGAATAAAACGGGTTTTTTGGGAATAAACCGGGTCTTTTGAGAATAAACCTGGGAATAACCCGGGTCTATTGGAAATAAACCCGGGAATAAACTGAATTTTTGCAACTCTAAGTATACGTTTAGAAAGAAAGTTGACTGACATAATAAACTCACTATAAAAAGAAAAAAGTATTACATTAATTGTTAAATAGTAAATTGTTACGCTGAATTTGGGTTTTTGAAATGCCAAAAATATGTACTATTTCGGTGTCAGCACCGAATTAATTGCTATCACTTGAAATGGTTTATATTTACTCTTGCAAATAAATTCTGGATGTGAAACACCAATATAGGTGTAACTCTTTACTCGCAATTCAGCGCTGTACTATTTTTTGGTGTTTCGATACGAATCGGTGACGTCAGCAGACGGAGACCATTTTACTCGAGACATTTCAACGTTTCGAGGTAGGTTTAGGGTATTTTTTCTTCTAACAATGGAGAAATTTAATTCCCAAACAATATGTACCTACATTATTAGGTATAAATATTTTTTTAATGAGGTCATGCTTCTAAACAACATGCTGTCAATCTAAAAACAATGGCCACATGGTTGAATTTAACATGAAATAATTCCTTTTATGTATTTTTGCAGTCAGTTTTTTATGAAGCTTTTTTTATTCGATAGCTATTATAGTTTAAGCCCCTTATATTAAGCATTAAATTAACCCATTAACTGCCAAAACTATATGGGCGGACTCTTCGATATTTTTACTGAAATTCGTTTCCCACCGAAAATTCTGAAAGATAATATTTGGTAACTTTAATAGCAAAATTATTGTCAGTAAATAAAGTACTTTTTAATATATTAAAATAGTGGTGGCTAGACAGTTTTTTTTTTCATACTCTTTTATTTTGAATATTGACAATCACGAGTATACTCGTGGTTGGCAGCGAATGGGTTAATTTTCCAGAAAAGTTTGAATATCATAGTATACCATTATTTTTATATAAGAATAGTCTGCTAATCTTTATATTTCTACCATTTACTATTATACATTAGAGGTTTCAAAAGCTTATAGAATTAAAATAAACCGTTTTATTTATCATTGATCCAAGAGTGAAAATTTGCTTTCAAAGTGTGATTTATTATATAACGAAACAATAGGCCTGCAAAAACATGCATGTATAATTTACATTTAAAATTTTGATAAAAGAAAAGCAATTCTGTTGTTCTTTGAAGGACAGTGGGTCAACATAATAAAAACTTAGAACTTAGTGTGTTATAAAAAATCTTCCAAAGTTATCGGCAAAATTTCTAACAATTTATATTGCCTTAAGAATTTTAATGAAGAAAAACCATACTGATTATTCAGATTTATTTTATTTTTAGTTTAGTTCCTTTTCAATTTGTTAAAGCAAAATATAGTCATACTCCTATTCCTGTGTTTATTACATTGTTAAAACATAACTAAAATGACCATGGGTGCATATATGCATACATTTAGAGGGATGGCTCAGCCTTTCCAGAGTGGGATGTGGCTAAGAGAGTAATTTTCTTGAAAATAACCTAAAAAAGGTTTAATTTTAATTATAACTAGTCGGATGTGCCAATCCCAAAACTTTCTTCTATCTCACGCAGGTTTCACATACACTAAAAAGAACCAGCAAACAATTTATATCAAGGTCTAACTGAATCTAAAGTTTTATTAAATTCCGTGCATTAGTTCTTGACATATGACTATTGCTAAAATCGTGTAAATCCTTCAAAATGCAGGATAGCAACGGCACCTTTTGGGAGATTTAGACCAAACTAACTGAATATAAAGCTTGATTAAATTTCGCGCATTAGTTCTTGAGATAGAGTGCCCACAAAATTTTTGTTACATACATACAGACAGGCAGACAGACAGACATTTTCTAAAAACAGTCAAATCGTGTTCAGGACGTTCTAAAACATGTAAATCCGTCGAAAACCGGAAGACGAAAATTTTCATGAATCCAATACTTTCTTCTTGTAAAGATAGAAGAAAGTAAAAAAACAATTTGTCAAGTATTTCTTATTTTTTATACAAAATGTCTAAAACGAAAAAAAATCTGAATACTTTTCATCACATGTATCTGTGCTATTAAACAATAAAATTGCATATTTTGTTATTCCTACAACTAGCAATTATTATTTTATTAATTGAAACATAACAACATAAATTATGTTTCTCAATATCATCTAATTAGAGATGTTTAATTATTTTGGATAACTACAATTCTTGGTAGCCATTTAATGCCTTAATGCAGGACAAAAATAATAAGAACTCGATTAGATATATTTTTTTAAATCCATTTTTTGTATTCTAAAAAAAAATCATGATTTTTATACAACGTAATGTACACGTACAGTAATTCGTTTAAGTGGTAATATATTTTTAAATTAAATATCTGGTTTAAATATTATGCACATGCGGATAATTTTCTTCGCAATGCCATATTTCGGTCTTTTTTATTATGAAACTTTAATAAAAAACTTAAAGATATTATTCAAAGCAATAAAGACAAGTCATAGAAGTGATGGGAAGCATTTTATTGCAGGAGAAGAGAATGACAGGAGATACAAGGAGAAAAGACGAGCCTGATAGTAGTGGCTTTAAAGTACGAATGCAGCAGAAGACGAGCCCGGTGGTAGCGGCTTTTCAGGAGAAATACAGCAGACGACAAGCTTTATGGTAGCGGCTTTTCAGAAGAAAGATAGCAGAAGACAGCCTGGTGTTAGGCAGTACGACACAAGACGACAGTACGACACAAGTACGGCACAAGACGACGACAGTACGACACAAGTATGGAAAAAGGCGACAGTACGAGACAAGTACGGCACAAGACAAATATAAGAATAGGAAGAAGCATAAATTTGCAATTCATTTAAAATTTAAGCCGTTTTAAAAGTAGTTAAAATATAAATCGTAAAGTTGTGAAAGTTTTATCATTAATAATTTAATCATCACTTTGCCGAGACACGCAGCAAAGGAATAGTTGTTTCCAAGTCTTTTTTAACTCACGACGTTTAGTAACTAGATGTTCATTTGGAACAGATGGAGTACTCGAATCATCTCTCAGAGAGATATCAACCCATTTACTTGGAAATCCATCATAGAGCGGTTGTTCACAAATATCTTTTGAATAACGATCTTCAATAATTTGTTATTCTTTTGATTCAGATGAGGTGTTTGAATCATCTATCGGAGAAGTAGAAGCACGTTTATGTTTAATTCCGTGAAGTGGAAAGAGAGAGGACATAAAACGGTGGTCAACAGCATCCCAAGGGAATTTCCAACAGGCACACTGATGTGAGTCATGGAAATTATCCAAAGATTCTTCTTCAGCAGTTTCATAACCATTGTCATTGGAATCAGAAGACTCAAGAGTACTGTCGTCGGAGTCAACATCTATCATATCGTTGTTTTCATTTTGAATCATATTTTCTATTTCCATCATCTTAAAATCTTCGATGAGACTTACATGAACTATCTTTCATAAGACTTTAAGAATGCATAGAGACAATTGTTTCAAAATCCAAATTGAAATTTTTGCAATGACGATGGCTATGATAAGCATCACAACTATACAAAAGCTTACATAACGAAGCATTTTTGTTATCAAATTATTCATCGAATTATTACAGATTGTGTATAATAAAATATAAACTATCCACAAATCAACTAAATACAAATAAATTACTCAAAAATATCATATAACTCACAGATTAATCGCTTTAGAAAACTAGCATGCGCTTTAGTAATCTAAGAAATACAAAGATGATTTCTTGTGACAATACTTTTTAATACTAATGTTTATGCCCGTTATCCAACAATGCAAAACATCCATTATCCAACAACACTGCGGAATACGATTGTTTATACATATTATTCAACAAAGCAAAACACCCATTATCCAACAATGGTATATTTTCAAAGTCATCAATGTTTTATTTTTAATTGTTGAATTTGCAAATCCTTTGTTTTTTCTGCCATTCAATTAATCGCTAGCCACCCCCTTACAATAACGAAATGAAAAATGAACAACAAAGTCCATAACTGCCAAAATTCTAGTATAGTGTTATGACAGTATCACCTTCATTTTTTAATGCAGTGGAATTCCCAATTATTAGACCAGGTGTATGTCAGAAAATTAAAATGGTCAGATATTCCGGAGGAAGGACACATTTAACATATACATGTCGGCTAAACTATAGTAGACTTCCGAATATCCGGGTGTTTGATAATCGGGAGTCTACTGTATATTACACGAATATTTTCTTTAACAATTCCTGTTACTGCATTTATTAATTAAATACTTAGGGTAAAGTTCCATAAGTGGTATGTGTCGTCAATTAGCGTATTTTATTGAACGCGGCTTGGCGCAAATTTAATTTCATTGTTGTAACTTGGTATGTTTTTGTTTGTTTTACAGGCGATTACATAATAAATTGCAGAATAAAATACAGTAAAACCCCGGCTATCCGAAAAGCATGGGACCAAAGGTTTTTCGGTTGACCGGGGTTCCATAGGAATTTTCGGATAATCGGGAGGCTTCCTAATTTTATTCTACCAGATGACACTATTCACCCTTCTCACTTCCTCACAGTCGGATAACGCGTTCGTGCTTGTAGGTGAAGCAAGAGTCCATATTCTGAGCGATTTATCCTTCCTGTCTACACGTGTATTTTCCTCCAAACTTTATTTACGATGAGTAATTAAAGCGCAAACAGGTTTTTATTAGTATGAAGAGCTCAACTCGTTGAAAAGAGTTGATACTGGCCATGAACTGAACATAGATATAGAAAAGGACATCTAATGAAATAGTGTTAATATTGTGTCGCGACTTCCGAACTTAATGGCAGCTGCGCGCACGGTTCAGCGCAGCCGACGAGCATTTCTGCTAAGATACCATCTACAGCAACAAACCGAAACTGTATATCGGATACCTACCAGACGATGGATGTCAAGCAGACGATTTGAAAGAGCAGACGAACTACTGACGTATACAGCAACTGTCCTACACAGGCGACCTACCCTATTTGAAACATTTTTCGAGGAACGGTTTTCTGCTTTGAAAGACTATTTCGTTAGAATTCCATATTTATTTCTATGTTCATGATACTAGCACTTCAGTATATTGAAGTGGAGGGAGATGTAACAGCTTCAGATGTGCTGTTGTTTAAAAGGTGGCAAAGGTGGCATGATGAGGCATAATTGAAGTTATGCGAAGTTAAAACTAGTCGGATGTGCCAATCCTAAAACTTTCTTCTATCTCAGTCATGTTAATACTTCAAAATTCGCTACAATTAGAAATTAATAAAAATAACGCCAATAAAATCAATATTTTTCGTATTCTGTTGTACGTCAGCTGCTTGCGAATCGTCGGGTTACAGGGATGCGAACAACCGATGTATACTAAATTACGAAAAGTCCTTCTGGCCTGAACCGAGAGGAACAGATAGCCTCCCTATTCCTTGGTTTTACGATTTTAGCTAATTTTACTGGAAAACACGAAGGTAAAATGCGTGGAACCTAAATAAAGAAAATTCAATCCCAGTTCTCGTCAACATTGACTTTGAATGAGAATATCGCCAAATTAGTGCTCTACAGCCAAGTTGGCTTCATTTATGGCAACTTATTTTGGTCACCAAATTTGGCGATATTCCGCCAACTATCGCCAAGTTTGGCGAGAATTTGACGTTGACGAATATAAATATATAGTGATAAGCATATAATAAGATTAATGGTTACAACAAATAAAGAAAATTTACCGAAACCATGTTAAGTAAAACTCATAAATTAAACCCGTTTATGGATGAATTCTGCTGCCTTGTTTGAAAATGTCAGCCACCCTAAAATTATAAACCACTATATCTCAGCCATTTTTTAAGATAGAAGCAAAATAAAAATTGCTCCGGATTCTCCGGATCAAGGCCGAACATTTAACGAAAAAAAGTTTTAGGATTTCTATTTTTTTGAATTTGAAATCTTTAAATCGCTATCACAGCGCCCCCTATCGTCGAAATATCCCCAAATTATAATAGAACCTGCTTGCCATAGCCAAAAATATAGAAAAAAAATGTGGTTCAATTTGAAGCATAACTTCATACACATTTCGATGATACAATAGTGAAAATGGAACAAAAATATCGATCACAGCGCCCCCTTTCGTCGAAATATCCCCAAATTCTGATAGACCCTGCTTGCCATAGCCAAAAACAGAAAAAAAAATGTGGTTCAATTTGAAGCATAACTTCATACACTTTTCGATGATACAATGAAGACACACAGACGGACAGACGGACAGACAGACATTTTGTAAAAACATGTTTTTCGGAATCTCTGACCCCTAAAACGTGTAAATCCGTCGAAAACCGGAAGTCGAAAAAAATTTCGATTACAATACTTTCTTCTATTATAGATAGAAGAAAGTAAAAATGTATAAAAAATATGACTATACAAACGGCTGGGAATATCCATAGCACTGCGGTCACGTTTCTCCATCAGAATGACATCGGAATGTGAATTTATAGATTGCGCAGAGCTTGAACACCAAATTTGGTGTGATGCTACATCTAACTGCATATCCTAAATTAGTTAGAACACCCAGTTTGGTGTTAAAGTACACAAAATAACTGGTGGTGTTTCTTTACACCTCTTAATTGTTGATGTTTTCTTACACCAGTTAATTGTTGGTGTTTCCTTACACCATTTTTGGTGTAAAATTACACCAATATTTTTTAGCAGTTTTTAAACGATTTTTATGTCAGTACCACTTGATCATTTTATGACATTTAAAATCGTCATGTAAATAAAAATTATCAAAATCGATGCACATTTATGAGAGTTATGCGTGAACAACATAATACATACATATGGGTCGAATTGATAACCTCCTCCTTTTTTTAAGTCGGTGAAAAATTAGAAATTAATATTTTCATAAGATTCGAAAAAACCTCATTTTTAAATTTAAATTATTATTAAACAAGTAAAGAAAATTATTTTTAAAATATGCTATTTTCAAAACACTTCAATACAAAACACTGCAATGCACTAAACATTTTCATCATTTCTGTTAATTATCTACTTTGCTAGTAAATAATTCTGCATTCTCATAAAAAAAAGACAGAATTTTTCAAAGTTAATCATGTGTTTTAATTTTTTTCTTTAGCATCTATCTTGTATATAATTACGTTGTTTAACGTGAACGAAAAAAGCCATATTAATAACATACACTTTGTAATAGAAATTCTTCAACGCATGATGTAACATATTTTTAAGGTAATTATGGTTAACTAACAAAAGAGTTAATTAATATATAAAAAATATTTTAGCTATTTTTCTTTTACATCTAATGTGCTTTTTTAACAAGTAATTTAAAACCAGTAATTTAACAAGAAAAAAATTAAAACCAATTTTTTATCAATTTCTGTTAGCCAATTAGATTTTATTATCTTATAATTTTCACGAAAAGGAATTTTATGCTGTACTAAATAAACTTTTATTGGATAAGTTAGGAAAACTTTTGTTTATGCCTGTCGTAAGAAACATGCCTGGTAAAATTCAGTTTAGTTTTTGAAAAACTAATGAATTATATAGAAAATTTATATAGTATGTAGAAACAAATTCTTAGCCAGTGCTGTGTGTGTTTTTAATTAAAATTTTTAGATTATTTAAATCTTATAATACTATTTAAGTAAATATTTCATTAAATTTAGATTATCAGTTCGAGAATGCATCATTTTGAATTATACAAGAAAAGTTATAATATTCGCATATTTAATTATTAAGGAATTTCTGTTAAGAATATGTTTTATATCTATATTAATATATACATAATTTTTTTTTCGTGAATATTGCTTTATAGTTTTTCAAAATCTAATGAAGAATATAAGAAAATTTATGCATGTAGAAACAATTTTTTTTCACGTTCGGTGTGTTTTGAATTAAAATTTTTAGATTATTAAAATATATAATATTATTTAAGTAAATATTTCACTAAATTTAGATTTACAGAATGAATCATTTTGAAAAATACATAAAAAGTTATAATATTCGCATGTTTAATTATTAAGGAACTACTGTTAAGCATACGTTTTATATCTATATTGATTTATAATATATATATATATATACAGTGGAACCTCGATTTTACGTTTTTCACGGGACCAGCAGAAAAAGACGTACGAAACGGGAAAACGTAAAATCGGGGTCTAATAGAGATTAACTTCAAGAAAACAAATTATAACAAAACAAACTTACCAATACCATATTAGTATTTAAAAAGATCTGTTATTTTTTATTGCTTTTTCTCTTTAAGTGCAACTTTTTTAAATATTTTTTTCAATTTTCATGTGCAGTTAATTTTTTTTTTTTAACTCGCAATAGCCTCTGCCTATGAGGGCACGATGTCATCTGGATCTTCATCAATATCATCCTCACTTCCATATTGCGAAATCAAATTGGAAATAGTCTTTAATGTATGTGGTAGCGATAACATCCTTATCGCAATCAATGTACTCATAAGCATTGATGTCTACAAGTATAAATTTATCGTCTTTTGTGTAATCTTCAATAGAGAGCTCTTCACGTGGCGCTTCACCATTAATTTCGGATTTTGATAATTCTCCCTACTGAAAAGCATTTTAAATGCATTTTTCATCTACACTATTCCACGCCGATTTACCAATCACAAAGAGTGTTGTTAGCTTCTCAGTTCCGTCTGCATTCATAAATAACCAAACTGTTAATCGCACTTTTGATAGCTTCCGACTGTGACACTTTTCTCCTTTCACGGTGTATGTTCTATCAAGAAAGAGATTAAAAGACATTCCGGTCTCATCTGCGTTAAAGATGTCTTTTTTTGAATTTTACACACAAGAGAAGGGATTGTTTTTTCCATCCACTCCTCAACGACCACAGTATTTACTTCATCTGCCTCATCACAAATAAACTTGTAAGACAAATTATACCTCTTCTTGAATCGTCGATCCAACCGTTGGCTGCCGTGAAATTCTGCATTTCAAGTCGAGAAGAAATTTCAAGATCCTTTTCTTACAAAATTGAGCCAGTGATTAGAACCTTGGCTTCACGGGCTTGTTTAAACCCCTCGTACAAAATCTATTCCAGTTCCTCAAAAAGAAATATTTTCAATGTTTTTATTTTCTTTGACAAATTTCCCAGTTTTTCAGATTTTAATTCCACAGCGACCTCTTGTTTTAGGATGTTTTTTAACGTGGAATAAGCGATACCGAACGATTTTGCGAGATCCATTTTAGTTCCTTTTTAAACGTTGGATTTTTCGAAAATTTCTGACTTTTCGGCTAAACAGAAACATTTTCTTTTAGACATCCTACTTTTGACTGACAATCACCAAGAGATACCTAAAGAAAGCTACTCCACTGCGGTTTGAAATGAATGAACAACTGAAAAAGAATCCCCCCCCCCACCCGCCCACGAAATCACGTGTTGCAGGTTTGGTCAAATGCTGGTAGACGAATAATAGTTCATCATTTCTTTCTCACGGGAGTATAACAGGGAGGGAATAACTGTTTTTTGTAACAAAAAAAAAACATTTGACCAAGTGGAAAACGTTTTGTTCTTTTGAAAAAATTTCCATGAGTGAAAGAAGATAAAATTTCCTGACATACTTCGCCTAAAATGACGTAACAAGCGGGAAACGTTAAGAATAAGTAACGTAGAATCGAGGTATTTTTAATATTATCGGAATAGGAATTTTCCGGGACCGACGAAAAATAACGTACGAAGCGGGATAACGTACGAAACGGGTTACGTAAAATCGGGGTTCCACTGTATATATATATATATATATATATTTAATTCCGGGCTTCATAGTTTTTCAAAAACTAATAAATACTATAAGACAATTTATGTATGCAGAAACAATATTTTAGTCCACGTTCGGTGCGTTTTTAATTAAAATTTTTAGATTATTAAAATCTATAATTTTATTTAAGTAAATATTTCACTAAATTTAGAATATGAGTTCAAGAATGCATCATTTTGAAAAATACACGAAAAATTATAATATTCGCATATTTAATTATTAAAGAATTTCCGTTAGTAATATTTTTTACATCTATATGATTTATAATTTGTTATTATTATTATTCCATGAATATTGTTTAACCCCGGGCGTGGTATATTAATCATGTCACTTAATTTTAATAGAGGTATTATCGGAATTTTTTAATATAATTTTACCTAGTCAGTGGGGACAGTTAGGTTTACCTGGGGAATAAAAACTGTAAAATACCATTACCTTATTTTCAAAAACTGTTTTTCGAAAATTATGATATGAATTCAAGAATACAGAAGCACAAAGCTTACCGCTGAAAGGGTTAAAATATATATTTTTTAATCCTATGTAAAAACAAAGAAGCTTTCTGTTCTCTTTAAAAATGCACAAACAAGTTCATATTGTATGCCTCATAAGTGGTCATACTTTCAATGAATACACAAGTCTTAGATGCATGGTTTAAAATGTATGGTATTTTTCATCATGTTGCAGAGCGGTCAAAAATCGAAAAAAGCTGGCCGAAAATAAAAAAAAGGTTGTAGATCCTTCTAAAAATTTTTACATATAGGTTTTTGAGGTCGCTGATTACGAATTTGATATCGAAATTCAAAAATTCAAAATGGCGGATCCAATATGGCGGATATATATATATATTTTTTTTTTTGTTTTGTTATTTTTCTGTAAAAGTTTCTTTAAGGGGGTTTTTGAGGTCGCTGATTACGCATTTGATATTAAAATTCAAAAATTCAAAATAGCAAATCCACTATGGTGGACATTTTTATAATTTTTTTTTCTGTAAAAGTTTGTTTAAGGGGATTCTGGAGGTTACTTTGTCCTAATTTGATATTATAATGAAAACAAAATACATTAGCGCATTCAATATGGTAAGCAAATAAATGAAAAGAGCTTACATTTTGTGAAATATAAATGTTTTGTTTTATTAATAATAAAAATACAGTGCATTATTTCATATAAGCAGTTTGAAATTGTTAAACTTAAAAACGACTATACTTCCAAGAATGCAAACCAATGCAGCTGTTTTTTTGATATTTCATAAAAAACATCATCAGGAATTACGTAAATATAGCGAAAACTCTGGATAACGCAAGATAAAAAGTATTTCGTTAATTAACTTTTACTTTTGGGCATCAATACGTGATTTTTTCGTGTGTCTTTTCTTTTCCCTTTTAAGACATAATTTATAATGAATTACATAAAATAAATATGTGCAAATATTCTTCTTATCTTTCGGAAGATCACACATTTTGCAGAATGTAATTTGCACACGTACAACAAAAGTTACTGCAGAACGCGCGCAACATTTACCGCGCAAGAGCACGTGCGAGCGAGCGTTACAGAGCAGCTGACTTAGACCTTCGATACATAAGCAGGTATAAAAGATATCTCTTACTCTATACGGGATATGGCGCAGATGCTCCCTCTGAACGTAAAAAGGAGGTACTGAAATGAATTAAGAAACATTCATATTTCGACTTTCGGCCAGCGTTTTTCGATTTTTGACTAGTGTGTGTTGCATAAAAAGACAGCGATGAGATATATATTTAGGAAACATTATTTTTTATTCGTTGAGAAATTGTTCAGTTACTGGGCATGATCAACTGCTTAAACATTAGCTGTATTTTAGTGAAGATATGGATTAAACTTACCGAAACCTTTTTCGGGAGATTTATAAACTGTGGTCGTCCAATTCATAAAGAGGCCATCCCCCTTGAATCCACAATTTGGAAGTAATTTTATCCGAGGAGCCTATGGCCAACGTCACACATCCCCGGTACAATAACAAGCTGGGGTATAAACGAAGTTAGAAACTAGATGGTATCAAGGAAAATAAGTTGGATATTGTACGTTAAACGTAAATTGTACGAAACAAATAAGGTGCGTTCTTGCTGTAACTAGTTTTACAATGTAAAAAATATGGTCTTTAATATTTCAGTGAAATGAATGATATCGTCTGTTATCAGCGAAATGAGCATGCATTTCTTTTCTCTTATTACGTATGCCACAATTACAGATGCGAATTTTTTTCGACACCAGATAGTGCTGCAAAATTCACAATGGAGATCTTGCTTTGAAAATGATTACCTCCATGGTTTAATATTTGTATGATTCACGATAAACGAAACTCTTGTGTTTATTTACTTTAATGATTTGGGGATAAATATTGGGCAGTTAACCTAATTTTAATTGAAGTTATCTCAGAAACTATACATTTTTAAATGTAACTTATCTCTCAAACAAACAATTTTTGGAACGATTTTTCTAAAAATGTAACTTTAATGCAATTTCATTCGAAAACATAATTTTGAATAAAAATGGACGCCTGGCATATGAAAAAATAAATTGTCAGCTCGTACTTTGTTTTCTTCAGTCACTTGACTTGCGCTTTTATTGTATAGATTTATGTATGATAAGAGTTAATAGAATGAAGAAAACTTTTATTAATATCTTTTTTAAGTTATGATTCGATTTTCATAAAATTTTAAATGACTCGACAAAATTCTACAATGATAATATATATTAAATTTCAAACCATTCGATTCGGTTGTTTTTCCACTGTTATATGCGGACAGACGGACAGACGGATAGACCAGACGACGATTATAGGTGTTACGTATTTATATAATTACGAATGCACCTTAAAAAGGGAGGTGGGAGTGTAAAATATTTAAGTAATTGAACTAGGAATATTGGGAAAGTAAACTCATAGAAAAACTTTAACTTGTTGAGTTTTAATTTTAAAATTTGTCAGGTGGGAAATTGTGTGATCGGGTCTAATAATGTTCCGGGCAGCTTTCAAAGGGGCCGCGATTCCACCTGCCCCACAAATAACGGCGCACTGTGGGAGATTTGTCAAATCTGGCTGGACAAAAGTCGATTTCATTAAGTACAACGCAGGTGCGAATGGATTGATGCATGTTGCAGCTGAATCATTGGAGAATCACGTGACACCCTTTTTATCTCGCTTAAACGAACCTCCTGTTATCAGTTGAAACTGAGGCGTTGCGTTGAGTGCATCGGCTTCTGATCGTTGCTCAGTTTGACATTCAATTTTCGAATGTGAATAACTACATTTCTGGAAATATTTAAAATCTAATTGTTATGGATAGTGACGAGGCAGGTATGTATTCATATCTTTTTAATATTTGAATTGAGAAAAAAATAGTTTTAGTAGTTGCAAGAGTACCATAAAGTAATGCATACTTTACCATTATTTTGTTTCCATGTTTTCCACTTTACGAAGGGTTTAGTTATATTTCCCGGCATTTCCCGGCAGAGTTTCTTTTTGTAACAATAAATATAGGCCTTTGACTTTGTGTTTTTGTTTAAAGTAGCTCCGGAATCGTCCGGTTTTTAAAATGAAGGCACTATAAATATTGCTCTTTCAAATTTCCAAGTAAGCATTCGAAAATAGTATGTATTGATTTTTAATTTATATTTTTAATATGAATTCTAAAATGAAAACAATTGTTATGGCTAATTACAAAGCAATCCCATGTTATTATTGTTCAGCGATTTTTATTAGAATAAAAGTTATCTCTCTATCTCTCTATATTAAAAAAAAGTAACCACCGCGGCCGCCGCTGTCAATTAAGATTTTGTGCCTTGAAGTCTTTCTGGACTAATATCCAGAAAACTATTGCAAATAAAAATTTAAAAATTGGTGGTTTTATAAAGAAATGTTCGATAAACACGCTGAAGTAGACAGTTTTTAAATCGAAGAATTATTTTAAGAGATATTTAATATTAAAGGTGGTCAAAATAATTTTCTTATAAAAGTTTTATAGAAATGAAAACTATGCACAGGAATTTAACCATAATTTGTAAGGATATAGTTGACAAGGTTGGGGTGTGCAGACTGCAATTATTGTTTCAATTTGACTCATTTTTTGAGGTTATATTTAAATTTTTTATTCAAAATTTTCATTATTTTGACGAAGATTTATTTCATATTTCATAAATTCCATTATTTGAATCGTTGCCAATTTGTAAAATAGCGCACGTAATAATATTCCCTTTCAATTAAGAAATGTATTAACACGTGACTATTAAAAACAGAAATAAAACTTTAAAATAATAATTAAATGATCACGTGTTAAAAGCAATAAATGTAGAAAATAACGGAATAAAAAATATACTTGCGCGTGAATATTAAAAAGATAAATAATTAAATTATTCCGCGTTTTCAAAGCATTAATTAGAGTAAGATTAATTTATTTCGACAAAATATTTTATCTATTATTGCAAATTTTAAAACAGCGTAATTAATAATATTTACCTTCAATTAAAAGCTATATTTTTACGTTTAATAATTACGTTTAAATCAACGAAATAACTAATAAATTGGTAAAATATAATTAAAAATACAGATAAACGTTGAATTAAAGATCACTCGATGACATAACTACCACGCGTAACGCATATTGTATCAATTGAATGCGACGCCACAGATATGCACTTTTGACTTTAAATCCTATATTTTGGCGACAGTTCATTTCTTTTATAGAAAGTAGTAGTCGGGATAATGGAGTAATACCCAATTTTCTATAGCATCGTTATAAAATTTCCCGATGACATGACATTGCTTACTTAACAATTTTGCACGAGTTGATTTTCAAATGTTTAATTAACCTTATTTTATCAACAGTTGTTAGCTGTCTCGACAGCAGTTGATTCGGCTTTAAAATCCCTTGGTCAAAGGAAAATGAATGGAAACCCGATTATAGACAGCGAGCAGCCGATTACACAAGGCCGATTACAGCAGGTCGTTTAATTATAATTCAATCTTCCGCAATCGTTTTAAGGTTGATCGAATCAGAGTGTTTTTACAGTTTGTGGTGTCAGAACGAGGGTTGGCGAGCGTAGCTCGTAGGGGGCAGAGCCCCCTAGTATAAATAAAAAAAATGTTTTAAAACATTATTAAAAATGTTATTCATTCCAGTTTATCATCTTTTAAGCACTTTTAAAAAAACTGAAGTAATTTATGGCTCGTTATTAACATTTATTTGTCTAAAAATAGATCACGACAATTTTGCTTATGATTTTATTGAAAGTTAGCAAAAACTTGCGGGATTTCTTTAAAAATAAGGGACTAAATGATTTTATCTATCTAAATTGCATTGATCTGTTATGCATTACTTTTGTTTATATTTTGTATTTTTTTTTATCTAGGAGCTTCGAACGTCAAAATAATGATTCGAAGAGAATTGTTTAACATTATGCAACAACCGAATTTACCAACCAAATATACATGATAGATTAAACTTTCTGGAAAATTATCTTCTTAACAGTGATACTTTTGATAACGATGAAATTAAAACACTCAAACACAATTTCTCCCGATTTAAATGTGCGTTGAAAAGCAAATGGATTGCAGCTCATTATAAACCAGATGTATTTGTGAAAAATAATAAGGAATGGCTTGAAGGTACAGTAGAAAATACAAGGAAAATGAATCGTCCAGGGAGGCCAGCAAAAGCTTTCAACGAATCAAGTGATAGGTCAAAGCGAAGAAAGTCTGAAAGCTTAAGGAGCTCGACAGCTGTGGAAGTACTTACACATGCCTCTCAGGTAAAGTTAGAAACCTCTGGAAAGAGAGATGCTGCCCATGTACTTAAAGAATTAACCCATTCACCAATGAGAGCAACAAAATATAAAAAAGCATATTTGAGAACTCAGCAGAGTGAAAAGAAAACTCAAATGTCCCCTTTGTAAGCATTGTCATTATTTGTTGAAGCTAACCTTTCCAGAAACCAATATGAAATTATAAGAAGATATAAAAGAAATGTATACTCTTGCCAAGGTCTTCTACAGCGAGCTAAAATTGACTGCTATCCAGACAAAGAATCTTTCAAAATTACAGAAACTTGCGCCGAAATCAATATTCAAGATTTACTTCATTTAACAGTGACACGATTATTTATTTATTTGGTACATCCAGGCTGAAGATTATACCTACATGTGTTTTTTCATATCCAATTATAATTTAAATCTCTTGTTATCCAATTTTCCATTATATTTAGTTCATATTTCATTTCTTAATCCATTTGTATTCACTTGATATCAACTCCAAATTATTAACATTTTATGGTTTATTATAATTTTTTTTCTTTTTCTCTATCTCTCTCTCTCTCTCTTTAAATAAACTTCATATTTTCAGTATTTTTGGCCAATTACCATTGGAGCATAAGCTATGGTAAAATTATAATTGTTAATTTATTAACTATGTGGTATTCTGTCTACACATCATTATTAATTGTCTCTTTGGAGATTTAGTTGGAATGTTACAAGAACTTGATATGTTTTTTGAAATTCAAAGGTATTATAATTATATATATCTGATCTATGTCATACAATAACGCCCGTATTTATAAAATTAATTTTGATGAAACTAATTGTGTGTATTAAGGTCACTAATCTCTCAACCAAGTTCTTTGGCCTGCTTTGTTCGCCATCTTGTTTCCAGATGGCGGCCACTGAAAGATTTAAAACTGAAATAAATATACACAAAAGTTAAAATTCAAATTTATTTTATACTTACATGTTAGGCCTTGATACAAGGATTCCGGAGCATTTTTTATTTTACCTCTATCTTAAAAAATGGCCGAGATAGAGCAGTTTGAAATTCTAGGGTGGCTGACACTTTGAAACAAGACAGCACATTACAAAAAACCAACGATTAATTTATGAGTTTTAGTCAACGCGATTTCTCGCAAATTATTTTCTTTCATTGTTGTAATAATTTGCCCAATCATACACATAAAACTATATATTCATATCCATTAGCGTCAAATTCTCGCCAAACGTGTCGAAATATCGCCAAATTTGGCGACCAAAATAAGTCTTCATAAATGAAGCCAACTTGGCTATAGCTCAATAATTTGGCGAATTTCTTATTCAAATTCAGTATTAAAGAATCTTTTGTAAACGGTTTCTTTGCACTTTAGCTTGCTGTTTTTGAGTTACATTAGCTAAAATTTTAAAACGAAGATATATGAAAGCTACCTTTTCCTCCCGGTACAGGCCGGAAGGACTTTTTAAATTCAACTAAAATAACAAAAAATTAGAAAAAAATATTGCAATAATAATAACAAATAAAAAAATATTTTTATTTTTAAGCCTTTTTCCTGTAAAATTAGTCGTACGCTAAATTTCAGGTTAAAATCCAAGTATATTTACACAGCAATAAGGATAATTATTTCCATTTGTCTCATATTTCTGCAAAAAATGAAAAATAAAATAAAAGAAATATATAAACAAGCGGGAAAAATTCTACCTTACGGCAGAGTATAGATTGGCCACCCACGGCTTTTATCGTCGAAATTTTTTCAACCAAATGTAACTCGTCAAAAAAAAACGTGTTTGTTAGCTTAAGCTAGCGTCTCCTCTTTAGAATTTAGTGAACGTTCTAAGATTTTTATGAGGCTGGCGGAATATAGTAGGAACGAATACACCAAGTTTTAAAAAGTTTCGGTGACTAGAAATATTTTTAATAAATATAATAGTGAAAAGAAGTAGATCCAGTGGGCAGAGACGAGGCGAGGTAGATGTTGTTTACAAATGCGCTGGCTTAATGATACACTTTAAACGGTTTTTAGTGGTTCAAGACACTTTAACACTTAATCGATAACTTAAAAAAAGTAATAAAATGTTCTATCATATCAGATTTTATGATGGATACAGCTAAGAGAAGTTGTTTAACAAATGATGAGTTGGCATTAATTGACGAGCTGTTGGACAGCAGTGAGGGAAAAGATAGGGGGGAAGTATAAAAAACACAAATGCTCTACGAGACCTTTAAAATGAATCCTCACTTGCACCTGAGAAATGGGACTTTAAAAGGGATGCCCCTTTTGGGCCCCTCTGACGGGCCCCCTTCGACAGATACGTGAAAACCGAGGGCATTAAAAGAAGCGGGGAAAAATACCTTTAGGCGGTTAGCAGCTAATTTTGGTGGAATTTTGGAGCTGTTCGGCCCATAGGAGTAGAGAAAAATGGGAAAAACTAAAATAATTAAGAGAAATTGAAAAAATTAAATAAGAAAAGTGTTCCTGACGGGAGGAGGGAAGAGAAGGAGGGGGAGAGTAGGACCAGACAAAAGTGTTTGAAAAGCTGATTTTTTGCCACACTTAGCCAAAATAAGATTGGAACCAAAACGCTTTCGTTTTATAGTCATTAGGGCAGGATATTTGAAAACACGAAATAAGGTGGCAGAGGCACATGAAATGAGGAAGTTATTTGAGCCTTTGTTTTGGATTTGGCCACCTTTGCAACTTACTTTGGAGTTGATCGGTTTTGCAACAAACCAGAAATTAAATTTTGCTAAAATGAATGTGACATTGGGTTTTTAAGGGTAGCAAATACACAAACATGTTTGAGGAGTCATTGAGGAGCATTAGTAAGCTTTTGAAGAGTGCCCACAGCTTGGATTTCTTGGATTACCAGTAGGGCAGTACCTGAAAAAAATAATGCCAGAAATTATGAAAATGTAATCACAAATGTATTTTCTCAGATTTTAGCTGTAACGAAAGCCCGTTCATTCCCCATCTACAATCCTCAAAATACTAAAATTTATTAAAAAAATTAAATGGAAGAATATTTTATTAAAAAATTAAATAGATTAAAAAATTCTTAAATTTATCAGTGAAAATTCACTTACAGTTTTATGAAAGCGAAGGGAGAGGGCGCAGAAAAGTATTTTGGACTGGAGTTTAATAACATCTTAATACTCTCCTGGTTATCACTAGCTGTACATTACCTTTGAACTTTGGCTTTGTTCCTTTTGCACGTCGTAGAGTCACTTTTCCTCTTCTTTGATTGATTAGGAGATACTTCTTCCACAAATTTTTCCATAGTAGGAGAAAACACGAAACTAAATTATTAGAAACTTTGTATGCACTAAGGAGGAGCAGTCACAAGCGAGAGAAAACACGATAACGTTAATCTAATCAACAAGCGAGAGGTTATCGTGGGGAGAAGCAGAAGCGCAATCTAGGGGATATGGAGATGACCGCTTTTGAACCTCACCGGTTGATGGATTTGGCCGGTTTTGCTGCACATCGCGATTTTCAAACGCATATAACTCAGGAATTTCACCGGATTAGGCTTGTTTATCGTTTCCAGATGGTAGAAATGTTTGCTTAGAACTAAAAAAGCTGAAAAAACATATTTTCAAATTTTGAGGAGTTGGCCGGTTTTGCAACAAGGCGACACATTTGATTTTTAATATCGCCAGTAACAACCATTTGTATAGCCATGTATAAAGAGTGTCCTCCTTTATATATGGAAAGGCTGTAACTTTTCATAAACATGAATTTCACTGTAGACTGAAAGAATTAGCCCTGTGTGTGGCTAATAATAATATGTAATGTAAAATTTTAATCGTGAAATAGTTGAATTTGTCGTATTTAAATAAGTAATTGTTATTAATAACAAATTTTACTTTTATGAAAAATATTCCATTCATCATGAAAAATACAAGGCAATCAATAAAACATTTTTGAATAAAAAAGAAGAAAAATCGAACAGGAATTTAGGGGAATTGAACCCGCTAACTTCAGAATCAAGAGCAGTGCTCAAACATTCGGCCATCAAGTTAACTTCTAAACGTTAACAAAATATCATTAAAACAGGCAAATTAGTCAAATTAATGTTTCGAACGCAGGTCTTTCAATTTTCAATTCACAGTATAGACTCGCTCCATATTTTAGTCTCCTTAGCCCGCGCGCCGCCTGATCTTCGTCCGTGAAAAGCCCCATTATATTTTTACGCGTAAAGGTTTCGTTATGGTACTTCATTGTGAAGTTTGGTAATTTTTTTAATTCAATATTTGAAAAACGGCATAATCATTAGATTTAAAATTTATATCAAGAAAAATACAATTTTTTACCATTCTAACGAACTTTGTCTAACAATTTTGTGACAAATACTTTTCGAGCTATTAATTTTTTCAGAACTTCAAATGTTTCATTTTCCGAGACTAACCTGTGGCAACGATGGATGGCTGTGACTTTTCATAAACATGAATTTTGCTGTTGCCTGAAAGAATAAGCCACCACCCTGTGTGTGGCTAAAAAAGCTGATCGCATACCATTTCTTTTTAACACTTTCCACCATAGTTGAAAAGTTTTATGAATTCGGTTATGTATCCCTGGCGGTTGTCTGACTATCTGCCGTCTGTCTGTACTCTACTTCACGTAAATATACTCAGATTACCATGCAATAGATATATGTTATTGAGGTTTACTATGGCTTGCTCGGTATTGAAAATGAAGTCTGTGGCATTTATAGTTCATTTACAGGGACACTCAAAAGAATTCTGCTACATTACGCTCTATAGGGTAATATCGTTTACGGTATACTTTCACGATATTACACTATGTCAAACATATAGAAATCAATATATATCACTTAGATGCACTACAAGAGTCTTACTATAGAAAATGGTGTACATAGCATACATCGTTCATTTACTGGGACACACAAAAAATTCGGTTACTGTAGTCTTTACCAATTATAATTAAATAATAATTGTTGGAGTGCGTTTTTACTTGTGGTACGCGTTTTTAAATTTAACTTGTTTTTGGCATATTACTTGGTGTATATAAATTCTATAGATCCTATTCAGAGCTACACAAAAGATCTCGAGTACATTTCTGTTTATTGGCGGAATTTGTTGTAGTGGAATATTGAACTATGTATACCGTTTCTTAATTGAAGTAAATTTTAGAATACTATATAGTATATATATATATAGATTCTATACAGTGTATATATATATATATATATATCTGTAGATCCAATACAGGGCACCACAAAAGAATTCGGATACTTTTCCTACTATTGAAGGTAATTACTGGCATTTGATTTTTAAACGTGTTATACGTTTTCTAAATTATTTACTTAGACATGGGCGGAGCTAGTTGAGCTTAAGCCGAAAGGTAATCCTCCCCGCCCGGTGTGGCTTTGACTATGTTTACTTAGGCATCATCTTTCATCATAGTATACTGTGAAGTTTAGTTACAGTCTTCGGAAAGTGTGTCATAATGACGTAAAGTTAACTTGACGCATGCATTTCCTTTCTTGTTTTATTTAAATCAAGAAATAATGAAAGTAATTAATTACGTAATAGGCAAGCGAATGTTACGATTTCAAAAGTTATTTAATACCAGAGTTGTGTAAAATACATCGAAAAACCATTTTCATTACAAAATCCAAAATACATTCATTGGTTTTAAAATCTAAAATACAAAACACAAAATACTTTTAAATTTTTTAAATTTTCGAATACAAAATACATGTATTTTCAAAATACATTTAAAATTCAAAATACATTAATTTTATTATTATTATTATGCATTAGATTGCAATACGCAAAATTTATTCTGATTGGATACTGATAAATAAAACGCGAAGTACTTTTGGGGTGGAGTTGAGTTGATTATTGACGGCCAATTATCTACACTTGGGATATAGGCCCGGGGGAAGTGCCCTTCGTGGGGTCTTTCTAAGGGAACCTAACCCGTATTTACGAATGGATAAATCCACGGCTCGAAGAAAACCACGAAAACTCCGAACGATTAGGCCGACGGGCGCGATTGGGATCGAACCCAGCACCTCCCGTCTACCAGCTTCGAGAGCAGAACCACTCAGCCACTGGTGGGGCCGAAGTACTTTTGGAAAAACTGATTAAACTCTAAAAATATAAATTTCCAAACTAAACAAACAAAACTGATAAAAAAAATGTATCAAATAAGGGGAGACATTTTATATATTAGTAAACAAAGAATACTTACAGATAAAATTTTGAAATGTGTACCGAAATATGAACCTTTTCATGGATGTAATTCAGTTTCATTTTTAAACCATACAAATAAAGTGTTATAAAAACATTTTACAATTCCCATAGCAACATAAAGAATTATAAAGACTTTTTTTTATGACAATATAGCAAAAATGTTTCTGCCGAAGCTAAACATCCTATTCATTAAAATCCTTACCGTATCATACTTAACAAAACTGTACATATTAAGTATTAACTTCCTGAAATGAATTCAAAGACTAGACAAAACAGATAGGAGTGTATTTTCCTACTGTGAACTGTTAATTTTTGGTTTAAAACAACAGTTTGAAAATTAGAGAAATGTATTTCCAGTATTTTGAAAATACAAAATACTTGGAAAAACCATTTCAAAATACATCACCAATATAATTTAGTTGTATCCGTTTAAAATACAAATGTATTTCAAATAATACATGTATTTTTGATACTGCACAATTCTGTTTAATACAAAGCTTTCTAATCTAAATTGTTTGGTGGCGCTATCTATTAATACAGAATGAACCTACTAAAAACGAAAATACAAGAAATTCATTTTAAAAGAAACATTAATTTTTTATTGAACAGTTTATCAACATCGACAATAAAACGCTTTATTTAAATCTTAAAAGTCTCTTTAAAGTCGTATGCCGAAAGAGTGTCAATTATGTTAGTTTGATTTATAAATATTAGTTAGTTTGATTATCAAGTATGTAGTCTTTATCTATACCAAAAAAATACAAATGTATTTTGCAAATGTATAAACATTCATTTATTTTTTATACTGCACAACTCTGTTTAATACAGAGCTTTCTAATCTAAACTAAAAACGAAAGTACAAGAATTCATTTTTTAAGAAACATTAACTTTTCATTGAACAATTTATCAACATCGACAACAGAACGCTTTATTTAAATCTTAAATGTCTCTTTAATATATATATATATATATATATATATATATATTCTTTATCTATACCAAAGGATAACAAATGTGTTTTGCAAATGTATAAACATTCATTTATTTTCTATACTGCACAACTTTGTTTAAAACAGAGCTTTCTAATCTAAACTAAAAACGAAAGTACAAGAATTCATTTTTTAAGAAACATTAACTTTGCATTGAACAATTTATCAACATCGGCAATAGAACGCTTTATTTAAATCTTAAATGTCTCTTTAATATATATATATATATTCTTTGATGCAAACAGATAACAAATAAAGTGATAAATTTCTTTCTTTCATTCTTCATAAGTCGTATGCCGAAAGAGCGTCAATTATGTTAGTTTGATTTATAAATATTAGTTAGTTTGATTATCAAGAATGTAATCTTTATCTATACCAAAATAATACAAATGTATAAAAAATCCTAAATGATTTTTTAGGCAATATCGAAAATAATAATTATTTTCGATATTGCACAACTTTGTTTAATACAGAACTTTCTAATCTAAATTTTTGGTGGCGCCATCTATTAACAAAGAATGAACCAACTAAAAACGAAAGTAGGTAAAAGAAATTCATTTTATAAGAATAAGAATCATTAACTTTTCATTGAACGTTTTATCAACATCGACAATAGAACACTTTATTTATATCTTAAAAATCTCTTTAAAAATATATATATATATCTTGTTTGATGCAAACTGATAATAAATAAAGAGATTAAATTTCTTTCTTTCCTTCTTCATAAGTGGTATGCCGAAAGAGTGTCAGTTATGTAGTTTGAGTTATAAATATTAGTTAGTTTCATTATCAAGTATCTAATCTTTATCTATTCCAAAGTAATACAAATGTATTTGTAAATGTATAAAAATTCATTTATTTTCGATACTGCACAAGTCTATTTAATACAGAACTTTCTAATCTAAATTGCTTGGTGGCGCTATCTATTAACAAAGAATGAACCAACTAAAGACGAAAGTAGGTAAAAGAAATTCATTTTATAAGAATCATTAACTTTTCATTGAACGATTTATAAACATCGACAATAGAACACTTTATTTAAATTTTTAAAGTCTCTTTAAAAAATATATATATATCTTGTTTTGATGCAAACTGATAATAAATAAAGAGATTAAATTTATTTCTTTCCTTCTTCATAAGTGGTATGCCGGATAAGTGTCAGTTATGTAGTTTGAGTTATAAATATTATTTAGTTCGATTATCAAGTATCTAATCTTTATCTATTCCAAAGTAATACAAATGTGTTTGTAAATGTATAAAAATTCATTTATTTTCAATATTGCACAAGTCTATTTAATACAGAACTTTCTAATCTAAATTGTTTGGTTTCGCTATCTATTAATAAAGAATGAACCTACTAAAAACGAAAGTACAAGGAATTCATTTTATAAAGAAACATTAATTTTTCAATTGAACAGTAAAACGCTTTGTTTTAATCTTAAAAGTTTCTTAAAAAAAAAAAAAAAAAAAAAAAAAAAAAAAAAAAAAGTATTATTTGATGCAAACAGATAATAAATAAAGAGATTATCTTTCTTTCTTTCTTTCTTCGTAAGTCTTATGCAGAAAGAGTGTCAGTTATGTTACTTTGACTTATAAGTATTAGTTAGTTTGATAAACAAGTCTGAAATCTTTATATATACCAAAGCAATGATAATTGTTTGTATTTTTATCGAATAGTAACGTTTATCAATGTAGCTGGTATTATGTTTTAAAAATTATAATTCGACGCAAAAAATAAGCAAGTTTTAATGTAAACTGTTTGGTGGCAATATATGTTGTTAAAGAATGAACCTAATATAAACGAAAAATACAAAAAACTCAGTTTTTTTTACGAAACATTTATTTTTCGTTAAATAATTTATTCACACCTATATAAAACTCTATATCTGAATATTAAGTACTTCCTTTAAAATTCTACTCTTTGATGCACTTTGAATTTTATTAATTTTACTGGACTCAGTGTTGATTATCGGTCAGGGATTACCGGTCACTATAAATGTTTTTTCATAATTTCAACCATATCAAGATTTACATAACTACATGTGGATTTCAAGTATTTGGTTAATAGTTTATAATTTAGTTACAGTTAAAAATCTTTAGAGTTTTCATTTTCATGAAATTCATTTCGCTAAATAAAATAAAAGTTTTTATTTAAAGATATTTAAGTGCGAAATAAAGTGCTCGATAATAAATTTAGCGCCGGGAAATTATTAAAATAAGTCCCGCGGTGATTGATTTTAAAATTCTATGGATTCCATTTCTATTTGTGATTAAATAAGTAAACCAGTTTATACTGATGTAAATAATATCTTATTTATATTAAATCTTATATCTTATCTTATATTATTGGATTTTCCAGATCCACAAAACATATTTGCCCATAGATGACGCCACCAAATATTTCTCTTTGCTTAGATACGAAGAATTTGAAGTTAATTATTGAAAAGCTTCATTGTGTATATAAATATATATTTCATTATGCGGTATTTTTCTTACAGTTACAGTACATATTGAAATGTATAAAATTCCTCCAATACTGAAAATATAGAATTTCTAAATTTAAATTATATTTGTAAAGAATTTAAAAAGAAAAAATATGTTTTTAAAGTCAATATACTTGCATTCCTCTGATATTTGCCTTCTGCTTTTGATTAAAAAATAACATACTTTATGCAGTATCATATAAATTAATTAAAATAATTAAAAAATTCTCATCCTGGTCTCAGCTTAATGAAAACTTTTATTTTTTTAGAAACATATTTTTCGAATGGAAAAATAGCTTCTACAAATATTCTTCGTAATATTCGGATATGATTTTCTAAAAATGTAGTTTACGGCAACCTCGATTATCCGGATCTATATTTTCGGACTCTCGAAACATTCGTTCTGATGAAAGGTATATAAAATTTTTTGAAATTGCTTATTTTAAATAGTGAATATAAAAGATAATAAAAAAACATAAATTTTGCATAAAAAAGGAAGTCGATCGGATAATTAGTTGCCGAGATATTTGTAATCCTATTTTACACACTCCTCGATTTTTCATGATCCTGTATTTATTTTAATTGGAAATGAGACGCTTAATCCGACGCAGTAAAATGTTAGTTAATAGGATTATCATTTTTGAAGTTATAAGGATATTTCTTTTACGCAATTCAGTAATAGAGCATTTAAAGTTTATGAAGTCATCAAGCTACGATTTTATTCGAAATGCAATGCATTTTATAAATAGTTTACACATGTTTATTTTCATATTTTATATTATGCATAACTATGATGGGTAAGTATTACGGTGGTCCCCAACGACTAGTTTTTTTTTTTTTTTATTATGGAATATTTCATAGTGTCATATATCAATCACAATAATTACCTATTTTATCCCTTTTATTCAGGCCCCACCAGTGGCTGAGAGGTTGTGCTCTCGAAGCTGGTAGACGGGAGGTGCTGGGTTCGATCCCAATCGCGCCCGTCGGCCTAATCGTTCGGAGTTTTCGTGGTTTTCTTCGAGCCGTGGATTTATCCATGCGTAAATACGGGTTAGGTTCCCTTAGAAAGACCCCCACGTAGGGCACTGCCCCCGGGCCTATATCCCCAGTGTAGATAATTGGCCGTCAATAATCAACTCAACCCAACCCTTTTATTCAGACATTTTGTTAAAAAGGATACTAAAAAATAGTGCACATGGATAAAAGTTCTAAAAAATCCGTTCAAACATACTAAAAATTAGTTAAAATGTATAAAAGTTTAAAAAAAAATATTTCTACATTCTGGTCTGAGGCATAATCAGTTAATGCTGTTATTTTCTTCCACGCCAGTTACTTTCGTTGAAGTCTTCCCCATTTTCCCGTATTCTTATATCCCTATTATGAAGGAAAGGCAATTCCATAAATAGGTACGGCAAAAAGGAAAACAGAAAACTGTATAAAAGAACACAAACGTGATATAAACGTAAATAAAGCTACTACTGCTATAGCCAGATTAAGCAATAAATCACCAATTATGATAGACATAAAAAAGTGAATAAATTAACAAGTTGCAATAGTTGTGTAACAGTATTTGGCACAAAAAGACGCGATTTAGTGAGCAAAATATTTTCCTCGCCAAATGCAAGCGATTTTAATGCTTTTGAAAATTCCTGTTAAAATGAGTGTTTAAGCTTAATGTCTGAATTTAAGTTCGAACGATTAAATAGTTTGTTATTTTTTCTATAAGCTTATATAATATAGATACAAGATGCTTGTTGCTGAAGTTTCACACGGTTTCACTGACTGGATAAATTTTAAAAGTATTTTAACAATAATTGTCCGATTAAGAATCATTTCACTGTAAATTTTGATATTGATTAAGTCACTATTTCCATGACAACAATACTTTTTGCTTGTTTCCTCTAACATTAACAATATAAAAGTCAAACTGAGAGTATTCAGAATCGGATCTCAATTTTTAATTTGAAGCATTTTTAATCAATTTAAATTTTGTTTTAAACCATAGTATACAACCATTATTATATATATATATATATATATACACATACAAATGTATACTTCAAAAACATAGTTATAGAATGTATTTATTTAAGTTAAAATTACCTAGTTTAATATGAAGAGTAGAAAAGTTTTTTCCTGAAAGTGTACTTTGGTAATAGCGTATTATTTTTTAAAACTTCATTCAACAGCGATAAATCGCCAGAAAACACAAAATTTTCATAATTTTTTTACGGTCGTTATATTGTAGTTCCGCAGCAATTTCTTTTATAAACATATATATTTTCCTGGTAAGAATATTTTGTAATTTGTTAAAATTTTTTCTGAGTATGCGCTTATAGTGACCTTCCTTGTAAGGGAGGCTGTAGAAATTGCCACAACAAACTTTGAAATATGTAATGAAATGATGCATGCAAAAATTTATATTAAATAGCGCCGCTTATTAGGAATAGGTAAATATGGGGAAAACTTTAACGAAAGTAATTAGCGAGGAAGAAGCAGAACAGAATTAACTGTTGATGCCTCAGATCAGAAGGTGAAAATATTTGTTTAGGGTTTCGTTTATCCCTATCTATCTATAAAAATTTTCTGAGTATGCGCTAGAGACCTTCCTTGTAAGGGAGGCCATAGAAATTGCCACAGCAAACTCTGAAATATGTAATGAAATGATGCATGCAAAAATTTATATTAGATGGTGCCGCTTATTAGGAATAGGAAAAAATGGGGAAGACTTTCACCAAAGTAACTAGCGAGGAAGAAGCAGAACAGAATTAACTGTTGATGTCTCAGACCAGAAGGTGAAAATATTTGTTTAGGGTTTCGTTTATCTCACAAAAACATCTCAGTCCTGCTTCGTTGTCTGCCTGTCACAGAGCTGTTTCTCAGAAACTATATAACTTACAGTCATGAAATTTTGTGTACTTCTAGCTTAATATCTACTATAAAGCTCAAAATCATAAAATTTGAAAAAAAAATTAGTATTATTTTAATATATAGAGATAAAAAACCAAAAATCTAACAGCCTTTTCCTATTAAGTTTAAATATTTTTCGTTATAGCAGTTGCCAACAGTTAAAAATTCATAATAAAATTCTTTCTACAATACTTAATTTTCTATTGAAAGATTTCCACGTGAAAAATAAAAATGAAATAAAAAGTTTCACCAATTCAAAAAAAGGATTAATATGATGTCATATTGTTAATAAAACGGAAATTTTCAAACATTTCTCAACAAGGAGTATGAGTATGTGTAAATACAAAAAGCAGCTTAATATGACGTCATTAGAGAATTAAAAAGAAAATTAATCTGACGTCTAACATTTTGAAGATCTCTATACAACATGTTTAATTTTAAAATTGATTCTTTTTTATATCGCATTTAGTCTACATGACAGATATTATTATGACAGAGTATAATAGCGGGCATCTCCCGCTATCGGACCGGTTCAGATTTTCGAAAAAACGAGAAAAATAGACTGGTAAATTTTTACTTTATAAAAAGCATGACTGTTTTTTTTTTTTTTTTAATGAAATTTATTTGGATTTATTAAAGGAAGGATAAAGTGTTTTGAAAGGAATATTTAGCGAAACACTTTGTGCGATCTTCGATCACACTTACCCACTTGTTAAAGCTTTTATACGTCTGAACTAATTTATAGTGTTGTTTGGAGGTACTTTTGAGAACATTTAGACAAGTGCAGTATCTTTTAGTATGTTTTAAAACAATATAATGTCTGAATAAAATGGGTAGAACAGGTTATTATTGTTAGTAATATATACATATCATTTAATTTATTACGTTCCATTTATTATATTATTGTTTTGCGTCAAGGTCATTTTTGTAACTACGCAATTAATAATTTGTAATGCGATCTGTCCTTGAAATGCGTAAACATCTTGAAAGATGTTGATGAGATTTAGTCAAGTGATACAATCACTGTAGCGAAATGTTCGGAAATTCATCGCCCTATAATGTGTTGATATTGTGGAGGACATATAAATTTGTCGAAATCCTCGGTTCATGTGATTTCCTTCCGATACCAAATTTCAACTACTTGTAAAGAGGTGGTCTAATTAATATCATAATAACATCAACTGCCGTTTACTTACCTTATACCTATGAATCAGATAGTCGACCAATGTTAATCATATATCTTTTGTTGTTTTGAGTTACTGATAATTAAAACTTCTTCATACAATTCTACTTACTCACGCACTGCAGCAATCGTAATACACTACTATTTTTTTTCTTATTGAGTTTCACTTTAATTAGTAAAAAAAGATAGATAAATCTTGGATTTTCAGGGGTGTAATGTAGATCGCCTCCACGTGGTGCACCCTGGATAACGCAAAATGATCTACGTCTGAAGCAGGGCTTTGGAGATTTTTCTGCTTTCTTTGTCAGTTAACTGCGAGTATAATTCAAACACCAAGCAATGAAATACCTTTCAATTCAATATCAAGAATTATAAAGAGAAAAATGGACTCTCAATATGAAAAGAGAAAACTAAGTGAAATCGAAAATAAAGAATGGAAAAGTGCAATATCTCATGTCCCTACAGCACCAAGAAGAACAAGTGTTGCCTTATTTAGACTTGCCACGGGACACGATTGTCTACCTAATTACCTTTTCAGATTTGGTATTCTTGAAAGTCCAAATTGCCCTATTTGTGGAGAGGATGTAATCTTGAATGCACAGCATTTACCACTGTGCCCCGCACTATCAAGTAACAGTATATCTGGCAGATATTGGGAGGCCAGAGAACTAATGAGGACCTCAGAACATCAGCCTAATTGATTGTATTCCCTGTTTACAGTTGACTTTTTGTTTTCTCTAAAGTCTCTATATGTCACTCTTGTTTCATTTGTTGTTCTGTTTATTCTTCAATTGATTTGGTGGCATATAATAGTGTATAGATGTTGTTGGTCTAAGGGCTATTGCTTTGAAAAAAAAAAAACTTGGATTTTTAAAGGCCTCCGGTATTTTAAATTTTTATGTTACATTCAAGAAGGCATGTTCATGAATATAAAGTGTCTTGTTCCCCTTTTATAAAATCTTTATTGAATAGTCATATATGGGGCTACAATAAACTGGTTTATTTCAGCCTTTTTAAAAATAAATGCAATAGGTTTCTATGAGCAGCTGGCATGTTTTCTTCTTTCGTTTTAAAATGAAAATCTACAGTTTTCTGTTGGAAAACATTTAACATCATCTTATACAATTTCGTAAAAAATTTCACCATTTGCTTTCAATTTTGCAAATAGATATTACTTCGAAGGATTATAAAGAGAATTGTTTATTTCTTTTTTTCGAAAGAAGTTCTGTTGTGATATTACATTAGATTTATCTTTTCAAATAAATAAATATAAAATTGAAGAAAAATACTTAAAAAAATGTACACTGATTTGGAAAAGATTGTACAAAAACTGATGAAGTTTTCTGTGTTATTTTTTTTTGCAGTAAAAATATTATCCTCTATCGCAGGGGTTCTCAAACTTTCAGACCGACGTACCGCAAAATCGAAGTTCATACTTCCGCGTACCACCAGGTAACAAACGTAAAGCTAATATAGAAAAACCTGTCTGAAACGCAATATCTCTCCGGGTTTTTGTGTTTCCGTCATAGCAGGTTTTACTATATTTAAAATGAATGATTTCATTACTAAATTGACTGCTTTATAATAACATTCAAGTAAAAAGTAGTATCACCATTAAATTTTAATAATGCATTTATCAAATTTATTTAATTTTTAATAATGCATAATTATCAAAATACAGTATTTTGGTATAGTAAAAAAACTTTAATACTTAAGTACATATTGGTGCACACTGATTCATATACTGTTATAGTAGGCTAATGAAAAGGGTGGGCGTGTTTTATCAAGCACAACTTCCTCATGTCTGGCTCAATATTAGGAAGTTTTAGTCATAAGTCAGATTCGATGTTTAATTTATTCCTGTATTTGTTTTTCATATAACAAAGGGGGGGGGAAGCACATTCACAGAGGTATGTTGTGCTAAACACAAACAGACTTTGACGATATTAGACGGTATTCTGATATTCTCGTCAGCGAAAATTCTGTTACATTCATTCTTTTGAATGTGGACTCCAGTAATCCATCACAGGAGAGGAGAGCTGAATAAGTTCACTACTTTCCTCTCTCGTGAGATACAGTGGCAGGGTGTTTCAAATGAGAAACGAATTTCTTATCCAAAGCTTAGTTAGCGCATGTAACATAGGCTCAATACAACCGTATTAATAATCTGGATACCTTTAAATGTGACAATAATGTCGCTCAGTAGGCAAGCACTTGCAAGTTTCTTCACACATTAATGAATATATCACCTCAATACATATGTTGATTCTATCTGAAATCAGCACTCCATATGACCACAGTTTTTGTTTGATTAAAATAACCTTACTCTCTTGACCATTTTAAATAACCTTATTCTCTTAAAAACTGATTTCCATGAAATAGGGGGAAACTATAACACTTTTTGTACAAGAGAAGAAAAATATTTCAATGAACACAATGAATTAATTTATGAATTATGTTTGAAATAAGACTTTCATTTCAACACCTCCTAGAAGCTCTTCTAGCACAAAGAGAACAATGGGTTATAAATTACACTTGGAATGTTATTTTGTTTTAACTCATCCTACTCACAATAGCTCCTCCTACTTCCAAGCATTCAGATTTTTCCTTCAGGTAATTCAATTTATAAAGCATGTTTAAAAACAGTTCTTCCGCTAATTAAAAATATTTCATTCATATACTAATTTTTAAATTAGGTCTTTATTAAAAAATTCAATTTTTATGCATATAAATATAATAATTGTGTTTTTTATTCTGAAAAACTGATACTATCATAAGCGGTGTGTGCGAATTTCAGCAAGTCTGTTATACCAAACATTTCTCGTAACAAAAAAATAGAAAAAGTGTTTACAGATCCTAAATCGCATTAGAAATTTTTTTGAAAACTTCCAAGTAAATAAAGACAAGCCGTTTTTGATTCCATAATAATATGCTGCATTTTGTATTTTATTTCACGTACCAGTATTGGACTTCTGCGTACCAGTAGCTAGAGCTTCACGTACCAGTACTGGTACGCATAGTTTGAGAACCCCTGCTCTATCGGATATTTGTAATATTTTAGCGACATAGCCATTGCGTAACATGAAAATATACCAGATGTCCAAAACAGGAGACACTTTTTGAAATTAAATAATTTGAAATCGGTTAACGATAGAACTGTTCCACTTGTTGCATTATTAGATAAACAATAAAGTTTTAGCCGTGCAATTTGCAAATTCGTTTAAAATTTCGCCAATAGGTGGCACTATAATCTGAAAAAATTAAATTACAATATTAGCCGGATTTTAATTCTTTCGATTTTCTTCTGCTAGGACACTTAAAAGACAAAATTTAAGAACAAAACCCACAAAGTGTAGATGCGTTGGAACATTGCATCTGTAAGACAGCTGAAGACATTCCTGATGAGACATAATCAAGTGTATCAGCTACTACCTTTGTTATGAGAATACGTCTTGTTATTTAGGCAAATGGCAATATTTTAGAAAAGATTGTACAAAAACTGATGAAGCTTTCTACGTTATTTTTTTGCAGTAAAAATATTATCCTCTATCGGATATTTGTAATATTTTAGCGACATAGCCATTGCGTAACATGAAAATATACCGGATGTCCCAAACAGGAGGGGCCCTTTTTGAAATGAAATAATTTGAAATCGTTAACGATAGAAAAGTTCCATTTGCTGCATTATTAGATAAACAATAAAGTTTTAGGCGTCCAGTTTGCAAATTCGTTTAAAATTTCGCCAATAGGTGACACTGTAAGCTGAAAAAACTAAATGACAATATTAGCCGGATTTGAATCCTTGCGATATCTTTCTGCTAAGGCACTTAAATGACAAAATTTACGTACAAAACCCACAAAATGTAGATGCGTTGTAACATTGCATCTGTCAGTCAGCTGAAGACATTCCTGATGAGACAAAATCACGTATATCAGTTACTACTTTGGTATAAGAATACCTCATGTTATTTCGGCAAATGGCGATATTTCTTAAATATTGTCATTTATTTTTTTGGTACTTATATGTTAGCCAGTTGCTAGTGATACGCACACACACACACACACATATATATATATATACACCATTTATATACGTATGAATATATATATGTACACACATATATATGTATATATATGTATATACACATATATATATATATATGTGTGTGTGTGTGCATATATGTATGTATATGCATGTATATTTATCACTGGCGCCCGGCTAACATAAAAGTACCATTTTTTTTATCTTACAGTGCCGCCTATTGGCGAAATTGTAAACAAATTATGAAATCGTATTTAAAAAAATTTGCTTTTCTAGTAAATATGCAACAAACGGGACACGTCTATCGTTAACTGTTTCGAAATTATTTAATTTTAAAAAGGGTCATTCATTATTGGGCACTCTGTATCTGCATCATTTAGATACGTATATACTTGCTATACCATTAACATACAGTGATATTTCTATACATTAATGACGGTCTTTTAAAAGGGGGGAAACATGTGCAAAACACCGGTCCACTAAGCTTTTTTTCTTTAATGCTATTACATTAGTTTCGAAAAAAATTTGAATTACTATCCATCTGTTTACTTCCTTTTTATGAAACCTTTATAGGGTTGTTATATTGTCTGAATAAATCTGTTTATTTTAGTCTCTGAAGAAATCAATGAAATAGCTTTCTAAGAACTTAGGATTCTTATATGCTTTCTTCATATGTTTTAAAAATGAAAATCTCGGTATTGTTACTGGGTAACATTTACCATTGGCATGTGTAGCTAAGGGAAAAATTCATCCATTGCGTTCCGTTTTGAAAATATTCCTTATATCTAGAGATTACAAGTGATGTATTTGAATTTTTATTTTGTAGGAAAAAAATATATATATGTAGTGATTTGTGTAGTATGTCTGTGATTTATTTTCTTTTTTGAATAGAAAGTAAGTTTAATAAATATGAAAGGATATTTAAAAGATTTCACTTAAAAGAGAGATAAAATCTTGGATTGTCAAATACTTTTTTCTTTACATTTATTTTATTAGATTCCAGCATATTTTCTATGTACTACCTATATATCCTCTATATATTCTTTCATCTTAGATAGATATATAGATAGATTTATGTAATGTGCCTGTGATTTTTTTTTCTTTAGAATAGAAAGTATTTTTAATAAATATGAAAATATAAGTAAAATATTTAACTTATTACCAAATTAATGAATATATACACGAATGAATGAATGAATGAATGGACGGATGGAGGTAGGCAGGTAGGTAGGCAGGTAGGTAGGCAGGTAGGTAAGTAGGTAGGATGGTTGGTTATAATATTCATATACGCTGTTTGAATAATCCTGTCCATTTCTGTCACTATAAAAATTAACAAAATAGTTTTATCTATACTAATATTATAAAGGAGTAAAGATTGTTTGTTTGTTTGTTTGTTTGTTTGTAGGGGGTAATCTCTGGAACTACCGAACCGATTTCAAAAGGGATGGTGGCAAATTGGTGGTGACAATCCCTGCTCCAACAGCCTCTTTAATAAAAAACTATGCGTTGCTGACGACTGGGTTTTTCGCTAATTGTTGCACCAGATTAATCTCGGAAAATGAAACATTTGAAGTTACTGAAAAAAATGATAGCTCAAAAGGTATTTGTCAGAAAATTGTTAGACAAACTGCGTTTGAAAGGTAAAAAATTGTATGTTTCTTGATATAAATTTCAAATCTAATGATTATGCCGTTTTCCAAATATTGAATTTCAAAAATTACCAAATTTTTCAATGGAGTACCATAGCGAAACCTTCATGCGTAAAAAGATAATGATAAGGGCGACGTGTCCTGACGTGTATATTGGCTATAGCACGAGTTACAAATTATAGTAGCCTTATTATTCTGTTAAAATATAAAAGTTATTTATGAAATGTCAATATTTTGTTTGATTAAAGGTTCGTTAAAAGAAATTGACCAGCGTAGCGGGCGTAGCTTGCTAGTATGATATAAGACGCTGGAACCTTTTCTTCGTTCGTTTGAAAATGAATATATATAGATTTCTATTTGGAAACATTTAACATCAATATATGAAGTTCAGAGAAAAAAAATCCATTCTTTCATTATATCAAAAATGAATTCTGGGTATTACACGTGAAATATTTGTATTATTATTTATTTTTCATTTTTTACCAAAGTTTTCTGTGGTGATAATGCCTGCGATTTACTTTCTATTTTAGGAACATGAAAATATATTTAGAAGATTTAACTTAATATTAAAAGTTTATGCATTAAATGGTGCAGCTTCCCAAGTTACATTAATTTTTCTATAGGGGAGATGGGGGATAAATGGGACATTTTCACAAAAATGTTTATTTTAAATATTTTATTTATTATCAATATTATATATCACATTTCATACATTAAGTGTTTGACTACATCTTATGCACAATATTTATTCAAGATTATTATTATACAGAAATATATTATGAAATTAAAAACAATTCATCTACATCCCAATCATCCCCACAGCAGGGATGAATGAGACACAAATATTTTCCTCCCTTTATTAAATGTTAAGGACTAAAAGCTGAAAAAAAAATGCCTCCTGGGCAAAAGCTGAGAGATTGTAAATTGTAATATGATCTCCGGAATTATTTATTAGCCAATCATATAGGACTCATCTCAGCTTTACCTTAAAAGGCCCATAAACGCAAGCATTCAATAGCTGAAGTCGATAACTACAATGAGGATGAAATGTTAAAAGAATAATTATCATAAATTATTAATTTATCAAACTATATAATATTATTCAGCTAATAAATATATTTTTCAGCATCCTCTAGGGATGAATTAGACAATCACATTCATCCCATTTGACATGTCCCAATCATCCCCATGATGCATATATTCAATTGTCAGTCATTTTGTCTAAAAAATTATTTTGTCACAATAGTTAATATCCATTCATTTTAATTACCAATATTGAGTCTTGAAATTAAAAACTAGAACATATCTTAATTGTTTATAATGCATAAGATATTTAAGTAGCTTCAAATGTAAACAAAAATTACTTTTAAGCAGAGTTTTCAGGAAATGATAATTTGAAGGAAACTGAAAACAGCTATGTGGTCTTGCTTTTGGTTCTGAAGCACACTATGGTAGTGAAATCTATGAGGATAGGAAGCGTTTACTGCCTGAAATATTGAGAACGTCCCATCCATCCCTTGTCCCATTCATTCCCCATCTCCCCTAAATATAATATCATATAACCATTGAAAACAAATCCAAATATATATAAGTATCCTTTATTAATAAATTAAATTTCTTAGCATTATTCTACATATTTCAATATTGAAAAATCCTTAATATTTTTATACCTTACTAGATGGAACCCGTCAAAACGTGACGGAAAAAAATACTATAACAATATCAGTAAAATAAGCTTCTTTATTATTTAAGTAGGGCTTCGTATGAAACAGTCTTTCAAATATCTTATTTTAAAAAATCCCCCCCACCAGTGAAATGCTATTTCCGATGCAAACTCCAAATGAACACTCCGTAAACAAATGTGTAATGCAAATCAGTTTGACATTACCACCATATTCCCCACGACAAAAAGATCATGGACCTATAAAGTATCATACAAATAGTTCTATCATAAAGTATCATACAAATTTCCTACTTTCATATCATATTCAGTAAATAAAAGAACATAGTATAAGCACCCCCCCCTGTGATAATGCAATCGAATGAGCTCCTATGCGCATATGTATTGCATCTGCCCAAAGGCACCGTTGAAATTCGACGTTAAAAAAGTTTTAAAATGTTTAAATTAAAAGTTTTAAAATGTCCTCTTTAATCATTGTTCGTTTCAAATCCATATCTTCTAAAACGCATCCATTGTTTTAAGCTAATCAATTTTTATGTAAAAATGAAGAATTTTTGTTAAAAATAATAAATTAATATGCAGATGGGAGAATTTTAATGTTTTCAATTGTAATTTATTTGTATGGTTTCTTCTATCCCTTTACATAATCAGGATGATTATTCCTTTTCCATCACAGTCGGTCTCTTATACAGTTAAATATCCAATGGATCTTTAAAAAAATAATAAATAACAGTTCCTAGCATATTCTGATTCAACATATACATCAACGAATTCAACATATCAATTTTATGTTAATCATAAACTAAAAATAGTTTTTTTTTTCTTTTGACAGATTTTATATTAGCGCCAAAATACTCTATCTTATGGATAGTCTGATCTTATGATTTATCAGGTTTTTATTATTATTATTATTATTTTCACTTTTCATGAAGGTTAGGGATACCTATTTTCAATTGTTGCAACTTTCAAAGGAGCTATTTTACATTATTAAAACAAACGGATGGTCATTGTTTAGATAGAATTGAAAAATATTTCATGCTTGAAAATTATTTAAAAAGTCGTTAAATTAAGCGGCAGATTTTAAATAAATTTCAATCGAAAGCTAATTTTTTTTTTCTAATTGAGGATGTAAGACTGGAAATTGTAAAATGTAGTAAAAAAATTAAATTTTTAGTATTTAGAAGTGATGTAAGCGCGATGGAAGCTAAAGCGATAGTGCCGTTTGTTGTCACAACCGTTATACATTTCTAAATATTGCCACTGTGTTTTGGTTGGCGTCCAAAAGCAGACTACCATTTTTTGACATCGAACGAAAAATTCACAGTGAAAGAAATAAGACTTTGCCACTAATAAGGAACTGTTAAATGAACTTATAACAAACCTACCAAAATAATTCCTATAAAATATTAGCCTTACATTGTTTATTCTAGCTAAAAATACAATCATTATTTCAAGTTTTTTTTTTTTTTTCCTGAAATTCTTTACTTTTGTGAATTTTTTTAGTAAAAAAGGAAATCTTAATAATTTAAATCCTATAATTCCTATAACTTAATCCTATATTTTAAAAAAAGTAATTGGTAACATGTAATCAAGGTATGCAATCAAGATGAAGCAACCAATAAAGGCTCCAGTTCTAATCTTTAAAATTAAAAATTGAAATATCAGTTAATATTACGACATGTTGAAACAATCATATAAATTTTTCTTTCTAGTTTTATCAATGTTAAAATGCATTTCAAGCTAAGCATAACGTCATTTTCACCGGTACAAACTTTTCACACGTACATTTATGCTTAAGCACCATGCGTACAAATAAAAATATATTTTGCATTTAATTGTAATGAAAAAAATGGCATCAACAAAGTTATAATGCTTAATGATAAAATGAACCCAATGGACAATATTTCCGTGACGTCACAGTAAATATGAATTTTTATTTGCTTATAAAACACACGGATAAATATTTTTACCGAAATACTTAAACATTTTAACTATATTTTAACTTACAAATAAAAAAATTCGGCCTATTTGTCACGTGCTTTTAATATTTAATATTTATTTTTTATGCTCGCAATCATTGAGTTCAGAAAATAAACTCTGTACGTCGCAACAGTGGGCGTTAATCCGATTGCCGACTTTATGACGTCATAAGCAGAAGTAAAATTTTAATTTAAGATTACGGCTAATTAATTAAATTTTCGAACAAACGAATGTACGATAACAAATCTGTGACAAATATCTTTCATTAAAAAAAAAGAATGATGTAATTTGATGTAGTAGTTTGTTCTCACGGATTGTCGAAACAAAACGCTTAGCGTTTTAAATATATAGATACTTAGTAATGTTTCAATAAGTAAAATGGAAATAAAATCTTGGATTATCAAATACTTTTCTATTTAAATCTATTTCAGAAGGTTGTCTATGTATATCTAAAAATTTGCTTCTATCTTATATACATATATTTATTTATTTACAACTAGCTAACCCGCCCGGCGTTGCCCGAGCACGTATAATAAACTTAAATCTCTTAAAAAACGAGACTCTGGCCAGGGTCTCCGATGGCTTGGACTCCGTATACCGAGCATGCTCGTACGCTCCGAAAAATCTTTTTTCCCCTACCACAGCCAAAGGAACATTCTGTTCTAAACAAACGTCTTTCCGAACGAATCTCTGAGACATTTCTCCAATAGCTACGGCACTCTATGTAGGCGTGCTACAAAAATCAGCTGGTTTGGAGAAGATGGGAACATTATTAGCCAAGTTATTGAAATAAGGCACAGTTAGTGAAAATAACACTGAGAGAGATGCCGAGAGCGAATATTCAAGTGTCCTTCAGAAAATGACTAATTAGGAGGACCGCTATGCATCTTTAAAAGTTCGTCCGTTTGGTTAAGCTAGGAATTTTAGCTAGGAACTTAAGCTAGGAACTTAATTACAAATTTGGTTTAAACTATTATTCGGAAATAATGGTAACTTCTACTCATAAATTTACTTTAATGATATAGAGGGTGACTATTAAATTAATGCAGTATAGAAGTGAATAACCAAGTCTGGCGATTGTGTAAGTTTCGAGAACGGAGTAATGCGGTTATCAATACAATAATAGGAGTGAATACTTCAGAAAAGGACTAATTAGGAGGACAACTATGCAAAGTTAAAATTTCGTTCGTTTGGTTAAGCTAGGAACTTAATTACAAATTTGGCTTAAACTATTATTCGGAAAAAATGGTAACCGCTACTCATAAATTTACTTTAATGATATAGAGGGTGACTTTTAAGTTAATGCAGTAGTAGAGAAATGAATAACCAAGTCTGGCGACTGTGTAAGTTTTGAGAGCGGAATAATGCGGTTAGTAATTGCCGAAACGTCAGTGAAGGCTCACTTTGGAGACCAGAAAAGTTTTTGAATTCCGTCTGTTTGTCTGTCTGTCTGCTCCGTGATAACTGCCGTAAACATCTTCCTATTAAGTTGATTTTCGGTGAGTATGTTGGTGAGATACTTGGAATTAGCTGTATAGATTTTAGTTACATTTGGTTCATTCCTTCGAAAAATATAGAACATTTCTTTTTAGGCCATAATGCTTTCCTATGGGAATGCAGACGATTTTCAATTTTCATTTTTAACTGAAATGAAAATCGCATATTTGAATAATGGATTTTAACCTAAAATTACGGATACTAAATTTGTGATATGGAGGTCTTAAATATACGCAATAGCTTTGAAAATTTGCCGATATATCTATTAGAATTTAGAAATTAATTGTTTAAATTATTGGAAATTTTTTTCAACTGTTCGGGAAATATAAAACATTTTCTTTTCCTATTTTTTCAAATTTTAAAATGCATTCCTTTTTCTTTCCTCTTTATTTTATTAGTTGCTTAGCAACCCTATTTCAAAGAATATCAAAATAAGAAATGCATTTTTTTATCTAAAAAAATACAAGAATAAGAAGTTCATAAGAATGTCAGAATATCATTGCATAAACCGTGTTTAATTTAACGCTTCTAATTTCTGAACCTTCCGAAGTATTTTATATGCCTATAAAATTGTAATATAAATATGTATGTAACATAAAAATAAATGTTTTAACCAAAAATAGAACCGACTTCAAGGACTACTACAAAGTAAAAAATAATTTTTTTTAGATAATAGTTAATAAGAAATTAAATTAAGAGCATTGTATTTACCATGCATATTATTATATTTATGTACATTAATTTGATTTTTTGGAGTCGGTGCCAGCCAAGCTAAGTTAAAGCCATATTACCATTTTTAAATATTTCATCTGACGTTATACATGTATATTTTCAAATGAGATTAGCAACTATATGTCGACAAACATTGCTTTGGAAATTAGTTAATCATTTAAATCATTGTATTTTCTACCATTTGATGAGTTATATGTATTTTTTTTTGTCTCGTTTTTATGTAGACATAATTTATACGCGTGTTACGATTTATATTGGATATTTTGTTTTGAATTTTGTACTTGGCTTGGCTGGCACCGACTCCAAAAAATCAAATTAATGTACATAAATATAATAATATGCATGGTAAATACAATGCTCTTAATTTAATTTCTTATTAACTATTATCTAAAAAAAATTATTTTTTACTTTGTAGTAGTCCTTGAAGTCGGTTCTATTTTTGGTTAAAACATTTATTTTTCACTTTTTAGTAGTTTCTGAAGTCGGTTCTATTTTTGGTTAAAAAGTTTATTTTTCGCTTTTTAGTAGTTTTTGAAGTCAGTTCAATTTTTGGTTAAAAAGTTTATTTTTCGCTTTTTAGTAGTTTTTGAAGTCTGTTCTTTTTTTTTATTATTAAAAAGTTTATTTATTTATTACTTTAGTGATATCCATATTTACATTAAATCATATTGTTGCTAATATCTTTTTTAGTTCACGTTAACCTGGGCAGTAGACTCGAGTATCGAAGATTAGAAAATTTATCATTATTCTCATCTAATGTCTTTAAAGCTTTTAATGATATCTATATTTACAACAGTAGACTCGAGTACGGAAGATTAGAAAATTTATCATTATTCTCATCTAATGTCTTTAAAGCCTTTAATGATATCTATATTAACATTAAACCATATTATTGCTAATATATTTTTTATTTTACGCTAACCTTGGCAGTAGACTCGATTACGGAAGATTAGAAAATTTATCATTATTCTCATCTAATGTCTAAAATCTTTAATGATACCTATATTTATATTAAACCATATTGTTGCTAATATGTTTTTTATTTCACGCTAACCTTGGCAGTAGACTCGATTACGGAAGATTAGAAAATTTATCATTATTCTCATCTAATGTCTAAAGCCTTTAATGATATATATATTTATATTAAACCATATTGTTGCTAATATATTTTTTATTTCACGCTAACCTTGGCAGTAGACTCGATTACGGAAGATTATAAATTTTATCATTATTCTCACCTAATCGTCTTGGATAATGTGTCATAATCGGGCTGTATACTACAGTTTTGATAACTGTGTAACTCACTGATTTTTGGTGCTTATGCTTAATGTGTACTGATTTTTACGATCCGTACAAGGTAAATACACTGCGCCAACAATGTCGCCTATAATACTATTTGGAGTAACCCCTTTCTTTCTTTATTTCTATATTGTCACTCTATAGTTAATATTATGTAGTAGAAATATTAAAAGACAATTTCAGAAGCATTTATATACAACTGTATTGTATAATATAATATAGATATTGGATATTAAAGACAGTTTCCAACTAGTGCGCCACAGGTAATAAATCGCCAAATATTTTCTGTAACTCGTACATTTGTATGGGATTTGAAACAACAATGTATTTAATTATGCGCCAATAAACGCTCGTCAAAATATGCTAAACCGCTGTGAAACTGGAACAATGGAACTTTTAAAAGATTCAAAAGCAGATTTGTTGTGGCATAATTTATAGTTTTTATCCGTACGTTGTATTATATTTATCCAATTCACAATTTTATGTAATTTTGCTTTTCATATTTGGCAACACTCAAAACTTTTTGTTTAGATCTTAAAAAGTTTGTTCTATGAAAATAAATCCGTCAAGTTAAAGCTGATTTAAATATGTCAGTCTTTTTATTATTTGCAAATTCACGTAATAGAATATTTTATGAAATAAAATGAAAGTCGTCTGCCCAACAAATTAACTATTTTTAAAATGCTTATTTTTTTTCGTTTTTATTGAATTTCTGAAAAAGTACTGAAACAATTTTCATAAAATTTAAATGGGACCAATTCGAGAGTATTCTCTTTCGAATAAAAAAAAAAAATCACATAAATAAGACGCATAGTTCCGGAGTAATCGGTGAACATACATAAAAGATTTTAAAAGATTCAAAAGTAGATTTGTTGTAGCATAATTTATAGTTTTTATCTGTACGTTGTATTATATTTATCCAATTCACAATTTTATGTAATTTTGCTTTTCAAATTTGGCAACACTCAAAAGCCAACAAGTTAACTATTTTTAAAATGCTTATTTTTTTTCGTTTTTGTTGAATTTCTGAAAAAGTACTGAACCAATTTTCATAAAATTTAAATGGGACCAATTCGAGAGTATTCTCTTTCGAATAAAAAAAAAAATCACATAAATAGGACGCATAGTTCCGGAGTAATCGGTGTACATACATAAAAAAAAAAAAAATACATACACGTCGAATTGATAACCTCCTCCTTTTTTGAGTCGGTTAAAAAATAATTTCGAATTATAAGATGCTAAATATTATGAAAAGTGAGATTAAAAAACATTGACTTTCAGAGCTGACGTAAAGGCTCCTGATCTGCAAATTTACTAGTACAGTAATAGATGTGAATACTCCAGAACCAATGATTTCACTAACATCGAAATGCATAATATTTTCTAAAATGTTCTCAATTTCATCAACTTATTTAGAGTGAAGTCTGGGGATTTAAGATAAGCTTTGAAAAAAAAAATGGGGGTTTTGCGAAAAAAAAAAGGCTAACGTCTGAACTGCTGAATATTGAATGGCCAACTTATTTCTTACAAAATGAATTCCTATATAAGGAAATACAGTTAGAGAATTTTCTTGTTGAGAAAACAATATATTTCAAACCAGTCTGATAAATTCTCTTCTACCTTCTCCCATGGAAAACCTTCTCGCCATGCTGGAAAGGCACGCCACAGACTTGGAAAGACACTGTATTAAAAGCTGTATTGTACTGCTATAAAAGCGTAATCTTGTAGACATTGCAAGAAAAATTTATATATAAGTAGCCATTGCTAATAAGTAGGGGTTCTAACCCGGGCTTCCCAGATTACATAATATAGGTAACTCCTCCCCACTTTTTCAAAAAACTTTAATATATTTTTTTACATTTAATATATTTTTTTATATTGCCCACTAAGATCACTAAAGCATTTTTATATGAAAATATCAGTATTGGATTCAAATAACATCATTGGAAACAAATATTTCGTTACTTGCAGCAGCTTTTTTGATGATGATAATTTTGTATTTTAAGTGCGAAGTTCAGTTACATGTCTGTTAAATTTGTCTTTTATTTATATTATTTTATTCTTTTATGTATTTACTTATGAGATTTTACTTTCGTTACAGCCGAAAACGAATGCAGAATTATTTATATTGTTTTAGTGCAAACGTGTTAATCTTTGGTAATCGCACTGTACGCGATAGAGATAGAAAAAAATCATTCTTGATAATTATTGTAAAGACGATAAAAAATCAGTAAATTGCGATACAGTTTCGAAAAAATTGTTTTTAAAAGAACATGTTGTTACATATTCGACGGAGTAAAAATTGAAATTGTGCAATGTTTAGAAGTTAAATGAATTGCCGTAAAAGCGAAAATTGTTATTCAGGTGCTTACACCGTCAATTTGACGTCCTCGTTACTCACGGATATGTGTTTGATGTATAGTATAGATTTAAAAACCATTCATCATTGTATATGTTCAACCAATCAAAATGCCGTAATATTGTTATACCTTACTCCCTTACGTTTCAATAAGGACTAAGATGAGTAGATCTCATATTCACAAACAATTTTTCCTTGAAATCTATTATGTTATATTCGAGAAAAAATCGTACATACATCCATATATTTACTCCTCTATCATATATGTTCAACCAATCAAAATGTCTTAATATTGTTATACCTTACTCCCTTACGTTTCAATAAAGTAAAAGATTTGTAGATCTTTCGGATTCACAAATACTTTTTTCCTTTAAATCTTTTATGGTATATTCGAGAAGAATTTGTACATACATCCATATATTTACTCCTCTATCAGATATGTTCAACCAATCAAAATACCGTAATATTGTTATACCTTACTCTCTTACGTTTCAATAAGCAAAAAGATGTGTAGATCTATCTAATTCACAAATACTTTTTCCTTTAAATCTATTATGTTATATTCGAGAAGAATTTGTACATGCATCCATATATTTATTCCTCTATCATATATGTTCAACTAATCAAAATGCCTTAATATGGTTATACCTTATGTTTCAATAAGCAAAAAGATGTGTAGATCTCTCGGATTCACAAATACTTTTTTTCTTTAAATCTATTATGTTATATTCGAGAAGAATTTGTACATACATCCATATATTTACTCCTCTATGATATATGTTCAACTAATCAAAATGCCTTAATATGGTTATACCTTATGTTTCAATAAGCAAAAAGATGTGTAGATCTCTCGGATTCACAAATACTTTTTTCCTTTAAATCTATTATGTTATATTCGAGAAGAATCTGTACATACATTCATATATTTACTCCTCTATCATATATGTTCAACTAATCAAAATGCCTTAATATGGTTATACCTTACGTTTCAATAAGCAAAAAGCTGTGTAGATCTATCTGATTCACAAATACTTTTTTCCTTTAAATCTATTATGTTATATTCGAGAAGAATTTGTACATACATTCATATATTTACTCCTCTATCATATATGTTCAACGAATCAAAATGCCTTAATATGGTTATACCTTACGTTTCAATAAGCAAAAATGTGTGTAGATCTCTCGGATTCACAAGTACTTTTTTCCTTTAAATCTATTATGTTATATTCGAGAAGAATTTGTACATACATTCATATATTTACTCCTCTATCATATATGTTCAACTAATCAAAATGCCTTAATATGGTTATACCTTACGTTTCAATAAGCAAAAATGTGTGTAGATCTCTCGGATTCACAAGTACTTTTTTCCTTTAAATCTATTATGTTATATTCGAGAAGAATTTGTACATACATTCATATATTTACTCCTCTATCATATATGTTCAACTAATCAAAATGCCTTAATATGGTTATACCTTACGTTTCAATAAGCAAAAAGATGTGTAGATCTCTCGGATTCACAAATACTTTTTTCCTTTAAATCTATTATGTTATATTCGAGAAGAATTTGTACATACATTCATATATTTACTCCTCTATCATATGTGTTGAACTAATCAAAATGCCTTAATATGGTTATACCTTACGTTTCAATAAGCAAAAAGCTGTGTAGATCTATCTGATTCACAAATACTTTTTTCCTTTAAATCTATTATGTTATATTCGAGAAGAATTTGTACGTACATTCATATATTTACTCCTCTATCATATATGTTCAACTAATCAAAATGCCTTAATATGGTTATACCTTACGTTTCAATAAGCAAAAAGATGTGTAGATCTCTTGGATTCACAAATACTTTTTTCCTTTAAATCTATTATGTTATATTCAAGAAGAATTTGTACATACATCCATATATTTACTCATCTATCATACATTTTTGTAGAACATTCATATACTATCTCTGAATAAAACCTGTCCATTTCAATCTCTTAAAAAAATCAATGAAATATTTTTCTAAGAATATAAGCTGCTGTGAAAACCTTATTTCATTCTTCTTCAAAATGAAAATCTCTATACTTCTAACGGAGCTTGGGGGAAAAATTTCACTTGCTGATTTTAGTTTGCAAATAATATTTATTTATATGGACTACAAGTAATTCTTTTTCTTGATATTTTTTTTAAGTTCTATTTCCATAATACCTCTTACTTGTTTTATTTTTTGAATAAAAATATAAGTTTCTCAAATATGAAAAAAAAATACTTCAAAAAATAAACATTAGGAAAGGCTTAGACAAATTGTGCATCATTCGAAGTTACATTTAATGTGCTATAAAAATATTATGTTTTATTAATTGCAAGCATTATTTTTGCAATATAATATTTTACTAGCTGACCCCCTCCCCCCCCCGGCGTTGCCCGGGCCCGTGATAATAATAATAATAATAATAATAATAATAAAAACATCACGTTTTTATTATTTTATATCTTTAACCCGATTTTGTATGAAATTATATTTTTAAATGAAAAATTCGCAAAAAAATACTGATATTTTGTGATAAAAACGCTCATTTTCTTTTTCTTTTTTTTTCTTTTTTTTTTTTTTTTTTTTTTTTTTTTTTTTACCTAGGGTCGTTTTATAGTTCTAAAATAAAAAGCTCTTTTTGTCCGAACTCTTTGAAATCTTTATTGGTGATAAATAAAACGGTTTTACAGCCCGTGTAAAAATTTCGTGAAAAAATATTGTTATCTAATTGTAAAAGGAATGTTTTATTCTCGCTTTTTTATTTGTTTGTTTGTTTTCGCGTCGGCTTTAAAGAAGCCGACGCGACATAGCAATAAAAAAAATAATTCTCATCTTCCGAACCCTCTGACATTTCAATCGGTTATAAATATAACTGCATCCAAACTCTCTTTAAAATTTTGCGAAAAAATATGCATATTTAGTGGTGAAAAAACGAGTTCTTTTAAGAAAAGCTTTAGCTTTCTATATATTAGAAGGTCTATGCTTTCAATGCAATGGTACGGCTTCATTTGTTTTTAATCAATCCTTTTCAATCCCCCTAGGCTAAACAGGTGAGGGATAGGTTAATCAACCAGGTAAGAAAATCGCTGACACATGCGCAAAGACACGATTTTCATGTGGATTTGATAGAATGCACTTTTCGTTTTAAATATATAGCTACATTACTGGGTTTACTTTGATAAGTAAAAGGATATGTTAAATTTCGATTCACAAACATATATTTTTTCGTTTAACCCTTTCCGGCGCGGACTAAGTCTGATTTTAAAATGATGAAATTTTCAATTGACACCGGAATTTACAAAAGAATTCATTTGAAAATAAAAACTGGCTTTTTTCCCGTAATTTAAAACAAGTTGGAAATTGTACGTCAAACGTTACAAACGAGGTGCGTTCGTACGCACGTTTTAGAATTAAATTCATGATATCCCGTGCGTAGAACGGGTTAAACAGCTAGTTAAGTATATATTTTATGACACTGTTCATACAAATATCTTAACTAGTTATATAAATATTCAGATATATATGTATCAGCTAGTTATATAAGTATTCAGATCTTGATGATTTTTAATTCTGTGAAATGAATTAAATCGTCTACAGATTAATTTCTGTCATAAAATAAGTATCTCGGTCGCTTGACGATTAAACTTCGGAAGCTCCTATAACAAAAAAGCACCGATTTAAAAAAAAAATTTCAAATTTCTTAATAAATATTTTTTTATTAATATCTCCTAAAGTTTTGATTCGATTTTAATAAAATTTGAAATGTCTCTACAAAATTCTGCAAAGATAATATATTTTAAATTGCAAATCATTTGGTTGGGTAGTTTTTGCGTTGTTATATGCGGACAGACAGACAGACGGACGGACAGACAGACGGACAGACAGACAGACAGACAGACGGACGGACAGACGGACGGACAGACGGACGGACCAAACGACGACTATAGGTGCTACGTATTTATATAATTACGAACGCACCTAAAAAGAAAAATTTAATTAAATATTCTTGGTGCCGGTTGTCAGTTTTGGAATTAAAATTAGGTGTCCTTTTTTGTGGACACCGCCCGCTAAAGGGTTAAACCCTCTAAGTGTCTTAACCCTTTATGTCCCAAATTATGATATTTTCAGGAAACAACTGCTATATATTTTTTAAATGTCTAGTTTAAATGTAGAGACACATTAAAAAAATTTCGATTCATTCACCATCATTTTTTACATTTATTATAACATAAAATATAACTTGGGACTTTAATGTTCCACGGAAAGTACGTTCTTAAACATTGGCATTGTATGTGTATCTATGCTATGAAGAATGAAAAATATTAAACGTAAATGAAGTAATAGTTTTTTTTTTAATAATTAAACATGGTATTCATAAGAAACAGTTCTTTTTATCATTGATACAAAAGAAATTCTTTGTATAGTGAGCATCTCACAAGGAGACCGCCAGACATGATGCGCACAGATTTTGATGATTTTAAAGTATGTTGTAGGGATCATACCCCTAACTATTCAGGCCAAAGGTTTACTTCAAATGGGCTTTAGTTTTCGAGAAATTTCGTTATAAAGTTAAGCATGCATTTCAAATGCCATTATTTCGCGATCCTGACCGAGGTCTCAGTGGTTCCGTGGTAGCGTTCGCGATTTGAGAGCCGCAGATGGGTGTTCTGTCCTCTCCTGCGACGACTTTTACCTTTTTAAACTAATTTTATATATTTGTCGCGTTATAAGTTGTATGCAGAATTATGAATTCTGCATCTTTGAACTTTTTGATATTTTCCTAATAAATTCCATTTACATTTTCGAATATTTCGTAAAAATTTACGTTTTTTTTTTTTTTTTTTTTTTTTTTTTTTTGTGCAGTTTTGAAATTAATATTTCTATTGACGAAATTCCAAACTAACTAATTCCAAAAACATATCTTGAAAGGAGTAATAAAATATTAAAGCAATAACGATTATATCCAAGTTTTAGCCAGTTATATATATATTTTTTATGTTATTTAAATACATTTAACTGTAAAGTTCAAACTCACCGTCATTTTTGATTTGCACAAATAAAAGATAATGTATTACAATTAATTTTTTTTTTCAGTCTAACAAGCCGATGCCATACAAGAAATTCAACTAGAAATGAAAAATCGTTTGTAAATTACAATACATATAAAAAATATCTGAAAAAAAAGTCGTCTGCAACGACTTTTACGGTAATATCAGAATAAATAAAATTTTCTTTTTATCAATTTCGTTTCGCTTCCTTTGCAGACAAATACCACGTTTGAAATAATTTCTTTTTCAAATTTAATGCATTTTTAAATATATTTATCACAATTTAAGTATTTAAAGAAGATATAATATGCTAATTTATACATTCTTCCAATATTCTTAAAACAATTATTTAAAGGCGATTTTTAATTCGAAATTTGTTTAGAATATTTTTGCGATAGGTATAACACAATTAGTTCCATATTTAATAAACTAAAAATGTCGATGTCGGTGATGATAAATATTTTAGTATTTCAGCAGTTAACATATTTCAATATATTTAGAAAAAAAATGAAATATTAAAAGGATATATTATTTTGTTAATTTTTTCTTAATCATTTAATTTTTTTTAAATAGAAAATGTAAATAAAAAAAAATGTATTATTTCATAAATACAATAAATAAATAAATAAATATACATAAATGTAAACAATAATCATTTTAAAAAGACAAGATATCAAGACATAAATTAGTTTGGATTTTCGTCAGCAGAAATATTCGAATAAAAATTGCGCAAAAACTATAAAATTTCACGCAATATTCGAAAATGTAAATGGAATTTATTAGGAAAATATCAAAAAGTTCAAAGATGCAGAATTCATAATTCTGCATACAACTTATACCGCGACAAATATATAAAATTTGTTAGAAAAATGTAAAAGTCACAGGAGAAGACAGAACGGCTCTGCCGCGGCTCCATCTGTGGCTCTCAAATCGCGAACGCTACCACGGCACCACGGAGACCATGTCCAGGATCCCGAAGTAATGGCATTTGAAATGCATGCTGAACTTTAACCCGAAATTTCTCGAAAACTAAAGCCCATTTGAAGGAAATCTTTGACCTGAATAGTTAGGGGTATGATCCCTACAACATACTTTAAAATTATCAAAATCTAATCGCATAATGCTTGGCGGTCTCCTTGTCAGACCAACTGAGAATGGGGTCTTGGGTTGGGTTGGGTTGATTGTTGACGGCCAATTATCTGCACTTGGGATATAGGCCCGGGGGGGAGTGCCCTTCGTGGGGGTCTTTCTAAGGGAACCTAACCCGTATTTACGCATGGATAAATCCACGGCTCGAAGAAAACCACGAAAACTCCGAACGATTAGGCCGACGGGCGCGATTGGGATCGAACCCAGCACCTCCCGTCTACCAGCTTCGAGAGCACAACCTCTCAGCCACTGGTGGGGCCGAATGGGGTCTTGACTCAATTTTTTAAAAGCACAAAATTCACACCGTTATCTTTTTTTCAAAAATATTGGCAAATGTCCACCTTTGTTTTATGTACCTTGACTTTGAATCTCTGCCGCTGTCAAAACTTTTCCATTACTCGTCGCCTATCCATTATTCTAAAAAAATAGAAAAAAAAATTAAATTTTGTAAAAGAAAAAAAAATCATTAAAGTTTCAAAATGCTCTGACAAAACAAACAAGAAGAACTTAAAAACTGCGATAATTTCGGATATATTTATAATATTCATGTACAAGCAATAAATTATAAAAAATACAATATCGTAAGTACATTTTAAAAAGATACTACAAGGGTTGTACCAGGATCTTTCAGATCCAACGGGACTCCAAAGTCTCAAAAGAACAATAACGCATAACACAATCGAAATTTCAGTTAATTGGTTATGTTTTGTAGTGAATTAAAATTACAAGAAAGTTCATAAAAAATGTGTAAAAAAAATAAAGTACTTACTAATTAATAATCAGTAGATGTACACAGAAACAAGTCAATTGCAGTCGAACAAAATGGTGGTTCTGAAATAGTATGCTACGAGATATTAAATTTATACAAATATGGAACAAATCATTTTTGTAGTGCTGCCATTTAGTAATCGTTTGATGAAGGTTTAAATAAAAGGACTGAAAAATCCCATTGGGATTTATGGAATATTTTTTATTTTATTTTGTTTGATATTAAGTGGGACTTAGTACCGTCGGGACATAAATAGTTAACAGGTTTTTTTTTTTTTTTTTTTTTTTTTTTTTTTTTTTGTCATGTAATTTTTTAATTCAAAGGCTAAAATTTTATATTAGCGTTAATTTTTTCCGATGCCTAAGATAAGCAAAAATGTAATCTAACGAAATACAAATCTTCATACCAATACTTTTCAAACCTATTATTTTATGGTTTGTTAAACATATATCTAAACATACTACCAGGTACTTAGATGTTTAAATCTATTATGTTGCATACGAAAACCAATTCTTATAATTTTTTTTATGTTTATTCCCCTTATATATATATATATATATATATATATATATATATATATATATATATATGGAATAATCGTAGATGATTTGAATAAATCCATTCATTTCAGTCTACCAGTAAACCAATGAAATAGTTTTATAAGAATTTATGTTCAAATCCTGGCATTCATTCGTTTTCAAATAGAAATCTCATAGCATCATTATATCAGGAAACGTTTAATAAAACATAATCATATGCAGCTTCAAGGAAAAATTTTACTGACTGCTTTGAAATTTGCAAACAGCTTTTATTTCTATAAACTGCAAACAAAGTTTTATCTCTTTACTTATTTTGTCAAAATTATTTCTTTTTAAAATATGCCTGTGATGTATTTTCTTTTTTGCGTAAAAAATTAGCTTCATAAATATTTAAAAGTGTATAAACCTATTATGCCACAAAATATGAATTAAAAAATATATCTCCAAGAAACGTTTTTCTGTTATGTTTTAAAACCAGATTAAAAGATTTATACAAAAATAACATGAAAAGAACAATTTATTAATTAGAGAAGGTAAACTAAATAGATACTTTTAAGTACATAAGGGTCAATAAAGATAAAATATTTCACAACTTTGAAAATAAGGATACTACACAAGATTTCGGTTCACTTTGTCAATAGCATTTATAAAAAGAAACAAGCATCTATTCTACCTGAAAATTACGAAAACAATGTTGTTTCCATTTATACGTAAAAGCAGACTGCGCATCAATTAAATTTGTATAATCAGCAAAAAATTACAAAGACATGAAAATAATAATTTGTATTTTCTCTAAAATAATTCAGGTGTTTCTAATAATTTTCATTGCATCGAGAGAATAACATTTTTGAGCTCCGGGTTATTAAAACTTTGTAAATATGATAACAAGAAACATTTTAAATGTGATTAAGGGACAGTTAGAAATTTAAATTTATAGTTTAAAAAAATTCAATAAATTCCGACGAAAGGTGGCCCTGTAGTTGTGATTTGCCATTTTCATTATTGTACAATCGAAAAGTGTATAAAGTTATTCATAGAATTGAATCAAATTTTATGTGTATGTTTTTGATTATTGCCTGCAAGTCCCAATTGAATGTGGGGCTATTTGACGGAAAGGACCGCTGTAACATCGATCTTTGTGCGATTTTCTCGATTTTTCGTAGTTCTGTAGTAAATCGGCTGCTTGTGCAGTGAAGGTAACCCGGCGCTTCGCAAGCAGCTGACGTAAAGCAGAAAAACTGAAAATATTGATTTTATAAGCACTGTGATAGCGAATTTTAGAGTTTTAACAAATATGAGATAGACGAAAATTTTGAGATGGAGACATCCGATAAGCTTATTATCTCATCAAAAACAACTCGTTGTAAATGATCCCGTCAAGCCACAAACCTAAAACGTCAGTCACAAAAAGAAGTGATATCACATAAAAAGAAGCGATATAGAAGTGCATACTCCCAGTCCCGTGTAAAAATCTATCACCACTCATAATGTTTCCAAAGGACTCGGAGTGAGGTGCAGTATGTGAAAACTGCTTGGCGACCTGCAGGCTTTTATAATATATGCATTATATCAATTTTGAAAATCGAAAAAAATAAATTTTTAATTTTTGTTACATCATTTTTTAAATATTTTTGTATGCGAAAGAACTGACAGAACAGATTTTTCCCCAGATCTATGTGATTCCGCTTACGCTAGAATTACTGCAATATATCTAAATTTAGTTAACGTTTATTATAAGGTACAATGTTATTAATATGCGTATGATCATCATATATATATATATATATATATATATATATATATATATATATATTACAAACTCAAAATCTTTACATGTTTACTTAAAAAATCCTCTTCGTAAGAGTGGTGTTTCTAGTTTAAATAATGGTAAATAAAATCAACAAATTGATTTTTCAAGCTCATAAATAAGAAAGGACATGCAAACACAGAAGCTTCAACTTTTTACAATTTTATGGGAGGAAAATAAATAAATAAATTAAATTAAATTAAATTAAATTAAATTAAATTAAAATAATATAGTAATATGTAATTGCAGGAAACGCAAACATTATAAAAGCCTGCAGGTCGCCAAGCAGTTTTCACATACTGTACCTCACTCCGAGTCCTTTGGAAACATTATGAGTGGTGATAGATTTTTACATGGGACTCGGAGTATGCACTTCTATATCGCTTCTTTTTATGTGATATCACTTCTTTTTGTGACTGACGTTTTAGGTTTGTGGCTTGGCGGGATCATTTACAACGAGTTGTTTTTGATGAGATATCACTCCTTTTTGTAAGGTATTTAATTCCAATTATACGGATTCCATTTCCAAAAAAAAATAATAGTGATGCTATAAACAGAATTATACATCAGAATTATACAATTTATTGAGTGACTTATTCCAATGTACATGTCGCTACCATAACAACTGGGAAACTTTTATATTAATTTCCTTACATTGTATTCATCAGATTATTTATGACATATTTATTTTCCTTTTTCTTTTGTTTATGTCACTCTTCCGTTTATATACATTCAAAAACAAAAAAATTACACAATTTTACAGTAGTTTACAAACTAATTAAAATACTACAGTTTCAGAAAAATGTGGAAAAATAAGAAGCACTTTTTTTCGGTCAACTACAACGATAAGTTTATGGAGCATACTTTACCGAGAATAATCAACATTTTTTTCCTACGAACCTATTTCTATTAGTATAAAAATTTACAGGGATTTTTATACTAACATATTAAATATATTATTTTTGAAAATTACTGAGCAACTTAGAAGTTTTTTATTTGTTTAAATTTTTAACTCAACGTTTCGAGAATTTGAAATATATAAAATTCGCAACGTTTGCAAAAGTATAAAAACTATTAAAGTGATTTCTGTTCATATAGTCTGTTCATTCCAATTCGGTGATCCTAAAATATAGGTCCCCAATCTGCGGCAGTCCATGAATTAATTAGGACATATATATGGAACTGTTAAAATGTTCTCAAAGTTGACAATAGAGGCAATAAGTATAGCTTCGAAATATGAAACACGGCAATTGCTTCATCATGGCTTTGTTTTGAGAGGAGTTCGTTCTCCGAACATAAAAATCTCACGCGAATGTGTTCGTTAACCGATTTGTTCGTAAACCGAACAGTTCGTTACCGATCACCTATTGTATACGAAATTTAGCATTTTAAGTTCATCATAGCCGGAGATTCGATGAACGGCAAATATTTAAACGCAAAACTTGTAATCTTGGGGTATCAACATTTTTACATTCTATTACTCAGCGCTTGAACGTAAAGTTGGAATTTTGTAATCGCTATTTCAATAAATTCCTAATACGCTAGAATTATATATTTATAAAAAAACACAGTTTTTTTAATCGATGAAAATACTATATATTAATAGATTTAGAGCTTAACATCGACGAGATTTCAGACGGACAAAATGATCTTATATTAAATTTTAAAGCAAGATAATGAAACCTTACAGAGATTGAAACAGTGTAAAATCATTAAAATACGTCTCACTCAGTAAATATACATCCGTTGTAGTGTAATCAAGATCTTCTAAGAGACTCTGTAAACGAAACGTATATGCTTCAATGCCGCTTTACAATAGAGATGATGTAGTAACATATTTGAATATCTTGTGTATATAGCGAATTTGACAAAAGTTATCCAATTTACTATTGTTTTTCCTCTGTTTTAAGTACAGGAATCATGTACTTCAACGTAAAAATTTGCTAATTACACAACTTTTTAGTCTTATTAAAAAAATCTTTTGAGTTACCCTGTAAACGAACAGTAAATTCTACACTTCTGTTTTACAATAGGAAACTAACATAGGTGGTTCATAGTAACATATTTTAACATCATGCGCATACGTTCTTTTTGAAAAGAGTTAGACCATTTAATATTTTGTTTGCTTCATCTTAAGTATAGGAATAAATCACTTTAAAGTGGTATACATAAAAAACTAATTAACATTTTTACACGAAATATTAAACATTTGAACTACTTATAAAAACAATTCAAATGCTGCAAACCGCGTAAAAATCGGATAATTACACAACTCTTTAGCCCTATATCAAAAGATCTTTTGTGAGACCCTGTAAACGAACCTTAAATGTTAAGATTTTTTATAATAGGAAGCTTACTTGGGTCGAGTGTAATAACATATCTTAATATCATGTGTATACGGCCATTCCTAAAAGAGTTGGGTCATTTATTATTTTTTGCTCTATGTTAAGTATAGGAATCAACAACATTAAACTGATATAAATCCAAAACTAATTAATATTTTTACATGAAACTTACAAAGGTCCGAACTACTCATAAAAACGATTCAAAAAACGTAAACCGCATAAAAACCCGATAATTACACATTGCTGTAGCCCTGTCAACAGTTTTTTGCTCTATGTTAAGTATAGGAATCAACAATTTTAAACTGATATAAATCAAAAACTAATTAATATTTTTACATGAAACTTACAAAAGGTCCAAACAACTCATAAAAACTATTCAAATAACATAAACCGCGTAAAAATCCGATAATTACACATTGCTGTAGCCCTGTCAACAGTTTTTGGTCTGAACAAGATTTAAAAATTGCAAAAAACAGCACTTTTAAAATCGTATTTACTGAAAAACTATTCGTCCGATTTTGCTTTACTTTTGAATTCTTAGTCCCGTGGCACGCCCCATTCCATAGAATCAAGAATTTTGTTTCTATCATAAATAGAACGCGAGATATAGATGTGTCAAAAACCCGTTTTGTCCCGTCCGCAAAATATAAACTAGACAGAGTTTAAAAAAAAAAAAATGTAAAATCGTTTGGCATCCATTGGCGGAAATTCCTTTCATTTACGGTTCAATGTATTGCTGTTTCTTATGCTTGGCGAGAAACTCTGTCGAGTTTCTATTATTATTATTATTATTATTATTATTATTATTATTATTATTATTGTTATTAATTTATATTGTAATATTATATTTTCACTGAAACTACACGTGTATTCAAAGATTCAAAGTTTCAGCTCGATCGGATAATTAAAAGTGGTTTAAAATTGACTTGGAAGATTTGAATTAAACATACATACACAGCAAATTAATATAACTCAATTATTTGAAAACTTTTGCAAGAGTTTTCTTTAATTTTCAATACTTTAGGAACGGCACTTTGATTTAAAAATATACTTATTGCTTAATAATGCTTAACCCCTTTGCAACGAGCGTCCTTTTCAGAATTTTTAATCTTTTACCACCGGTTTTTCAAAACAGATATTTTTGCCTATTTGAATCGCAGAAATGCTAACATTAAATAAGGCAAAGATTACAGTAAAAAGTAGCTGGTGAGAATAATCGAGGATTCTGAGCATCTTATGCGTCACGTATACGTGTCGCTCGTTCCCAAGGGGTTAATACTATGTTAAAAGTCAAGATAAAGTTTGTAAACAACATAGCTATATATTAGTAAACAACAATAGGTTAAATCGTGTGGCAAACATAAGACACCTGTCCAGCAATTTCATGTTTTCAAATAAATCAGAATAGTCACGACGCGACATGCTTTCGAACTTATAGGAAACTTGTGAAGCCGTTGGAATTTCTCAAACCAAATGCCTTCTTTATGGTCGTAGTTAATTGACACCTCGGATTTTTTCGACAAAACTCGTATAGATCTCGACAAAAGAGACATTCAAATACCAGTATACGCGGTCTTGTTAAATTCAGAGATAATCGAAAAAAATAATTTTGACCACCTAGATCAGCGGTGAAGAATTCCAAAACGAAATTAATGGCTTCTTCTTCGAATCAGATTTTTTTCATACTAAGAATTTCTCGTTGATTTACACATCAATAAAAGTTCCGATAAATTAAAATTAACAAATTTATTATTACCAAGCAAAAGCCTGGTTCAGACAATAGCCGGTTATACCGCCAGCCACTCGGTTCAAGTATTACATCACATCTAAATCTGAATTAAAACTAAAAAACAGTAAAAGAAAGGGTTACAATAATTATTATTGGCGAAGCGTAATTTCGCCAATCCAAACAACAGAAAGGGGGTTTTTACACACTGCCCCCGGATGAACAATTACTATTGTTCATAATTCAAATTAAATTTCTAAAAAATTTTAAACTACATTGATAAGATAAAAATAGAACATACTTACAATAAGGAGATTACACAAAATCACGGTTTTCACACGAGTAAATACTGAAACTAAAATATACAAAATAATAGGATTAGAAAACGTTAATAGTAAGAAAATGTAAATAAAATGTTCATTATAATGTTCATTAGTCCATAATATCTAGTTCCAGTTTATAAATCAATTGGACTGGTCTTTTTATCACACCGGAAACAGTTTGAATGGCACATGATCTAATTTTCGAATCTCTTCCTAAAAACAGTTTTGTTATTCTTCCACATTTCCACATGTGCTTTGGAGTTTTATCCTCATTAATCAACACAACACCTCCAATTTCGAATTCAGTTGGAGTTTTGACTGGAGCTGTAAAATTTGCAGAACGAAGTTCTAGCAAATATTCCTGTCTCCAACGTTTCAAAAATGATTTAAAACTTGATCTCGATATCTCAAAATTTTGGTCAGTGTTATTTTATTCGATTTAGTTTCTGAAACACAATGAAGATCTGGTAGAGAATTTATTCGCTTGCCGACCAAAAAATGAGAAGGGGTAAGTGGAAGCGGTTCACTGTCTTCTTCATTAGACGTACGTCAATGGGCGACCATTAATCACAGCCTCGATTTCGGTTAAAGTGGTTTGAATTTCTTCAAATGAGAGACAAGATCTACCGAGAACTTTCTTCAACGGAGTTTTTACCGAACGAACCATTCGTTCCCAAAATCCCCCCCACCAACTGGCTCTTGGAACAATATATTTCCAAACGATATTATTTTTATTAAAATATCGTAAAACTTTAGCTTTTGATATTCGGCTCCAAACTTCTCTAAGTAAATTATCGGTTTTAATAAACGTTTTCGCATTGTCACTATATATTGTTTTACAAATTCCTCTTCGGGCTATAAACCGTTTAAATGCTAAAAGGAAGGTTTCAGTAGATAAATTCGTACATAATTCGAGATGTACGGCTCTAGTGAGTGCGCACGTGAAAAGAACGATGTAAGCCATTTCTTAACCAGTTTTTGTTTTGACATAAATAGGACCTGCAAAATCCACAGCACAGGTCTGGAAGGGGGGATTCTATTATGCGATCTTTTGGTAAAGGTGCAATTTCCTGCTTTCCAGGAGAAGCTTTAAATTTTGTACAAATGAAGCATTTTTTCAGTACGGATTTTATCAATTTTCGTGCTCTGATTATAAAATATTTTTCTCGTAGATGAGCTAATGTAGTTGCCATTCCATAATGGAAAACCTTCTCATGGGCATTCTGAATCAACAATTTTGTATAAGTACTCCCATTTGGAAGTATAAAAGGATGTTTTTCCCTTTGCGAAAATTCTGAAAATTGTAATCTGCCAGATACAATCAGCAAATCATTCTCATCTAATTTTGGATTCAGATTATACAATGCTGAATCTTTATCGATGGGCTTTCCCTTTTTCAGAAAGTTAATTTCATGATCAAAGACAGATAACTGAGTTTGTTTTATCCAATAAATTTCTGCTTTTTCAATTTCTGGAGCTGTCAGCTCACCTGAAATTTTAGTTTTACTTTTGTTGATATTATTTAGAAATCTTAAGATCCATGCTGTGATGTTAAGTAATTTGGAAATATTACTAAAATTTTCTAATTTTAACAATGATTCTGGAGGTCAGCACCATAGTACCATAATTTATTTTTAGTGAGGTTATATAAATTCTCGCCTCTAGTAAGAAGATCACTCTGGTTATCCTTACCCGGAATATACTTCCACAATTTCGGATCAGTTAAAGACTGTATTTCTACAACCCTGTTAGCCACAAACGGTTTACAATTCAGGGCTGATCCTTTTATCCAGTATAACGTAATAGTGAAATCTGACCAGATATGCATTTCCAAATTTTGAAAATTACATACATTTTTTAAATATTCAGACATTCTAGCAGCTATTAATGCCCCCATAAAATTCAAGACGAAGGATTGTCAAACACTTAATCGGGTAAACTCTACATTTTGCCCAAATAAGACTGGTGATAATTTCATTATTACTTGTAATATATCGAAAATAAGCTACAGCCCCATAAGCCTTAGGAATGGCATCGGAAAAAATATGAATTTCAATTGGGTCCGAAAATTCTAGGACCTGCGGAATATATTTGCGGGGAACCTCAAATTTATCTAAATGTTCGATATCTGAACACCAATTTTCCCATTCATTTTTTAAATCATCAGGGAATTTTTCATCCCATTCCAAACCCCTTTTCCATGTTTCCTGTAGCAAACTTTTCATACGAATAGAAAATGGTGCGATGAATCCAATCGGATCAAAGACTTTTAACATGGCTTTAAGAACAACGCGTTTCGTTGGATAAAATTTCCAATCAACAGGAAAGGATTGTACGTATTTTGATAGCCGGTTATACCGCCAGCCACTCGGTTCAAGTATTATATCACATCTAAATCTGAATTAAAACTAAAAAACAGTAAAAGAAAGGGTTACAATAATTATTATTGGCGATGCGTAATTTCGCCAATCCAAACAACAGAAAGGAGTTTTTAAAAGCGGTTCGCAACTTTTTTTCAGTTTTCGCACCCCTTGCTTAGATTTTTCATTTAGGAGTGCCCACCAGTGGCCTAGAGGTTCTGATCTCAAAACTGGTGGACGGGAGGTGCTGGGTTCAAAGCCCTGTCGCGTTCGTCGACCTAACTGTTCGGAGTTTTCCGTGGTTTTCTTCGAACCTTGCCATAAATACGGGCTAGGATCCCCTAGAAAGACCCCCACGGAGGGCTCTCCCCCCTAGGTTCTATATCCCAAGGGTAGATAATAGGCCGTCAATAATCAACTAACCAACCATAATTTAGGAGAAACTCCAACCCCCCATTTTTTTATATGCCACTACTCATCAACATAACGCAAATATGCTGGTTAATTTTAAATTATTAATCTTCTTATCAGAGCTAAACATTAAATCGACCCAAATTACATTGACAGTTCTTACCTTTTATTTTCTTATCTTACATTCTAAAATTAATTTTATTTTTTTATAATGTTAGCTCATCATTAGTATAACATTAAATTTTTTTAAAAATAACTTACGATGTAAGTTTATAAAAATTCTGCATCATGATATACAAGTAGTCAAACATGGCTTTTAATGCTCCCAACTGAATTTCTTGTGCATGATTCATGCAGCTGAGTTTTTAAAAACAAGTTCAGACGAAGAAAGATAAAAATAATCTCAAGTCAGGAGCAGCGTCAAATTTATTGCGATATTTGTTCTTAATATATCAGAAGACAAAAATGCTCTTTCGACAAGCTCTGTATTTGTGAAAGGCAACAAGTATCTTAATGCCCAATATAAGAACACACATTTTATCAGACAATTAAATACACTAAACCAACATGAGTGAAATACTGACCTGGGCCAGGAGTCGAACCTGGGACCTTCAGCGTACCGTGCTGATGCTCTGCCACTAACTCACCCAGATCGAGATGTTAACCCGGCAATTTCTCACATTTATCAAGTAATAAGACGTAGTGTTTATGATTTAATATGTATATATAAAAGTATCTTAATGCTTTATCACAGAGTACTTGGTTCTCTTCCATTTTTGCGAATATGGAGGAAAACTTAAGTAATCATGCAATATGATTAGAGCTGGGTGAAGCTAGTGCAGGGTTCGTACGCTTTTACCACAATTGTTTAACAGAATTTTTTGATTTAATATTTAAATAACAGAAATTGTAGACGCCTCGTTTAATTTTAGGATTTGTAGGATTATGGTAAAAGCAAACGAACCCTGTAGTGGCATTGAATTTTATTAATACACTAGCTACCCGTTGCCTGGGCCCGAGATTATAACAATCTCAGAGCAAGGCGTTAACCCCTTCCCTCCCCGTACGCGCAAATATAACGAATAGTTTGTTCAAGAAAACCACCTTCACCTACTAATACATTAACTCGTTCATTAAAAAAAGAATTAAATTTTTCTGATAATTAGAACAAAACGAAGACACTACGCTAAAATAGCCGGCAGATCGCAACATTCCCATCCTCAATCTGAGATCTATATCTTAATTAGTTATATAAATTTTTCTTCATTAGTAAAAATTGGCAATTATTTTCTTTCATTTTCGCAAACTAAATGGAGGGATCGGACAGAGAAACAGATCTCTCTGTAGTTCAGTTTTTAATGAAAGCAGATCCCTGTCTGAAACTTTCTCGGATTTTTTTTTTCCCCGACGCCGGCAGATTTTCGGCTGTTTTTCCATAAATTAAGAAAAATTACCGGCCGAATTTTTCAAAAATCGCATAGTCGGATGCAGTTTTTTTTTTTACATATGCTCAGAAATTTTCAAATTGATATCTTAATTAGTTTTCTTAAAATTCGCTAATTAGTAAAATAATTTCGAATTCGTTCATTTCCGTTTGCAAATCCACAACAGCAGTTCTTTTCTTTAGCCATTTTGATTTAAAAGATGGCATTTTCGATGCGATGTTTAATGATATTCTAATTAATATCTTGAGTAATTATCAAATTATTAAAATGCTGAGACTCAGGTGCAAATGGTCAGACCTTGGACTATCCACACTTAAATTTTCAGACTTCTAGGTGGGCTACATTTTGCTAGCCATCGCCAACAGACACACAGACACACACACAGAGCGAAACTTTATTTTATTAGTATACATTGGAATTACACATGAGACCAACTTTGTAATCCAAAACTATGAACTTTCGATGTGTGTTTTCAGTTGAATCCTTTTTGTGATTTCTGCTATTACCGATATTAATTTCAGGTACCCCAGGTTGGGAGCTGCTGACCACCTAGATCATCAAAACGTCGCTAATGCGACGTCTGTGTGATTGAGTGACGAAATCAAAAATGTGTCTGCAGTTAATTAGATTGCCAAGGCAATGGACATGGACAAATGGAAAAATCTCAGGAAGTCATACATCCAGCAGTAGATTGAAAATTGTTGTTGTTGTTGATGATGATGATTTAATATCTAAAAGCCGTTATATAGATTTACAAAATGATACAGATAAAATATTGGGTATTGCTCAAAAATAATCTTTAAGCAGATATTTTTTTAAAATCTCAATAAAAATAATATTTTTATAGAAATACATATTTTCACTTAAATTATAATTTTCTATGTAATACTGAAACTTTAAAGTAGTGAAAAATTTTCCTCATTGCAGTATGCGATCATTCATTTTACAAACTAATCACCACTGCAATACTTGGATACTTTTGGGAACTATTCAACATTATTAAATAGCTTATACAAACTCTATTTATTAATTTTACATTTTCTAAGTTGTTTGCTTTCTCCACATTGGCAACTGCAATCTATATTTCAAAGCAGAAATGCCTTGGGATATCACTGAATATGCCTTCAGAAGCTATTTATGAATGGGGATATTAAGCTACATTATACAAAGTAGCTTCACATACAAAGAATTTTCTTCAAAAGAGATAGGTATTTCGTTTGTATTCGTAAATTATCATTAGTGCTTTTGGGAATCGTTTAACATTATCTACGAGCTTTTTCGAACAAAAATAATTACTTTTATATTTGTAAAATTGTTTTATTTATGTACATTAGCAATGACTTGCTTTATTTAAAATCCCTTGGGATATAATTGAATACGATTCAAAAGCTATTTATAAAGAAAAATATTCCGTTGTGTCACATAAAATTACTTCGATTACAAAGAAGTTTATTTAAAAATAATCCGTGGTTCGTTTGTATTCGTAAATTACTTTCGGCGAAAGTATTATGCAAAAATATATTGACGATAAATTAAATAAGACATTTATTTAATGTTTGTCGAATTTACATACACGTAATTTTTGATTCAGCAATAGAAAATACTGTTCTGAATACATAAGTTTATCAAGTGTAATTTTTAAATTAAATATCGTATAATACGATATTTAATAAAACTCATGATTTAAAAAAATGTAACAGAAACATGTACAATATTACAAAAACATGTTCGCAACATTTCTTACATAAGGGTTACTTACAAGAAAGGTCTCCTTAAAGGGCATATTCAGAAAATTTTGTAAAAAAAATGCTAATGAAGTTACACATGTATGTAATAAAGGAACAGTGAAATTTAGCTGCGGAATCCCAGTAGAAAAGCTGCAAAAAAATGTATTTGGCTCAAAAACACACGATTTATCTAGCAACGCTTTTCGTTCGCCAAACGCAAATGATTTTACTGCATTTTAAATTGCTTGTAAAATGATTATTCGAATGCGCAATATTTAATGAATTTAAACTTAAACGATGAAAGATTAATTTATTTGTATAACATATACAAGCTGCTTGTTGTTGCAGTGATTTATTTTTACCACTGAAAAAAATATGTTCTGTGTTTTGGAAGCTGCAAATATCTATTTTATGTTATAGCGATTCTGACATTTAAGTTATGTGTATTATTGAATTATTGAATCTGTATGTTTATTTTCACTTTTAGTTAACAATCGCAATTTAAAAAATATATGAATCTGTAAGGCATGTTAAAGTAAGCAAAGAGTTTGAAGAAATTCTTGTTATGAGACCTGTCTATGAGATTTTTGTAAAATTTGAAAGCGTAAAATTGTCATAAGCTTAAAAAATTATACGGATGGATTAATTCTATGGCTCATGATACCATACCCTCGTGTTCAGAATCGTTTTCATTTTGCGTTCAACATTTCCAAATATCTGTACGTTTGCATTAATATTAATTTTTAAAATATTTTATAAATCAGATTAAATAAATCACTCACCTTTTTTTTCTCTATTTATTACCGATTGAATGAAATTTGCCTGTTGTTTTATCCTCCATTCCACGATTTTTTCTGATTTAAATGACTTCAACGGTTGTACAAATAATTTTTAAATGTAAAAATTTAAATGTAATTTAAATAATTTTAAATGTAAAAATGTAAAAACTAAAAGCACGATGACAAACGAATTCGTTATACATTTCTATATCGAAGGAGTCGTTGTTTCCATAGCAACAAAAACTTTCTTGAATTGACAATTTTCACAATCGGGCTTATTTTTGAACTTGAAACAATTTTAATCAATTTAAATTTTGTTTTAAATCGTAAAATACAATCATTAAATTCCATTATATATACATATAAATGTGTACACAAAATTGTAGGAATAAAAATTTATTTATTATGTAAGTTAAACATGCATAAACAAGTTCAGTATGAAAAAGCTTTTCCTTAAAGAGTATTTGTCATAAAAGCGTATTTTTTAAACTTCCTGAAGGGCGGAACGGGATATAATATATCCCATTTAATTTTAATTCCCAAATGCCACAATGACACCGGAATTTTGGAATCAAATTTTACTTTTATTACATACGTGAAGAAAATCTTTGACTTATTTGGAAAAAAAAAATTGTTGTTAAATCCCGGTGTGACTCAATGATTTCAACATTTTAGAAACATAAGTACTTTGCCTCTGAAAGGGCTAATTTAATTCCGTCGTCAACCAGTGGTAAATCGCCAAATAAACGACATTTTCATTTTTTTTACGGACGTTATATCGAGGTTCCGCAGAAACTTTTTTATAGACGTATATATCCTCATGAGAAGAACATTCTGTAATTTTTTCAAAAATTTCTGGGTATGCGCTTATGGAGACCTTTCTTGTTAGACACTGGGACGGGATGATTCGGGGATGATCCCTGATTCGAATCCTGACCCGGGCATTTTCGCCCAGTCCGGAAAATTACCTCTCATATGATTTCTTTACCAATTTAAATAATTGTGTCAAAATTAATCTAGTGTAATCACGTTTCCAGTATTTACTGAAGGTCCTATTTTTGCGATTTGTTCTGTTGAGCTGATTCAGATATCAGACAAGATGCTATTGTCAATAATGTTAACTGGATGTATTAGTTCCGCCATATTCGTGCGGTATTCCTCAGTTGGTAGAGCACTGGCAGTTTCAACCAAGATATCCCAGGTTCGATTCCTGGCCCGGACTTTTAAGCTCAGTTGGGAAAATTACATGTCATATTATTTATCTTAGCCTGAATTGTTTACATTGTGCTATTTATGTGTTAAATAATAAAGCAAAAATGTTTAAAAAACACATGAACTTAAACGTAATACTTTACTTTAAAACATAATTTAGTGGTAGAAGGGCAACATACATTTCTCAAATTAACTAATCAAAATTACAAAATAAAAGGGAAATGATTTTTAGTTAATACATACCATTTATTAATTTCTACAAGAAGTAATTTATGTTTTACCAATTAATAAATTATATTAAGGACAGAAATTTAAAATTTATAAACTTGAACTTTTAAAATTCGGTACAGATGTCGCGGATTCATCGGGGTTCCTTTTTGGTGGCAAAATGACAATGTCTAGCCTGGCGTGATAAGCAGAAAATTTTCCTTCATATGGAAACCTGGTGAAAAATTATGTGTGTTTTATTATAAAATAATTTTTTATGCTTATAATAAAAAATGTGTGTTTCAAAATAAGATTGGGTTTGTTTTATAAAAAACATGTACATGAAAACTGTTTCATGATAAATAAAAGTAACATGTTGTTTTTGCATGCTATGTCTAACAGATATTCGATGGGGGTATTTTCTCCAAACAAAAATCGCACCAATCACGATGCGTCTGTGACATCTGTTTCATCAATTTTTACAAGCAATATATCAGATACATACATAGATAAATAACAAATTAAGAAATTTTATGGAGTTTACGATACCGGGTTGCATTCTTTAAAATCAGTTTTCTGAGTTTGTGTTTTTTCGATATATCAGTGTGTTCTAATTGACAAAAACTTTTCATTTTACTCTTTATTTTTTGGGAGATCCTTAAGGTTTGTTTGTTTGGAAGATTGGATTTCCAGTAATATATATCGTTTATTTATTGTTTTTAAGAATTTCTATGTAAATAGACATTTTTACTGCAATTTTTAGGTATGCCATGACATTTTATTTATTTATTCTTGAACATATTAACTTTTACGAAATTTGATACAATCTTAAGAAAAGTATGCAAAAATAAAGATTTCAAAATTAAAAAAAATTAAGTAGAAGTGTAACTTTTAAAATTTTCGTTAAAAAAAATTCCAAAAATGTTTTACAACACAAATGTATTTTTTCTTTGTTAAATGATTTTTTTTAAATAAACCCATTTAATAACTTGCGTATAAGATAAAATACTCAAATATTAAAAATAATCCAAAAAGTACAGAGTCCCGAATGGTTAAACTTCAATTGTTTATTTTTATGAGCGCTGATTGATATTTCATAAATTAATAAATTATATTAATGTAATGTATTAAAAAATAATTTTCCATTATTAAACTTCAATTGTTTATTTCTCCGATGAATAACTGATATTTTAGATATGACGTGTTTGAAAAATCTTTGCTAAAAAGGAAAATTGTTAATTAGGACTTTTCTTAAGCAAGTGACAGAAGTTATTTTGATTTAATTTTGCACTCTTTGGATTATCAGATAACTAATAAAAACAAAGTAAATTAAAATAAGATTATTTGTTATTTAATATCTTATTTGACGAGCCTGCGTATGTATAATTTTGAAATAGTTTAATGAACATGTTTTATTTTACCTACTGGGACGTAATATGAATGATGTTACATACAGATTGGACGCAAATTAAATTAAATGATAATTAGAAAGAATGGATATATTAGATAATGGATAATTAGAATGCCGGATATTTCAAAACATATAAATATATTATAGTTATGTAGAATAAGAATAATGTTTCTTTCAATGGTTGAATGTAATTTATTTTACTTCATGAAATGTGTGAATACATCAGAACACGCTAATTTGTACAAATAAGAAGTTTAAGCTCTCCAAAGAGATTAAAAGACACTAATTGTAATATGACATAATTTGTGAATTGATAAATTCTTTCATCTATTTTAATTCATAGAATAGTAATATTTTCTAACAATTGCATGAAAATTACATAATTTTCAAAGTTTTTCACATTTTACTACTTCTGAAATCTACAGGGTGTTTCAGAACTTCTAAGAGGGGTAGAGTACATCCTGACAACTCGAAATCATATAGCAATGTGGGGTCGGAAATGCTTTCCTGAAGCGGTGTTGTACACAGAAGCACCATAAAGAAAAGAGACCGTAAGTGAGAAATCGTTTTAATAATACATGGAAATAAGCAAAAGGTACATGGATTAAAATAAGTGTTCAAAGTTGCTTCCACGGGCTGCAATGCACGCCTCATATCTCCGACGCATGGACATCCGAACATTCTGGAATACTCCAGGCGAATTTCGAATTTCTCCGGCAGCTACTGCGATTCTTGCAACCAGCTCCTCAGCATTCTCAACAGGGGTGTCATAAACTAGCGATTTCATATGACCCCAGAAATAAAAATCAATACATGATAGGTCGGGTGACCGAGCAGGCCAATGCTCGGGACCACCACATCCGATCCACTGTTGACAAAATGTGACATCCAGGTAGTTACGAACAGCTCCGCTATAATGAGCAGGGGCTCCATCGTGTTGGAACCACATTGTATGTTGCATCGATGCAAAAATCTGTTCATCTCTCAAAAGTTGTGGCAATACTTGCTGCAGAAAGAGCAAGTAGTTATCTCCGGTTAGACGACACGGTAACAGGTAAGGTCCGATGAGGTGATCTCCCATAATACCGGCCCATACATTGACCGAAAATCGAATCTGTGCTGTCGTATTGCATGCGGGTTCTCGACCGCCCAGATATGGTCGTTATGCGAATTGAAAATTCCTTCCCTTGTGAAGGATGCCTCATCGGAAAACAACACTTCAGCAGGGAAGTGGGATTTGTAGCACATTTTCCAAGGTACCACTGTGCGAAAGCAATACGAGGTGCATAATCCTCCGGTTGCTGTGCCTGGACACGCTGCACGTGAAACGGATGCATGTCTTGTTCTCGGAGAATCCTCCAGACGCTGCAAGGGGAAGCCCCGACTACGTTTGCTAGACTTCGTGTACTCGTTCTTGGATTCCTCTGTACATGCTGCAGCACATTCTGTTCGACGGTTGGAGTCCGTGCTGTTCTTACCCTGACCCTGTCAGCTCTTTCAAATGAACCTGTCTCAGCTAACCTCTGCTGCAGTCTTGCAAATAAATTATGACTGGGAATACGCCTCGTCGGATATCGTTCCGCGTACAAACGCTGTGCGGCTGGCCCACTACAATTTGCAGCCCCGTACACCAAATGCATATTGGCTAATTCTGCGTTCGTGTAATCATCCATCCTACTAACTTGGCGTTCTTGTGCGAAATGAAGATTCCCTGCACGAAAGCTAAGAACTTTCGCACAACGCCATCTACCGCGACAGGAAAGAATTTCTGACTGCCCATTGGTGTATGATTTTGGTTCGTCAGGATGTACCCTACCCCTCTTAGAATTTCTGAAACGTGTAACTGAAACACCCTGTATATAATAAAAGCAAAAGCTGGATTTTTTGTCAAATGCCCTGATCTTTCTACTGAATCATATTTATTATTATTATTTTATTTTTAACTGAATGCTGTTCATTTGTCGATGATTCCGCACTAGGTATTTAAAAAAAAATTCTATTTTTTCATTTTATTTTTAATTTTAAAACTTTTTTTTATGAAATGTTTGCAAAAATTTAAAAATTAGATGAAAACGTTCTAACCATAATATAAAATTATATTGCCTCACCTCACTCCACCAATCAGATACATGATTCCATTAGTGAAAACGGCATTACATTTAAATGGAATTCAAATAATTTATACCTTTTCAAATGATATAGTGTTAAATTAAATCAGATACATGATTCCACTGATGTAAACGGTATCACATTTAAATGGAATTCAAATAATGTATACCTTTTCAAATGATATAATATTAATTTATGTACCATTCTAGAAAAACAGTTCACAGATTACTTATAGAGAAAATTATATTAAATAATATGTGTAAATAACAGTAAGTCATGATATGGGTATTTCATAATATGTGTTTTTTCAAGAGTTATTTATGTTATGTGGAACGAAATTGCTCGATTGGGGAAAATCGCGTCATTCCGAAAACAACAGATGCATTTTCTTATATGAATATAAACTATTTTTCTCTGACTGATTTTTTTATGACGCTATATTCACTGACCTTTAATTTCGCATCTAAATAAACTAAACTTACTACTATTTATTTAAGCATGCACAGAGTACAGCATTTCTGAAAATTAAATCATTTATAATAAGTATTCAAATACACTGAAGTACATTAAAACAATTCCTTAATGATTTTTAAACTCAGAAGGAATGGTGAAAAATGATGTCATTTTTGAAGTAAAAGATGCATTTTCACGTATGAAAATAAAATATTTTAATACGATTGTGTCAATATACAGTCATAATTATTTGCCAGGTTTCTGCAAAAAAACTCCCTACTATATATTTAATAATCTTGGTTTGATATGCGACAAACAAAAACAAACAAACAGACAAAAAAACAAAAAAAAAGTTTAGAGAAATTATATCATGTGGAGGTAATTGTTCATATATTTAAAATACAAGCAGAATTTGTTTCGTGATTTTCCCTCATCGTTCTACTGTACCAATTGTAATTTATTCTTAAAGATTCAAGTTTGTTTATTGTATATGAGCCCACACTAGGTATTTAAAAAAAAATTACATTTGTATACTTTGTTTTTAATTTCAATCTTTTTTAATGAAATTTCTTAAAAATCGTGACAATCACGTTACGCTTACGCTTGTATTCACAATCTACCTCAGCTACCGGCGAAGCGCGAGACACTCGGTCTAAATCTAAAATACTATACAATATTAATCTAATTGGACGTCCGATACAATCAAGTCCAATCAAGTTAATGGGGAATACGATTTGAACGGTCGACCGAGATTATTGCGCTTAACCGGGAGTTGAGGTAGATGATGAATATAAACATTATTTTTACAGAAAAAAAGGAAATGTATTATTTTATCTTTCTGGTTTCATCTTTATTGATGCTATTTTCTCATTCAATTCAGAATAAAATATTTTTTTTACTTCAATAGATTACGTTGAAGGCCACCAACAAGCTTAAGACCACTAAAAGTTAACTGCTACGCTTTTATAAATAAAGAAATCATCCACTTAAAACATGAAACTCCTAACAATTTACTACAATTGCGTCTAAATGGCATCAAATTTAGAGATTTTTACATCCTTGATCTAGGAAATTAGATGCCAAATTTTGAAGAAAAGAAACGTGAAAATGACGTCATTTTAAAAAAACATTTGACTAAAAATTTCCTTCAGAACGTGCATTTTCATTCAGAGAACGAACACTATTTGTCTATTATTACGTCTAAAAAATTAGCATAACTAAAATTAATTAACTTTTAAAAAATTAACATTACTAAAAATATTAAACTTTAATAAAAAATTAATATTACAAAATTTATTTAATTAAAAAATATTAATATAACTTAAATAGTTAACATTACTAAAATTATTTATTTTCGTTTAAAATATAACATTACTATAATTAATTCACATTACAAAAACTAACGAACTTTGTTTACAAAAATAAATTTACTAAAACTTTTTGACATTGCTAAAATTAATTAACTTTGTAAAAAAAGTTGCATTACTAGAATTGTTTAACATTACTAAAATTAATTAACTTTGTTAAAAAAATAACATACTAAAGTTATTGAACTTTGTTAAAAAAATATCATTACTGAAATTATTTAACGTTACTAATATTATAGCAAAAATTATTTAACATGGCTAAAATTATTTAACTTTGCTTAAAAAATTAACATTATTAAAATTATTGAACTTTGTTAAAAAAATTAACATTAATAATATTAATTTATTTTGTTAAACATTTAACATTATTAGAATTAGTTAACATTTAAAATAAAACTTAATTTCTTGCTTTTCTAAACAGGTTTCGAAAATTTTTTAAGTTTCGTTTTCAACCGAAAAAAAAAAAATGTTAAATTCCTGTTATTCCAAATATTTTCCTTACCAGCAATCTTTATCACCAAGAACGAGCAGCAAGAACAGGAGCTGAGATGTTTTTTTTAATATTTTTTTTTCAAGGCTGGAGGCCTATACCCCTAGCGCAGATAATTGCCGTAACAAATAACCAACCAACCAACCTCAAGGCTGGCAGGCGTGACATGCTGGGTTTGAACCCACGTCGCGCTCGACAGCCTAACCGTTCGGAGTTTCCCGTGGTTTCTTTGAACTTGCGTGAGGCTACGTATAGGCCGGTTAGGTTTCCTTAAATAAACTCTCCGGAGTGCAATTCCTCCCCGGCTCTATATCCATCGCTCAGAAAATTGGTCATAATAAACACCAATCAACCAATTAAAAGATTAACGACAGAATATGTAGTCATTATCATTTGAATGTCATTACATTTGAATATAATAATTCATTTTATAATACTTTAAAAAGTATTCAGGTAATGCAATACTCATTTCAATAATGGATACAGCAAGAAAATGAAGCCTGCGCTTTTAAATAAAACGACATATTATAACTATATCTTTAATGAGTATTGTAATTTCAGCCGCTCACAGAAAGACATAATGACATTTTGCATATTAATTTAAGTGATAACAAATGACATTCATTTAAGGTATAAAGGCAGAATTTATATAATTACATATTTCTGATTACAAAATAGTATCTTTATTTATAGTATGTTCATAAAATCACAAACCTTTAAACCATAAATCAGTATAGTAATATCTGCTTTGAACAGAATGCATATATATGTGACACAATATAATTAGAAATGCAATATAATTATACTATCAAATGTATGGGTTTAGAAATTTAGGTGACATGTATATTTAGTCATGAATGCCAAAGTGTTGATTACCTAATTAACAATTAAAATATGAAAGATGGAGAATTAATGAAACTAAAGTTATTCATACATTATGTTTTATTATGGATTAATTTACATGTTAATGAAACAGTAAACATAAGTTCAAAATTGTTTATTAAATCATAGTTTAATAACACATACTTTCTAAAAAAAAATAAAAATAAAAATAAAACAATAAATAAAGGATTTAAAAACTCATTATAATTTGTAATTAAATGTTTGCAGTGTACATTAAATAGTTATAATCAGGGATTAATTTGCGCCAGAGCCTACCGAATCCCAGCTCCAGTACTTCTTTATTTTTAGTAAAATTTTAAATATTGGCCAGAATTCACCAGAGCTCATAAACACTGCGCTCCGGAGCCCAGTGCAATTACGCTTCTAAAAAACGAATCCTAAATAACCCTTTCTTTCCCTCCCATCTCCATTATTTTGCCTTCTTTTGTATCAGAACACTTATAAGTGACGTAATGTGTCACTCACGTCAGAGAATGAGATGAAACGGGCTCGATTTTTATTAGCACTTTCCAACCTAGTTGAAAAGTGCTTATGACTTCGGTTTGTCTGGCCGTCTGGCCGTCTGCCGTCTGGCCGTATGGCCGTCTGCCGTCTGCCGTCTGGCCGTCTGGCCGTGCTCTAACTCCCGTAAATATGCTCGGATTGCTCTGCAATTTTTATATGTTATTGTCGTTATCTATAGCATGTTCCCTATTTCAACGGAAGTGTGTAGCACTTATAGTTTTTTTACAGGGACACTCAAAAGAATTCCGTTACATTGCGGTCTATGGGGAAAAATTATTTGCGGTTTATTTAAATAATGTTTCACTATTGTAAACGCATTGAAATTTATATATATCACTAAGGTGCATTAGAAGAAGCTTAATATGGAACTCCAGAAGGATAATTTTAAACTGTGCTACGCGTTTCCTATGTAAACTAAAATTTAGCATCCTATATAGTATACATACAAATCTATAGATCATATACAGGGTTGAATAAAAGTATTCGGATACTTTTCCGAATATTGTATCTGTTCGAAATTCCTGAAATTATGTTTTTAAGTATGTTATGCGTTTTCCAAATTGTTTACTTAGATGTTATCTTTTAGCTTATTAAACGGTATGTTTTGTAAAATTATTTTGGAAGCGCTGGAAAGTGCTACATAATCTATGCTTGACGCATGATTTTTCATTCTTGTTATATGAGTCTTCGGGTTTGAGCAGTCTCGAGCTCAATCTGTCTTAAATTCAAAATTTTATTTATTTCCATTTCAAATCATTTTAATGCTATTTTGATAAGAATAAAGAGTAAACAGAAATAGACTTTTCTACTCTACATAGCTGCGAACTATTAATTTTTTGTGTTAACACTATTTATTTCTGAATCATAATCCTGGGCTTATTTAATCACAGAATTCTGCGATTAATTAACATTAAGATTAGGCAAAGGTTTCTACTTAGATGTAGTAATAACTAAAAAGTGGAATAATTGATAGCTAAGTATACGTAGATAGAAATATTTAAAATTTTTATTTTGCTAAATAAAAAATAAATAAATAAACAATGCTTTAAATTAAAAAATAATGTAGGAAATATATATATGCAGATTGGAGTGTCGTCTGAGGGGGGGGGAGGGAGGGTACACTATGGGTGTTAGTACTTCAGAATATTAGGGCTCCGGCACTTTTTTTCTTAGAAATTAAGCCCTGGTTATAATATAAAAATATTGATATCTTCCATAACATTTCATGTAAATTTATTATTAGGGACATACATATAAGTTTCGCTATTCTAAAACAAATATCTACTTACAGATTCTGTACGTTTCTCAATAGACTAAATGTACTTTAACATTGTTTTACTCTTACTAAGTGCACCGAATAAAACCGTTAAAGCTTTTTTCATTCTTCTACATCTGGGGTGTCCAACCTTTTGGCAATATCGTGCTGCGTTTGAGGCAAAATGGTTATTGGACAAATAATCTATATCAATGAAAGCAGTATAAAAAGGTTATAAAACATATAATTTCCAGTGCAATAAAATTCTAAATATGTCCAGGAAAGTTATATTCCATACCTCTAGTTCCGGAGGTGCTTTTAAAATTCTAAAGTAAATCGGTCAAAACCTTTCTTAGCTATAGCTATAGAACATTGTGTTGAACTAACTTAGGTTCACAAAACCTTTCCAATTCCTTTCGAATTGGAAAGTAAAATTTCTTAATAATTGTCGAATGTAGAATGTACCAAATATTAAAGCATTGTCACGCAGTTTCAATTCTCAATTCTGCAGCATCATTCCATGAAATGGGACTAGAATATTAATGAAAATCCTTATCGTGATCATAAACCAACAGTAGTACATTTTGTACTTATATGATTAACACTTTGGGGACGAGCGACACGTATACGTGACGCATAAGATACTCAGAATCTTCGATTATTCCCACCAGTAACTTTTTATTGTAAGCTTTACCTTATTTAATGATGACATTTCTGCAATTCAATTAGGCGAAAATTTCTGTTTTGAAAAACCGGTGATAAAAGATTAAAAATTCTGTAAAAGACGCTCGTCGCGAAGAGGTGAAGCAATGACTTAGGAATATACCATTCCCTTAGCAAGTTACTGTTATAAAAAATAAAAAATAAAAAAAAATATCAATGAATTTTACCTATGTGACATCAGCTGCGGATATTATGAAGGAGATTTAACTTCATATATTATAATAGAACACCCCCCCCCTCCCCAATTTAAAGTATAAGCTTTCTAATTTTCGGTAACGAGAATTTAATTATCTGGTTACAAGTTATTTATTCCGAGTTTCATTTTCCTAAAATTTAAAATCTCGCTTTATTTCACCCGTTAATATCTGCTGACCGCAATTTCATTTATTTTAAAAAAAGTGTTTTGGCAACAGTGAGGAATATTTGTTCACAGATGCACTCTACATCTATTTCGACCGTTAGTGTATCTGCTGTCAATTCTTGTGCCATTCTTTCTTTCTTTTTTTAATCACATGGCCTTTTACTTGCCATATATTGTACATCGGCGCCAATTTGTGATATTTTCAGCTCTCATATTCCGCTTTTTACATAGTAACCTTTTAGGGCGGTTTCTTGCATTAATTCACTGGTTCCACTCAGCGGTTTTAATCGGACTGGCATTAAATTTAACAATTGCCATTTGACTTAATCTCATTTGCCTTACACTAACGGATAAAACCACATGTGTCTCCTTGGCCTTCTGTATCGCCAGAACATATATTTTTGGTTAATTTCTATTGCTATTTTTCGCCAATGCCTCATATGAGCTGAGAAAGTTGTAACAGTTTTCGACACAAACTCAGTACCTGCTCTGTGTAATATCAACTCAACATGTAATAGCTTTCGCCTCCTCTCTAGCCCCTGCGTTAGATTGCCGGTCTTGGATTGCGTAGCATGTAAAAAATTTGGATTACCAATAAACAGAACATGTATTTACAAACGAAGACTCCTTTCATCTTGAATAATAGTAATCATGGCTCTAGTTTATTTTAATTTTCTAATAAAAATAAAATCTCATGGAAATGTCATTCCTGGATATCAACCACAGCATAGGTATATAAGAAATAAACACCAATAGAGATCAAATATATTTCAATTCTGAATCCGCTGATGTCCAATAAGCAGCCTTTTTTAAAGATATATAACCGCTGAGGCGTGGCTTTTGCATTTCGTAGGTAATGTCCATTTATGCTAAGATACATTTTTTCTCGGCCGGATGACGCGTTGGACAGCCCAGTTCTGGATTGTAGTATAGTTTAGATGGCTTTAATGACACAATCATTATCCCATTAAGCAGACTACCACCTACTATAGAAAGTTAAATTAAGTTTTTTTACCTTCCACTTTTGTATTTATAATCAGCTAAAATCCACTTTAAGTAATTAAGCTTTCTTAGGGTCAAAGTCTTATATAATTCAGTATGCACTTTCCCGTTTTCATCAGATGTATTCTCCACTTTAGAAACCAGTTTACCAACAGACTAGTGTTCTCGTTTAGTGTTCTCTCCGAAACGACTAGTGTTCTCTCTTTCGCTATTATCGCTCTTACATTACTTCTGAATAATCGCATAATTCCAATTTTTTACATCGTCGAATAAGAAGTACAGTCGTCCAAAGAAAAAAAAATAAAACACGATATATTTTAATCCAGAAACTGTCGCATAAAAATACGCAAACAGCCGTTTGATTAAGAATTATTTCTTCTTTCAATTTAAGTTTAATATTTAAGATTAGGGGACGATCTCCTTAAAAAAACTTTAAATTTTCAATAGAAACACCTAATTTTGATATCGTATTTTAATTCTTCTGAAACCTTTACCCAAGGATACTGAAAAAGAAGTCATTCGGTCAATTAATTTACGAATTATGAAGATGCAAAGTTTTGAACTCTTAATGTTAAATTCATTTTTAATAGTTGAAACACAAACTCCAATGGGTGTAAATTTTAAAGAATAACTCCAAAAAAATCAGAATAAGCTGAATTTTTGCTTAAAAATTTTTTTTTTTAGATTCCTATATTTGAAGACATAAAAATCAATTTATTTTTCCAATTTTATTGGTTACAATATATAATTTTCCAAACATTTTCCAAATATATATAATATATATATATATATGGTCATGTATATTTTGAAATAAAATTTCTTTAAAAACACGAGCTCAATTTAGTTACTTGTAAGAGGTTTTTAAATAATTTTCAAACATTACTGCTTTGGAAAAGTGAACATGAATACCATTAAAGGCATAAAAGTAAAATACTCCTACAAATTGCAATTACTTAAATACACCAATTGGCTATGTGTCTAATTACGGGAGTTTAACCTTAAAAAAAAAAAAAAAAAAAAAAAAAAAAAAAAAAAAAAAAAAAAACATCACTTTGGCTCTAAACTGAAAAGACAGATTTTACTTTTATGTTAAATCTAAAATTAATATAATTTTATGTTGAATCGCTTAAAAATATGTTATTTCAGAATGTGCTTGGAATTATAATTTTAAATATATTAATCTATCTAGCTGTCTTGCTAAGACGATTAAGTAACTCGATTTGCATCAATCTGATTGCTAATCATCTGAAATGTTATGATTTTTTTTAATTAAAATTTATTTATTTTCTTTTTTTTCTGGGCAAAAAACTTAAAAAAAATATTTTTCAGTATGAAAGTTGATTGTCTGTTTCATAGAAAATGGAAAACAAAAACAGGAAAAAAATTATTATTTATATTAACTCTTAACAGTTTACAGAATGTAAAGAATATTATTTATATTTTTGTCATTGTGTTTAAAAGAAAATTTTAAGCATACTTTCGTAAATTAATTTATAGTAATACTGATTTTTTCTAATTTATCTTTATCTGTAATCTCTCTTAGAAAACGCTACGTTTATGGTAAAACTTTAGGTTTATGAAATCTAAAATACAACATTATTTCCAAATCTGAAAAATGAACATGTGGAAAATGAGCTAACTTCTTTTTTTTACAGATGTATGTTTACTTACATACAGCGTGGACAGGAAATCCGTATTAATTGTAAAAATTCATTAAAAAATTATCAATGGTACCAGAAATGCGGTTTACACTAAAATCACTAAGTATGATGGTTTTACCGTTTTTACCCACCCATCATACGTAGTATAGGCCTGTAATCGATTTGAAAATCGAAATATTTTTTTACGCATTTACACGTTTCAGACACTGGAGATTCTGAAAAACATATTTTTAGAAAAAAAATTGTCGTCCGTCTGTCTGTGTGTGTGTGTTTGTGTCTATAAACGCTCTAGCTCCCGAACAAATTGAGATAGAGACTTGGAATTTGGTATGTACTTATTATCTAATAATGGGAAGAAACTTATTGAATTTCAGTAACCTCGATTATCTGGAATTATTTTTTCCGGACTCTCGAAATATTCATTCTGATAAAAGTATATAAAAAATTTCGAAATTTCATTCTGATAAAAGTATATAAAAATTTTCGAAATTTTATTTTAAGGAGTGACTATAAAAGACAATAAAGAAACATAAATTTTGCATAAAGAATAAAGTCCATCGGATAATGAGTTGCCGAAATATTTGTAATCATATTTTTCCACATTCTTCGATTTTTCATGACCCTGTATTTCATTCAAATTTCAATTCAAAGATATATTTTAATTGGAAATGAGACGCTTAATCCGACGCAGTAAACCGTTAGTTAATATGATTATCAATTTTGAAGTTATAAGGATGTTTCTTTTACGCAGTTCAGTAATAGAGCATTTAAAGCGAGGCTAACGAAAAATGAAGGCTTCGCTTTACGCGTATCTTTTTTCACAGACCGCGGGAGTCACGTGATGCTCGAATGCACCAGTGCAGGTGTACGAAAAGAGCATCACGTCACTCTAGCGGTCTTTAAAAAAACATAAGTGAAATGCACCGCGGTAGCCTGTCTTTTTCGTTAGCCTCGATTTAAAGATTATGACGTCATCAAGCCACGATTTTATTCGAATTGCAATGCATTTTATAAATAGTTTACACATGTTTTATTTTTATATTTTATATTATGCATATCCATGATGGGTAAGTATTACGGTGGCCCCCCAACGACTAGTTTTAAAAAAGGTTGCAGTTGAAAAAGAACCGATAAAAGGCGCAAACGCGAATGAATCTTTCAAAAGCATTCAAATGAGCAAACAATGAAGGATCTGACTACTCATTGGGTCCCTTATTTGATTTAATGTTTAATTTGGTAAGTAAAAAAAAAATGCTCGTCAAATGTTCCCTATTAATTTCGTAAATGCAGAAGCGGCAACTAAAGTTTTTCAAAAAATTCGACATGAAAAAATCATTTAAAGAAGAAATTGATATCTGGTACGCAGCATCTAGTTTAACATTCTAAGTTAATGATGCATAATGGAGTTGAATAATGGATTCATAGAGTAGCCGATTATATTTCTGAAGTGAAAACTTCTTTAGGCGCGTTGGGCATTTTTGAGATGGGAAAAAACCACTGAATTCGCGACACTGTTACCGACACCACTGTATATGTTGCCAATTCATACAATGAAGCGAAAGTATCAAAAGGAAATAGTTCACGTGCAGAAAGCGAAATGATTGGTATTATGAATAAAAATAATTCAGAAAATAATTTCAAGATAAATTTAGCACGCGCGGTGAAAACAGATAAAAGTCATTCAACTCGCGAGACCAAATCAAAAGATGAAAATGAAATAACAAAACACGGAAAATATTATAATTTAACGAGCACGAGAAAAATCGACGGAAGTAATACAAAAAAAAAAAAAAAAAAAAAATGAAAATAATGAAATATTTCACGAAAGTTTTAAGAAACGTGGTTACCGATACGGAAATGAAGTGAAATCATTTTATAGAAAAGAAAAGTTTGTTGATGTTGATAGAAATTATAGATACCGCAAACAATACGCGCAGTATGAAGATAGAAAAAAGCATAATGTTCACGAATACCATAAACAAGACAGGCGGCAAAGAAGTCATCTTTGGAGTGATAGGAAGCGGGAACCCTATTTTGCAGATAAATGTTATTACGAAAGATATGAAACTAAATATCATGGAAGAAATTATGAATGTATTGAGAGTTGTTTAAATTGTGGATGAAAATTCATAAGTTTCATTGGTATTCATTTCAAAGAATACCAATTAATTAAATTTTATATTTCATTTATTTGTAAATTTACGTTTTAAGCAATATATTGCAATTTTTGTATGTAAAATAATATGCATTATTTTTCATGTACAATAGCGCATTAAATGAAAATTGTAATATAATTTTTGTAGTAGTAGTTTATAATAATGAAAAAAAAAAAACACTTCATTTAAAAGTATTTTCTGCACAATAAAACGTTTCCTGACGATTCAAAAAATACACATGTAATTGTTCAAGTTTTCACTTCTGTCGGCACTCCCGGAGTGCCATTTTTTTATTTACGTAATTCTAGAAGATGCAAGTGTATCAGCACCCTCTATCGATAACTTTTGGAAATATAAATATAGTTGCTTAAACAAAATGCATCCAATTTATGTTTTTAATGTATGACGCATCTACATCTCATTTTTTGCACTTATATTAAGAATTTTAACACAAATTTTGTCCCCAAAAATATATGTGTTATTCATTGTTCTAAAGGTAAAGAAACTTTTTTCGAAATCGTGGGTAACTCGGAAGACATTTTTGTATGTTTTTGTTGCTGAAAATTTCATATTATCATATATTAAGAAAAATTTGTCTTTTTTTTTTTTACAGCATGAGGTATGACACATATTAAAAATCTAACGTTTGGAAGGTGCATATTTTAAAAAAAAATGTTCCAATGTCTTACTTATTTAATCTGTAGAAATATAAAAATATGATGTTTGTATTTATGCAATATGCTTGGAATAACAGAGAAACAATTATTCACATGTTCGTGAGTAAAAAAAGAAGTTTTACAGCACTTGTTTTATAAACAAATATATGTTTATATGGGTTTTTGTACATTTAAATTTATTTACTTGAAATATATTTCTCAAGCATTTTCTCGTTATTTTACATAAATGTTAGACTTTCTTTAACACTTATTTTAAGTGTTCTGATATCGTGCAGTGCATTAAGACAATTTTATTTTTAAAAAAATACCTTAAAATGTATTATATTTCGACGATCTATAAAATATTCATATTACTATTTTTGAGGCTTTCATTGCTGAACATAAGCCAAGATAAAATTATATAACTCGAATGTAAAATTGAATTATTTTTCCTAAAATAAATTTCTGACCTATACATACTAACATTTTTTTCTGAGGAATGTTTATTAGAAATTTGATAAATAATGAATTTCTTTTGCAAATTTAATATTGAATCAATTGGATTTTACCGCTTTATTTAAATATATTCAATTTGTTTCCTTCTCAAACTTATGTATTAGCATAATTATATTATTCATTGCATTAAGATATTTCAGAAATATAGAGATGGAATTCAAGCATTTCATTAAATCTAATATACCTTCTCTACTAAAAGTTTATTTCAAATGTTTTTCAATTTTGAAACAAAGTTAATGGATTTCAAGTTTGAATATTATCATTCACATGTTAATATTTTTACATTTATTTATTAAGCTGCTATATAGATGAAAATCAAATGATTTTCAATGCAAATTTTAAAATGATAAAGGGTTTTCTGTAGGCTACATTTTTATTACTTGAAACTATGATGAATATATTCAACTTGAGATTATTTTCTATCATTAGATTCATAGAAGTGTTTGCAAATATTCTACTTTATTAAAGTGTACATGTTTACAAAATCGCAGTAGGAATTCTTGATCAAAAGTATATATCTTTATATCTAATTTAAAACTCTAAATGAATGGATAAAATTTTCGAGTAGTTCCGATGCAACCAACGGTATATTTCTAAATGAAATTAAAATATACTCATTAACAAAAGTTTACAATGAGAAATATCTTTAAACAAGGATGAACGATTTTCAAAAATTTAAAAGAATTTCATATGTAGTATAAATATGTTTTTATTAGCCACTCTATAAAAATGAATAAATAATAGGAATATATGATAAGAATGCTATAATGGTGTTATGTATTTTTTTATACAAACAAGTACACACTATAGTGATCAAATTTTGAGTTTACAGAAAGAATAATTAAAATTTCAAAGACAATAGTAAATATTTGAACATATTTGTAAATAATTATCGTAAGTATATCACAAGGGTATTTAGAAAATAATTCTCTAAATATTCAGTTTTTTAATTTTTAAATGAACATCTTCCTTGTGCCTGGAAAATATCTTTTCGCTAATGAAGTGTTCGTAAAAGATTTTGTACCTTGAATAATAATAACTGTTTTACGATACAAATAAATATCAAATAAAGAATAATGTGGAATATGAATACGAGAGGTGTAACAAGATTTAATAACATAAAACTTTCTTATAAGATGCTACCTTATTTTTTTCTTAATTTCAAAAAGTGTTTTATAAAAATCACTAATATTATAAAATTATATTACAACGGCTATTAAAAACTTGGAAATAAGTAATTCAACAATATTAATTTCGATATACTAGGTTAGTTTTAGTTGTTAAGACTGATAACTCACTACTGATATCATATAAAGAACACTGTAGATATAATAAACACATTCTCGTGAAATTCTAAAACATGAACTGTAGAAAAAATAGATAAAACAAACAATCGATAGTTATAATTAGAGTTGAAACAGTCGTAAAATAAATATATTGCGTCAAAGTTTCTTGTTAGAATGTTTCAATTTATAACAGAGTATCAAAATTCTTTCAATAATTTAAGTGACAATGATTTTTACGTGGATAATTATTAAGAACAGTACTTTTCTCTTATATCACGGGCCAATTTGTGCAAAGTGTTTTCCACATTAGCTATTTAAAAATTGTACTCTTCATTCCTATTGTATATGTTAAATTAATCTTAACAAAAGATTATAGTTTGAAAATACTAGTCACACGTATTTAAAAAAATCTATGGCCCCACGTTCCCTGCTTATATTCATGTTCACCAGCATCTTCAATAATACAGAGTATTAAGTGAAAGTATGTACTAAAATACGGCAGTACGGATATATAACTTTGGGTCCAGGCATCGCCCGCCTGTAGGATACACTAAACAACACTCTTTAAATTTATTTAAATGCTCCTAGAATTGTTAAAACTACTTCTAGACCTTTTTAACACTTTCCAACCTAGTTGAAAAGTGTTTTTAACACTTTCCAACCTAGTTGAAAAGTGTTTTTAACACTTTCCAACCTAGTTGAAAAGTGTTTATGACTTCGGTTTGTCTGGCCGTCTGTCCGTGCTCTAACTCCCGTAAATATGCTCGGATTGCCCTGCAATTTTTATATGTTATAATCGTTATCTATAGCATGTTCCCTATTTCAACGGAAGTGTGTAGCACTTATAGTTTTTTTACAGAGACACTCAAAAGAATTCCGTTACATTGCGGTCTATGGGGAAAAATCATTTGCGGTTTATTTAAATAATGTTTCACTATTTTAACGCATTGAAATTTATATATATCACTAAGGTGCATTAGAAGAAGCTTAATATGGAATAGGGTGTGCATAGCACTTATACTTACTTTACAGGGACAGTCAAAAGAATTCCGTTACATTACGTCTATGGAGAAAAAACGTCTGCGGTTTATTTAAATAATGTTTCACTATTTTAAACGCATTGAAATTTATATAAGGTTCATTACAAGAGACTTACTAGAGAATATTGTGTGTATAGCAGTCATCGTTCATTTACAGGGACACACAAAAGAATTCTCTACTGTATGTTAACAATAATTCCTGGAAGTGCGTTTTAAGTTACTGAATGCGATTTTACTTTTAAATCGCTTTTTGTATATTACGCGGTGTGTATAAATTCTGTAGATCCTATACAGGGAAGCACAAAAGTTCGGGAACACATTTCCGTATTATTTAACTCCAGACGGAGAATTTTAAACTGTGCTACGTGTTTCCTAACTGAACTAAAATTTAGCATCCTATGTAGTATATATACAAATCTATAGATCCTATACAGGGCTGAATAAAAGTATTCGGATTACTTAGATGTTATCTTTTAGCTTATTAAAGAGTATGATTCGTAAAATTATTTTGGAAGCGTTGGAAAGTGTTACATAATCTATGCTTGACGCATGATTTTTCGTTCTTGTTAATAAATAGGTGCATATCATAAGCATTGATTTATAGACTGACAATTTATTTGGAGAAGTTTTACAGTAATTTTAAACTGTTTTCTACGGTATCATGTAATATTTGTCTCAGGACCGAGTATGATAAGCATTTACATTCTAATGGAAACGAATATTACTGGTTTTTAATTTATATTTAATAAAAAAAGCTTTTAATAATAAATAAAAACAACGCGGACATTTTTTTAAAACATTTTCTTCAAATTAAATTTTAAACGATTTATAACTGTGGATCATTTGCTAGTCTAGTTTCAGGATATCCACAGTATTCTCCATAAATTCTTATGTTTCAAATATAACAAGATTTAAAGTTTAACTTCATACTGTAAAAAAATACAATTGTTTTTATATCTAGCTCTTACATTTCTGAATTTTTAAGATAATATAATATAACCCCGTCCGAGAATAAGAAATTTTGAAAAGTGTTTTTTTTATCTACAGAAACCTCAGAAACCAAAAGATTTCCAATAATTAAAGACCCATTTATAAAACAAAGTGTGGTTCCTTTTTTGTCTTCTTTCAGAATATCTATACTACTCTAAAGAAATATTTATGTTTCAAATATAGCGAGCTTTAAAGTTTAACTTTGTACTGTAAACAAAGACAGTTGTTTTTTAATCCAGCTTTTACCTTTCTTAAGGTTTAATATAATATAATATAAAATTGTCCGACTACCAGAGATTCGGAAAAGTGTTCCTTTATCTACAGAAACCTTAGAATCCAAAAGATTTTCAGGAATTAAAGACCCATTTAAGAAACAAAGTGTGGCTTATTTGCTAGTATTCTTTCAGGATATCCACAGTACTCTGTAGAGTAATAAAAAGAATGTGTCAAATATAGCGAGCTTTAAAGTTTAACTTTGTATTGTAAACAGAGACAATTGTTTTGTAATCTAGCTTTTACCTTTCTTAAGATTTAAGATAATATAATATAATATAAAATTGTCCGACTACAAGAGATTCGTAAAAGTGTTCCCTTATCTACACAAACCTCAGAAACCAAAAGATTTCCAGGAATTAAAGACCCATTTATGAAACAAAGTGTGGAACATTTACTAGTATTCTTTCAGGATATCCACAGTACTCTCTAGAAATATTTATTTGTCAAATATAGCGAGCTTTAAAGTTTAACTGTGTAATGTAAAAAAAAGACAATTTTTTTTTTTATGAAATGTAATTTTCACAATAGGGCGAAAAAGTCCATTTGGGAAGATTACATGTCATTTGATTTCTTTACCAATTAAAATAATTGTGGTAAAAATAACCTAGTGTAATTGTTTTTTAATGTAGCTTTTACATTTCTTAAGGTTTACGATAATATATCATAAACTCGTCCGATTACAATAGATTTTGAAAGGTGTTCTTTAATCTACACAAACATCAGAAACCAAAAGATTTCCAAGAATTAAAGACCCATTTATAAAACAAAGTGTGGCTCATTTGCTAGTATTCTTTCAGGATGTCCACAGTACTCTCTAGAAGTATTTATGTGTCAAATATAGCGAGCTTTAAAGTTTAACTGTGTACTGTAACAAAAAAAATTCTTTTTTATAAAATGTAATTTTCTCAATAGGGCGAAAAAGTCCATTTGGGAAGATTACATCTCATTTGATTTCTTTACCAATTAGAATAATTGTGGTAAAAATAACCTAGTGTAATTGTTTTTTAATCTAGCTTTTACATTTCTTAAGGTTTACGATAATATAACTTAAACTCGTCCGACTACAATAGATTCTGGAAGGTGTTCTTTTATCTACACAAACATCAGAAACCAAAAGGTTTCCAAGAATTAAAGAACCATTTAAGAAACACAGTGTGGCTCATTTTCTAGTATTCTTTCAGGATGTCCATAGTACTCTCTAGAAGTACTTATGTGCTAAATATAGCGAGCTTTAAAGTTTAACTGTGTACTGTAACAAAAGACAATTCTTTTTTTATGAAATGTAATTTTCTCAATAGGGCAAAAAAGTCCATTTGGGAAGATTACATATCATTTGATTTCTTTACCAATTAGAATAATTGTGGTAAAAATAACCTAGTGTAATTGTTTTTTAATCTAGCTTTTACATTTCTTAAGGTTTACGATAATATAACTTAAACTCGTCCGACTACAATATATTCTGAAAAGTATTCTTTTATCTACACAAACATCAGAAACCAAAATATTTCCAAGAATTAAAGACCCATTTATGAGACAAATGTTTCTTTAGCTGCCCAAAATTTTCGAAAAGGTTTCAAAGTAGTTTTTACAAAAGCGGGAAATATCCAAATTTTCTATGTCATCAATTCTCAAAGAAACATTTTCATGTTCAACAAGCATGATAAATTAAAAGCATTAACATAACCATTAAAATTAAAAGCGTTAATAATTAAAATTAAAATAATATTATGTTGTTATTCTTGCATGTATAAAATCTGTTACGCGGCTAAAATTGTTTTCTCGAGAATTGATAGCATGAAAAAAAAAACGATAATCCGATTAGAGAAAACCGATTAATACACAGTAAAAGCTAATGTGAAACGTTCTCGAAGATTACGGACAGTAAACTAAATTTTTGTTTCATATATGCTTCTTTAAATCTCTGAAATCCATTGGTTTCAGAAGCTTAAGGCTATTTCCAAAGGGGATACTGTGGCGGATGTTCTTATTCAGAAACTATGTAATCGAAAGAAGTTTTCCATTTTTTTGATAAAGGCAGAAAATCTTTCAGAAAACACTGTCAAAGTCAGCGTTGTGAATGGAATTCTCGATGCTACAGTGCGAGAAAGAAGAAAAACGTGTTGTCACGTGACACCAATTGCTTATAACTCAATGAGCAATGTATTTATTAAAAAATAATAATAAATTCATTTTTTTTCCAAATCGCTTCAATGGTCAGGCTTTTCGATTTTATGCTTTCACGTTTAAAAAGGAATCAGAAAATGTGTCAGAAAATTTTGCGTTCTTGGGCAGGTCATTTGAGAACCACCTTAAGAAAGATAAGGACTATATTAAGAAATATTTGTCTTTTTCTACAGTAGTATGTACCAAAATACATAACTGATATAGAAGCTTGTAGTGTTTAAAGATGTTGTTTAGTAAACACTCAGAAATGTCTTGAATTTTGAAGGTTTGTCTGAACCTGTGTGTGATAATTCTGAACCTGTGTGTGATGATTACTACACAAACATCAGAAACCAAAAGATTTCCAAGAATTAAAGACATATTTATGAGACAAATGTGTCTTTAGCTGTCCAAAATTTTTGAAAAGGTTTCAGAGTAGTTTTTACAAAAGTGCGAAATATCCAAATTTTCTATGTCACCAATTCTCAAGGAAACATTTTCATGTTCAACAAGCATGATAAATTAAATGCATTAAAATGTTTATGTTTAAAATTAATAGCATTAATAATTAAAATAAATATAACATTATATTGTTATTCTTGCATGTATAAATTCTGTTACGTGGCTAAAAATGTTTTCTTGAGAAATGATAGCATACAAAAAAACGATATTCCGATTAGAGAAAGCCGATTAATACACAGGAAAAGCTAATGTGAAACGTTCTTGAAGATTACGGGCAGTAAACTAAACTTTTGTTTCATATATGCTTCTTTAAATCTCTGAAATCAGTGGCTTAAGGTTTCAGAGGCTTAAGGCTATTTTCAAATACAAAGGGGTTACTTTGGCAGGTGTTCTTATTCAGAAATTATATAATCGAAAGACGTTTTCCATTTTTTTGATAAAGGCAGAAAATCTTTCAGAAAACTCTGTCAAAGTCGGCGTTTTGAACCGAATTCCCGATGATACAGCGCAAGAATGGAGAAAAACATGTTGCCACGTGACACCAATCGCTTTTAACTCGATAAATATTGCATTTATATTAAAAAAAAAACTCATTTCGATTCCAAATCACTTCACTGGTCAGGCCTGTCAATTTTATGCTTTTACGTTTAAAAAATTATTCAGAAAATGTGTCAGAAAGTTTCACATTGTTGAGCAGGTCATTTGAGAAAACCTTAAGAAAGATAAGGACTATATTAAGAAATAAGACTTTTTCGACAGTGTGTACCAAAATACATAACTGATATACAGCTTGTAGTATTTAAAGATGTTGTTTTGTACACTCAGAAATGTCTTGAATTTTGTAGGTTTGCTTGAACTGGTGTGTGATGATTACTCTATTTGATTACAATGTAAAAGCTTATTCTATCTTTTCCCAAAGTAATATTTCCGTACTGCCGTATTGTAGTACATACTTTCACTTAACACTGTTTATTATTGAAGATGCTGGAGAACATGGATATATCATGCATGATACTGATGCTCTTTAATTTGATAATATCGTCATTAATATTGTAGGATAGATTTATTTGGTTAACTTCCGACTGTTAATCTAAAGCAGTTATTTGCTTAACCAAGTTTGGAAAACTTTGTAACAGACGAAATATAATTTGGCGCAGGAGATTTTATTATTCCATCCCTTTTGATGAACGCATCAAAACATGTCCTGGGTAAAACGAAGTTTTGTGTTTTGGATCGGGTATTCGCTTGTATGCCAATGTCAAAATTGCATCTTCTCAAAGTGATATGATATGAAGAAGCTGCACATATAGTAAACGCATTATATTGACGATGATTTATAAGCGGACACTTGATGTCAAGCGCACAAGTGAGGTGTATGTTCTCAATAAAAAATAATTACAACAATGATTATAACAATGAAATTTAGCAATAAAAACATGTTACTGAATTTTTTCTTGTTTTATATTTAAAAAAAATCAGTGTTTTATTGTGACATTAATATTTAAAATATAATTGTGTTGGTAAATACAAATATTTAAACGTCTTTTAAAATATTGAATAACATTGAAATGTAAATTAGTTTGTCTTTCAACACAATAAATTAATCACATTTATTTCATTAATTCTCAATTTTATGCGCTTGAATTGTTAATGTAATAATTAACTCATAGACATTCCTGATTTAATATCAAGTGAGTAATATATCAAAAACAATATTATTACTTATAATTATTACTGGTTTAACCATAGAAGCATTCTGTTGACATTAGGTATTACTATTCTGATTTATGTATAAAGGTTGGCGGTTTAATGAATATACTCTAAAGCGATGTATTGTTGTGGAATTTGAAGTATATAATTAAAGCATATCGGCATACATTAAGGGAAGTATCTTTAATTCAGAATTCATTTAGGTAAGGAGATGAAATGATATAATCCACTTTGAAGGTGAATATAATTACAACAATCATTATCCATGCAGTGATCAAGTTTGCTGTATTTAAACAAGACTAGCCTTCATTTTCCTGTACGTCCAATATTAAGCTTTGCATTTCATTAACAACGTTACCACATATCTAATATATAATTTAAGCTAGTTAAATACTGAATATATTAAGTAGCACTATTTATTTTATTTTATTACGTAACTATTAAGTAAATCATTAACAACGAACTAAATATAAAGTTGAATTATTTTAAATTATAATGAACAGATGAAAGTATTTTCAACAAGGAAAAATATATTCAATGGCTGGAGTACCATAGTTGAGATTTATTCCAACAGAGCGAAAAATGCCGTGCCCAACACTCGAACCTCGGTACTTTGGCTTGCCGTGCCAACGCTCTTCCTACTGAGCTATCCCAACGATATCCTGGCTGGCATATCTGGCCTGGGAAAATCTACAGAATTAAAAAGAAAATAATTTATTTTTGAACTAACTATTTATTGTACTATAGATTTCAGTTTAGGCATTTTGTAGCAACATGTTCTTCCCTAATCATCCGATATAAATAGCTTCTGTCATTTTGCTTATTTATAAAATTTAAAGCACTATTAATTGTTTTTTAAATGAATATTTACTCAAATTTCAAATAATAAAATGCCAACTGGTCCCATAATTCTCTAGTGAGGGAACTAAAACAAAATTACAACGATATTCGGCTTAAACGCACACAACAAGGAAAATCTTATTTCTAAATTATTAATACAATTTTTAAAGCTAATTTATCCATATGATTTAGTTCATACATTATAATAAATATCTTAAGTAAAAACCCTTTTAATAAATGTTCTGTAAATTTGAATAATGTAATAAATTACATTTTAAATTAGAATGTTTGTGTCACGTTTGAATTTGAATCATAATTAACATTAAAGAAAAATCAAATAACATTTGAAAAAAAAAACAATTACAGTTCTTTGAAGGATTAAAAATTCAAAGGTTAAGGGTTGTCCATTTTTTCACTTATTGGGAAAATTGTTTTATTATTTTCAGAGCATGTAAATCATCGACAAAGAAAGACTTGTATATATTTAAATCATCAAGGTTCGATCAAAATAGATTGACACTTTAAATTCAAGCTCCGTGAAATCAGGGTGTTGCTTATCATTATTTCGTTTTTCGGCACTTTCCTAATCAAATTCTTCAAAATGCTTAAAACGCAAATGTATGAGTGTTTCATTAGATGTTTAAAATGATTTTCATCAAAATATAATTTTTAATAATGGAACGCTTACTTACATCTATTCCATAGTTTCAAAGTATCTGTGATACTTAATAAATAATTTTGTGATAAAACGTCAAGTGAAATATTTCGCAAACAAGTGATAAAACAGCAAGTATAAATCGGTCAAGTGCGAGTATAACTCGTGCTCAAAGGGTTCCGTACATTGAATTTATTAATTGCTTTTTATTAATTTAAAAAAAGTCCTAATACCCCTAATTTAGTTTCAGTAGGTGCGGAAATAGGAGTGGGGCATATTTTTCCAGTACGTTTGACTATATCTCTGAAAATATATAATACCTAAATTTAAATCAAATATATTTTTGAGTTTGATGTTACGAGATCTTTCGAGCGATATCGTACACGATATATATATATATATAATTTTGCTTCAAGTAACTTAATATCTCAGCTAATTACCGACAATTTTTTCGAAATTCATTATCAAACATCCTTGGATGATTCTGCGTCGATAGATACCTCAAGCGCCTGCCAACTTCCTCGCTGACCACCCGAAAAGTAAAGTTTGTTTGTAACGGAAATATGCGTTTTTCTCAAAAAATATGCTAACTAGGAAAATCTCTATATTTTTCCTGCAAGGTTTAAATAAACTTCTACCACCCCATATTTTTTTCATTTTTTTAGTTTCAGTAGATTTGAAAATAGTAGGGGGTGAGTAGTATATTTATGTAGTGCAATTTCTACGATATGTCTGAAAATGTAATAACTACATTTAAAACAAATATATTTTTGAGTTCGGTATTACAAGATCTTTCACATGATAAACGAAAATAAAACTTTTTTTTTCCAAGTGACTTAATTGGCTCCCTAATTTTTCTTAAACATATTTGTGAATGGCTTATAATCTGAAAATATGTTGGTAAATAGGCTTAATAACTTTCCCAAGTTTGAACTTCCCCCCCCCCCATAGCTTACGAGAAAAAGGGCTCTGACAGACGGACAGACAAACACAGGAGTGATCTTATAATGGTTCCGTTTTTACTTTTTAAGTACGGAACCCTAAAAAGAGGATACATTTCAAAATATTAGAGTGTGTTAAATTAAAACGGAACAGGATCCGTAGAATGAAATTGCAAAGTTTATTTCAAATTTTATCCCCAAAACTACACAAGCACGTGTCCGACTGTTTCACCAAGTGGTGACTACCTTGCTCATAGAAGTCTTTTAGCTGAAATCAGAACCAATTTTGAACATTGTCTATCACTTCTCTGTTCGAGTACTTAACGGTGACACTTCAATGTCTTTTTCCTCGGACCAAAGATGGAAAAGTCATATTGTGAAAGATCTGGGTTATACAGTTGGTATTACAACACTATCCATTGAAATTTGAGGAGATTCCCACGTGGAAGTTCTTGTGTCCATCCTGCACATGAGTCAATGGCCTTGGATGTTCTCCGCATTCTGCCTTCATTCTCCGATGGACATTAGGAAATCCAACTCCTTCTGCCACTAAATAAAAATAACACTGCATTGCTCTTTTTTACTCGCAAACATTCTGCAGATTCAGAGGAATAACAACAACCGGCCTCACGATACTGTTGGCCAACCGCTAGCGCATATCACATGCTTCTGCGCGACTACCTACGGCAAATCCATTTCCGCAGTAAGGGTTGCCTTCCTTACTTCCCACCCGACCACCACGCACAGTTTCACCGCACGCATACAAAAATAAACCAAATTATAATCATTGTTTCATTTTCATTTGATCTACCCTTATATATCACGAGTCACTATTAACATAACACTATTAACGTGATTATTCTTTCTCAAGCACCATCTGTATGAAATGCAGTTAATTTAGCTAGTGCAAATACTTTTATTATGAAAAATAAGTTCTCAATATTTATGTACAAATTGTTTTGTTGTATATTTTTTATGTTTGAGATTCTCGTATATTGCTTCAGAAATTTTTCTATAGTCAAAATTTTCATAATTGAGTTTTTGTGTATTTTATAATAAATAATATTCAAGTGTAACATACATGTTTGTTCATGTAAGAGTTTCCAATATTTATGAGTAATGGTGAAATGACGTATTTTTCAAATTTTATGTGACAACGCAAAAGAAAAACTGATTAGTTTGAATGAGTGCTTTTGCCCATTCTGCTCTAGAATTCTAAATTTTAAATAGGGTAATGTGTTTCTACTGATGGAAATCTATTACCAATTATAAATGTTTGAATTTTATAATGTGATTTATAATTATACATTATCAGAAAGTTTAGTTTATTATTTACTCATGCCAGCTAATTCTAAAGCAATAGAAAGTAACTTTATAATTCATATTAAAGTTTTCAAGCTGTAAATATTTTGAAGGAATATTTATGTAATTAATGACTACATTTTATCAAATATCTTCTAAGCAGTAAAGTTAAATATCAAGCTTTTGTTGAAGATAAATCGATTTAGATAATAAATAGTATTGAAAACATCTGTAGAAATAGAGTTTTGCAACAACAACAAAAATCTATAAAACTCTGACCAAAAGTTATCCTTGGGCATACATAGAACAAAAATACAGGGTGTCCCAAAAGTCTCCGTACACTTTCAAAAATTTATTTAAAAAAATAATAGGCCCACAGCAAAAATTATTACAACAGTGCATAGAGTAACTTAAAAAGTTTTTTCTACCGTCTTAGTAAACTTCAACATGAGATCCTTTCGTACCACGAAGAATATCAAGACGATATTCCAATTCAATCCACGAACGTTTTTCATGCTAACGTCAACAGTAGCACTGCTGTTTGGATCTTTTGTTTCAATTCCATGAGACTATTAACTTTTGTTCAGATTTCATCAAACAGTTGTAACTACTGTTGATGTTAGCATGCTGAAACGCACGTAGATAGAGTTGGAATATCGACTTGATATTCTTCATGCAACGAAAGGATCTCCTTTACAAGTATACTAAGTTAGTAGAAAAAACTTTTTAAGTTACTCTATGTACTGTTGTAATTATTTTTGCTGTAGGCCTATTATTTTTTTTGTAATAAATTTTTGAAGTTTTACGGAGGCTTTTGGGACACCCTGTATATAGTAACAAACTATATAACCTCCTTCGTTGGAAATCGATTCAAAAGAAACAAGACGAAAAATCATGCATCCGGCATAGATTATGAAACATTTTCCAATACTAAAAGAATATAAGGAAATTTAATTTTTCCACACGATGAAATGATATCTAAATAACCAATTTAAAAAATACATAACGCAATGAAAATCCATTTTCAGCAATTGCTGTCCATATTCGAAGTCTTTCGTGCATCTCTGTATATGATCTACAAAATTTGTAAACAACACCTAATGCAGTAAAAATTACATAACATTTACATCACAAAGGAGCACTTCTAGCTATTACTGATCATAGTCAGTCCTTTAACTGAATTCGAACGATAAATCCTACGCACTCCATAATCTATAGAAAGTAAGTTGTGTTGAATCTTAGATGTATGAACCCATTTAAATTTCATCATGTTTCCAGTGTCATAACATGTTCAAAATGTACCGAAAAGAATTTTCCTGCATAGCTCAGAATGTAAAGGAATTATTTTGTACATACATGTAATTGAACTATAAGTGCTACAAATTGTATAATCCGGTAAAATCATGCTGTAGTTCATCTCAGTAACGCATATTAATTTCATTATGTTTGAAATATCGCAATATCAATAACTAGTCGTTGGGGGCCACCGTAATACTTACCCATCATGGATATGCAAAATATAAAATATTAAAATAAAAAATGTGTAAACTACTTATAAAATGCATTGCAATTCGAATAAAATCCTGGCTTGATGACGTCATAAACTTTAAAGGCTCGATTACTGAATTGCTTAACAGAAACATCCTTACAACTCCAAAAACAATAATCCTATTAACTAGCAATTTATTGCATCGGATTAAGCGTCTCATTTCCAATTAAAATATATCTTTGAATTGAAATTTCGATGAAATACAGGGTCATGAAAACTCGTAGAGTGTGGTAAATAGGATTACAAATATCTCGGCAGCTAAATATCCGATCGACTTCATGCTTTATGCAAAATTTATGTTTTTGTATTGTCTTTTATATTCACTCCTTAAAATAATTAATTTCGAAAATTTTCATATACCTTTTATCAGAACGAATATTTCGAGAGTCCGAAAAAAAATAGTTCCGGATAATCGAGGTGACTGAAATTCAATAAGCTTCTTCCTATTATTACATACTAAGTACATACCGAATTTCAAGTCTCTATCTCAATTTTTGCGGGAGATAGAGCGTTTACAGACACACAGACGGACGGCAATTTTTTTTTCTTCTACAAATATGTTTTTTGGAATCTCCATTGTCTGAAACGTGTAAATCCGTCAAAAAAATTTTCGATTTTCAAAACGATTACAAGACTTACCCTATACTACATATGATGGGTAAGTAAAATGAACCGCAAATGATTTTTCTCCATAGACCATAATGTAATGGAATTCTTTTGTGTGTCCCTGTAAATGAACTATAAATGCTACACACTTCATTTACAATACCGAACATTTGATAGTTAAATTCAAAAATGTATAAAAGTTTAATGACATTCCAAGTATATTTACGAGAGTTGGAGCACGTCAGACAGACAGACAAATCGAATTCATAAACACTTTTTAGAAATGAAAAAAAAAATGTTATTCACAAGTAAACGAATTTTTATGTGTTTTTTTCCACTGATTATAGTATTTGGGCTTCTAAGTTTGTAAATATGGAAACAATTTTATAATTTATGAATAAAAAAGAGAAGAATACCAGAAAAACTGTTCCTTACTTATGTTGTTTTAAGTAAGAAACAAGGTTACGTGGTATCTAATTTGAACAAAACATTCATATTAAACATATTTTTAATAAACATTTATGAAATTAGTACTTATACACGAACATTTTTGTGTTTTAATTCCATGCAAATGGTAATGTAGTATGGTATCCGCATGTAATCTGGTATTGCATGCAAAAACCACTTAAAGGTGTATTCAAATCCAAACTGTTTATTTTGAGACGCATTTTTAAATTCATTTTTGCTCTAAAATGCATCTAATTGGCAGGTTCTCGTATTCAGAAACTTTATAATGTCCGTATTGTCTAAAGTTTTTGATAAAGGCAGAATATATTTCAAAAAATGCTATGAAAGTGGATATTTTGATCCGAATTTCCCTAAGCAATAGCGCTGGAAACAAAACAAAAAAAAAATTATCGTACTGTGAAAATAATCGTTTGTAAATCAGTTTCTAATTAATTGAACGAAATATAAAAAACATGGGTCCCTTATAAATCTCTTTATAAATCACGCCGCCAAGTTTCATGTTTTTAGGTGCGTTCGTAATTATATAAATACGTAGCATCTATTGTCGTCGTCTGGTTCGTCCGAATGTCTGTCCGTCCGTCCGCAATATAACAAAGCAAAAACGACCCAACCGAATGGTTTGAAATGTAAGATATATTATCTTTGCAGATTTTTGTCGAGACATTTCAAGTTTTATGAAAATCTAATCAAAACTTTAGAAAATATTAATAAGAACATTTATTAAGAATTTAGATTTTTTTTTAAATCGGTGCTTTCTTGTTATAGGAGCTTCCGAGATCGAACCGTCAAGCGACTGAGATACTTGTTTTATGACAGAAATGAATCTGCAGACGAAAGAATTCATTTCACAGAATTAAAAATCATCAAGATCTGAATATTTATATAACTAGCTATAATACGAACATTTGTCACGTTTCACGTACAATTTCCAACTTGTTATTTTTTTAAATGAGTCTGAAAATGTGTCTCAAAATTTTGAGTTGTTGAACGTGGAAAAAAATATATATTTTTTTTAATACCGCCTTCAGTCGCTAACTTTATGTCATTTAAGTAATGAACGAAAATTAGAAGGTATTGTTTGAAGAGGAAGGAATAAACTGACTTTTGTGGTTATTTCACAGATTACAGGCTTTACCTTTAAGAAGCATTTGTGACAGAAAAAAGTATATTTGGAAAAAGCTTGACATTTGTTTTTTGAAATGACCGATTCAATTTTAAGGCATTTTTGCTTTATCACGCTATAGATGATAAATCGCCAAATATTCCTTAAGTTTAAAATTGTATATGGGTTACAAGAACAATGGATGTAATTATGCACCAAACCATGCTCGCCAAAAAAGGCTAACTGACCGTGAAAAATCTAACAATGATATATTTAAACACCAAATGGTAGAAAATAAAATATAAATTAGAAATGTAATACATTTTATTTCACCAATTCTTTTTTCATGAGTTTATAATCTAATGTTAATTAAATTGTGTTTATACGTTAAGCAGACAAATTAGAAGTCCTGGACAGATAATTTAAATAATACTTCTTTCTGTCCTTTTGTCATATATGAAAAGAGAAACAAAGCAAAAATTATATATTTTAAAATAAAATCACCAGTTCGTGCTTTTTACCGAACGTGAGTAAAAGGTGAATTTTCCATAATTCGGTTCTATGCTCCGCACACTACTGTAATTGAAAAAAAAAATCATTTTGGAAAAATCATACATTACAGTACTGGAATTAGGTGTAGTTTTCAAGATATGCATTGAGTGCTTACAAAAGAGTGTATTTTAAAAAAAACTATTTGTACTTTTTTATAAATTATTTTTTCGGAAACTCTAACCTGCCTCATAGGCATAGTTAGGTACCTTGATTACCCAAACAATGCAATGGAATTTTCACTTTACAAAACTTTTATTTTTTTATTTAACATCGAGAGCATCTTTTTTCTGGTTTCTATGCTTTAATTTTTCGCATTACAATAACAGGAAATCTATTTCATATTAACCACATTTTAAGCAATTCCCAAACTTTTGGTTGCGGTTAATGTTTTTGTAGAATAAATTGGTTCATCAGAAATTGCCTTTTTCATTTTATCTGCAGAAAAATAAAATCCTACATCTTCAAATGGAAAATATGTGAAGAATTCTAGGTAAAAAACTAAATGAAACTAAATGTAAACAGTGATTTATGAGAGTTAGTGTAGAGACCAACATTTGGTTAAAACTTTTGTTGATGTAAACCACCTCATGATGTATAACTCAGAACGTGTAGACTCCAGTTTCTGTAAAACAATGTTATCATTAGCATTCACTTTCAAAATTCTATAAGACATTTATCAATTCCTTCGTGACGAGCATTGGGTATACATGACTTATAAAATACTGAGAATCCTTGATTATCCCCACCAGTAAGATTGAATAGAAAATTTTGTCTAATTTAATCATAGCATTTCTGCGAATAAAAAAGAAAAGAAAATCTGAAATATCAGTGATAAAAGATTAAAAATTATGTAAATTATATTCATTGCGAAACGATAATAAGAGTACATTTCCACACAGTATAATAGAAGGTTATTTTATTTTTATTACACCGCAATATTATTATATTTATCATTCTTACTAGGAATATCTATTACTGCTTTCTTATACACATTTTGTGCGACACTTTAACCTGTTTCGCAGCACAGAGACAGACTATACAATCACTATACATACACTATATATACAGGATTTCCGAAAAGTGTGGAAACGGTAGAATAACTCGAGCAATATACATCAGATTGAAAAACGGAAAATATGTGTTCAATAGTTTTGAAAAATCTATTTAGTGATATCAGATTTGCCCCCCCCCCCCCCTCCAACTCTGTCTCCTGGGGGGAAACGGGAAGGCAATTTTGAAATATTAAATGATAACCCCCCATTTTTATTGCATATTCGGATTCAACTGGAAAAAATACGTAACTTTTGTATTTCACCTTTTATTCAGAAAATAGTAGATTGCCCTGTAATCGTGTAAAATGCAGTGAAAAATGGTTCCATTGAAATGTCTGGAAACGTTCGAATAACTCGAGAAATATGCACCGTGTGAAAAACGGTAAAATAGTAACTGTTCAATGTTTTAGAAAAATGGTTACTTTGATAACCCTAAATAGCCCTAAATAGTTTTTCTAAAATATTGAACACGTATCTTTCCGCTTTTTCAATCCGATGTATATTTCTCGATTTATTCGACCGTTTCCAGACTTTTCAATGGAAACGATTCTCATTGCATTTTACTCGATTATAGCACAATCTACGATTTTCTGAAGAAAATGTTAAATACAAAAGTTACCTATTTTTTCCCAATCCGAATCCGCAATAAAAACGGAGGGTTATCATTTAAGATTTCAAAGTTGTCCCCCTTTCCACCACAGGGGGGCAACATTGTTGGGGAAACTTTGATATACTTCTTTACCTCATTTAAGATATTTTTATATATGGAATTATATGTCTATGACTAACGGTTTAGGAAATAGCCATTGGACACCGTTGAGAGTGGACACTCTCTCTCTATATATATATGTATAGGGTGCCTCAAAAATGTATACACAATTTATTAGATAATACCTGGCATGTCTTTCCTTTTTTCAGGTTTGACAAATAATTCTGAAACCCGACTAAGCTTTGACTAACGAAAAGGTTTCCTGAAGTATTACTGAAAGTTCGAAAATGTAGCTGTAGCAGTGAAGGAGAGAGTTTGCAACAGATCCCACTTCGAGACTTACAATGGCTGGAATTAGCGTTAAGTTTGAAGCAGATGAAACTGTTCATAACGTTTACAAGCAACATTAGTGAATACCTCGGTCATTAGAATTGCAGTAATCGAAGAGAGGATGACAGGTCGAAGTTCGCGATTTCATTGGTTCACATTAGCAGCAGTGCCTGGGCGAGAAAGGTTATCACTTTGTATACAGGCATTAATTTTGTGAACGATTTTTAAAGTAGTTGTAAGTCACAATTTGAAAATTTCTGTTAATTAAAAAAAATACGACATAATATCATTTAATTTCTGCAGCATTAGTTTGGGTAATTTTAAACGAATTAACAATTTTCCATTAAAAACTGAATTTTCTTATTGAAAAGTTAAGTATACCCTAATGTTGTTTTGCCCAGCTGTTATTCCATTAGAATTTTTTTTTTAATGGAAACAAGATTTCCTATAAGGCTATTAACGCAACTGAGTGCGTAGTTACAATTGCTTCACGTTTTGACATTTCCCACGGTAACTATGTGTGGATTATAAACAACAATATTTATTTCAGGTTATTCAAATTAAAATTCAGTGGCAGCTGCATGGATATAAAAAAATATATAACCGTCTTATTTTTCACTATTTTAATATTATGTTTATTATCACTCAAATCTTCAGCTTTTGACATTCCGTCTCTCGATATATATATTTATAGGGTGCCTCAAAAATGTATACACAATTTATTAGATAATAACTGGCATGTCTTTCTTTTCTTTTCAGGTTTAACAAATCTGAAATAATTCTGAAACGAGACTAAGCTTTGACTAACGAAAAGTTTTCCTGAAGTATTACTGAATGTTCGAAAATGTAGCTGAAGCACAGAAGCAGTGAAGGAGAGAGTTTGCAACAGATCCCACTTCGAGACTTACAATGGCTGGAATTAGCGTTAAGTTTGAAGCAGATGAAACTGTTCATAACGTTTACAAGCAACATTAGCGAAGCCCTCGGTCATTAAAATTGCAGTAATCGAAGAGAGGATGACAGGTCGAAGTCCGCGATTTCATTGGTTCACATTCTCAGCAGTGCATGGACGAGAAAGAGTATCACTTTGTATACAGGCATTAATTTTGTAAACGATTTTTAAAGTAGTTGTAAGTCACAATTTGAAAATGTCTGTTAATTAAAAATATACGACATAATATCATTTAATTTCTGCAGCATTAGTTTGGGTAATTTTAAACGAATTAACTTCTTTACCATATGCAATAGAAATAGATCACGAACATAATTTCTTCTAAAATAGTGGTAGAAACAATAAAATTTATCCTATACGCTGCGAGGCCTTATACCCTAATGTTGTTTCGCCCAGCTGTTATTCCATTAGAAATTTTTTTTAATGGAAACAAGATTTCCTATAAGGCTATTAACGCAACTGAGTGCGTGGTTACAATTGCTTCACGTTTTGACATTTCCCACGGTAACTATGTGTGGATTATAAACAATATTTATTTCAGGTTATTCAAAACAAAATTCAGTTGCAGCTGCATGGATATAAAAATATATATAACCGTCTTATTTTTCACCATTTTAATATTATGTTTACTGTCACTCAAATCTTCAGCTTTTGACATTTCCGTTAATAATAAAGTAGAGAAAAGGATCTTTAGATATCGGAGTATAGTAACAAATAACATTAAAAATAACACACACTCACACACACACACACATTTCAGATTATTCAAAACAAAATTCAGCTGCAGCTGCATAGATATAAAAAAATATATAACTGTCTTATATTTCACCATTTTAATATTATCTTTATTATCACTCCAATCTTCAGCTTTTGACATTTCCGTTAATAATAAATTAGAGAAAAGGATATTTAGATATCGGCAAAAGATATTAACAAATAACATTAAAAATAACACACTCTCTCTCACACACACACACACACACATATATATGTGTGTGTGTGTAACTCTACTTACTTAATTTTATTTAAATCTAAAATTTGTTTAGGAAACATTTTTTTAAAAACAATGAAGAAAAAGGTAAACACTGCATAGAAACCGTTCTTGGACACAGGTTTTGATGGTTCTGACCAATAATGTCTTCCCAAGGTTACATCATTACTTCAAGTGTTGCAGACAATTTTCAGGATTTTAAGGGGTTACATACGTTCTTATCTTTTTTTTTTTTTTTTTTTTTTTTTTTTTTACGGAAATATTGGTATAGTGAGTAGAAGTATGGAATAAAAGTTTTAAAGCGATGTCTCAGTTATTAAGAAAGATATGAGCAAAAATATGAGCTTGCGCACGATCGATAAAACTCAGCTCGCCGAAAAGATTCTACTAAAGATTATATACTCGCTTATTGAAGATGCAGATGACACAGGAGGGTCTACAGTATAGCGCAAGAATATTAAACTAAGCGTATGTGGGAAAAAGTATTAGTTTATTTTTTTCTTCTAAAAATTTAAACTCGATTTTTTGGAAACTACATTTTTCAATATGCGCAACATGATAACTTGAACGATTTTTAACATTTTTGGATAAAGTTTGCGCTTATTTAAGCATAATTACATTGTCTGAAGTCATCGTGCTATTTTTGAAAATTTAATTTTATATATTTTTTCAATAAGTTTAGAGATAAAAATTTTACACGAAAAATGATTTTTTTTTTCAAAATAGCGCATTTTTGCTATTTTTCAAAAATCAAAAAATTTAAGCCGATGACCCTTAGCTACAACCTTATTTTACAAGAAGAAACTAAGATTTTTATATATTTTTTGTTTCTACAGGAAGTTAGCAATCTGACCACCGATCCTGGATATTTTACGTAATATGTGATCAAATTTAACAAAAAGAAAAAAATATATATAATTTAACAAATTACAATAACCATTGGAAAAATGTTTCGAAAGCTTTAAAAAAAAAAATACCGTACTTTCGTGTTATAGCGGCCTCCACAATTATGATTATGGCAAGGTTGTAGTTATGATTTAGCCAAGATCATCGCAAAGCTTATATATGCATCCTATATACGCATATATATATATATATTCCAAATTTTCCTATATGTGCCATATACGTCATTATACACATATTATTTACGTCTTATATGTCGTATATACATCATATACACATGTCATATATATACATCATATGTGCATCATGTATGACTATAACTTGGCCACAAACGTCAAGAAATGTTATATATGTATCATATATTATTATAATGTCATACATGCTTTATAATTTGGCGATAAATCTTGGTCGCTTGGCAATTCATCCTTGGGGGTCGCTATAACACGAAAGTACTAAATTTACAATATATAACTGAAAACAGAAGCAAAAATATTTTATCGGATCCTTCCTACAATAACTTTAACTCTTGTTTAGATTCATGTCTAGACTAAAATTATTTTGAGAAAATTAAAGTTGAAGACCACGTTTTTTGCTGTATAACGCGATTTCTCATCCGACGTCATTTTTTGAATTCGGCTGTTTTTCATATCTGATAATTTGCACCTATTCGTTTTGTAATTTTAACATTTTTGTAACGATTTTATGCATTTCTTTTGACTATTCAAAGAAAATTCTTCTAAAGTTACAGAATTTCGTTAAAAACACTTTAAAAAGTCTTCTAAAGTTTCAGAATTTCGTTAAAAACGGTAAAAAAATAAATTGCGAGCATCAAGATGTCCATTCTCGAGAAAAAATAACAACCATTTTCCCAAAGGTTAAAAAAATATATATTTTTGAAATGTTTGAAGCAATAAAGAGTAACATTGAATTATTAGGTTTTCAATTAATTTTACTCTCTTCTTAAACCAAAATCCCAATATATGTCATTTTTTCGCCGCCGAGAACGTATGTAACTACTTAAAATTACTGTATTACGGAAATATCGAGTTCATCTTCTGCAACACTCAATATTTGTCCTAGGAAGAATTTATATATTACCCAACTGTTGAACTATATTACTCTGATTGGACAAATGACGAAATATACTTTATCCCATGTATTACAGACCTGATTTCCTCTTCTTACTCTCTTTCCCGTTGTTTAAAACATATTAGATTTTCCACTGAATCACCAAACGGGATTAAATTTTTGCCTTTCTCTTCGTCAATTAGTTACTCGTTTATATTTTGTCTGCTGTTTCTCTCATGTTCATTCCATATTTTAAGTCTTCCTTGTTTTATTTTCAATAATGTATCACTTTGGAGGGTTTTTCGTAACCGCTTCTGGCTTTTTTACCTGAATCTTACTTTTTAACCCTCTGACCGCCGAGCAAAAGGGCAAAATTGCAATGTTGTTTTCTCTTTATTTTTTTAACACGTTTACGGACACTTGCGGCTATAGCCGTCAAAGCGAAGTTCACAATGTGGCATGACGGCTATAGCCGCCCAAAACGAAACGGTCGTTTTTAGACACTACGGCTATAGCAGCACAAATGTGCATTTACCGGCGTACAAGTAGAAGCCCAGTGTCATGTTTTGGAAACAATTTTTTAGGTGGAAGTTCGTTTTCCACCTGTTATTACGAGTTGCTGCTTCAGTGTGCACATGCAGGGTGGCTAGTGGTCAGGGAAAAATACAGTAAAAATGATAATTACCAGTATATTCTTATAGAAAAATTCAAATTGAACAGTCCGGAACAGTTGATGCCGGTTCAAGGGCTTCCTAGTTGCAGCAACTTTACGTCCAGTCGAATGTGAGTTAATTGTCTTTAAATAGTGAGCCGTTGGGAAAAGAAAAGATTGCTTAAATAGCAATTAAAAGGAAAAGAAGAGAATTTAAGTAATAGTAGAATAAATTTGGAATAAAAAGAAAATACATTAAAGATAGAGTCGATAATATTAAGTAAAATGGTATAACTGTAGTAAAATACTACTGATAAAAAGTTTAAGGAATAAAATAGGGTTCAGGACATGTTCGAAACAAACAGCACATAAATGCCAGGTGGAAAGGCGGACAAAGCAAACTATAAAAAAAAGACACTTTACAGTGGCCATACAATATATATATATATATACATATATATATATATATATACATATATATATATATATATATATATATATATATATATATATATATATATATATATATATATATATATATATATATATATTGTTATAGCTGGGATTGAGATTAGATAAGAAATTAAGGCTATACAAGGTATATTTAAAATATAAAAATAATTATTAATAATTAATTAATTAATTAATTAATTTATTTATTTATTTATTATTATTATTTAATATAACAAAAGAAGTGAAAAAGAGGATAAATATTAAGCAGAGAGTGGTGAGCACTAATGGTCACCGTCAGAAAGACATGAGTATTTAGGTCGCTTACGGTGTTGCGGCTCGGATGCGTCGTAATCCGGCCGCTCTGCAATAATTTCATTTGGGAGATCGTAAAGTTTGTCAAAATATTTAGTGGAAAGGTGGTTAATAAGAGTTATAAGGGTGGTAGTATGGAGGTCTCTGCGAACTGTACACTGTTAAAAATAAATCCTCAAATTCACGGTAAAACTATTGGCAGAAAAGTTGCCGAGCATTTTCCGTTCCGTTAGTAGATTTTCCGTTTTGAAAGATAAAAGAAGGACAAACTCCGTTTACAGAAGCGGTAAATTTCCGTTAATGCTCTCAGAAATATTCCTGGCTGCACTGGCAGGAAAGGAAATTATCCGTTATAATAAAACTCAGTTTTAAAAAAGTACATCTATATGTGCTGCCATCTGTCGCCTATTGCTGGAGTATTTACTATCTGATATACTTCAAGAACATTTTCCGGTCGACATCGGGTTTGAACCAGGGATGACAATGCCTCGAATTAAGTGTCTTGCCCATTCGACCAGTGGGCACCTGTTAGAGTCGCAGTTTAAGAGGATGATATGGGGTTTCTCAAAATGGCGGCTTAGAACTTAAACAATTTGGGGTTTAGAAGCTTGGTAATTTTAAAGTTAATTGCTGGCATATTTCGTTATGAGATGATGGTGATGTTTTAAAATTGTAATATTAATAGAGCATAAAATATGAATTATATACATTCCTAATTTGATTGTTAGATGTAAAATATGAATGTTACATTTTGAAATAAATTTGATAAAAAATGTTTGCTTTTTTGAGAAAATCGATATTTTTTTCAACTATTATGTATTTTTTAAATGTGTTCGCTTAGAATATATTTTCAGTGTGAGTGCTTTTTATTACTTTAAAAAATAAATTTCGAATAATTTTAAAGGAATGAGAAAATTGTTATTATTATTACTTTTTAATTTGAAAGCATTATTTTTTAATTCGAAAGCATTATTTTTGTTTGTTGCTTTTTTGAGTAAAATCGATTTCTTTTTCACTTAATTTAACTATTATGTATATTTTTTAATTTGTTTGTTTAGAATATATTTTAAGCGCAAATATTTTCTTATAACTTTAGAAAATAAATTGGAAATAATTTTTAAAAAATGCGAAAATTGTTTCTTTTTTTAATTCGAAAGCACTATTTGTTGTTATTGTTGTTGTTTTAAATAAACTCGAAATTTTAATTTATTGAATTTTTAGTTTTTCTGTGCAGCAACATGTCAGGTTTTTAAACATTGAAAATAAATATGCAGCAGATAATGGAATATCTCCGTTAACCCCTTTCGTCTCCGTCCGTTCTGTTGTTTTCAGGAAATCTGAGGAATTTTATGTTTTTTAACGTAAAATACCCTTTTATCGCGAAAAGGGACTTTTTCTGTGAAATTCAGGAAAAAAATACCCGTGAATTTCAGATTATTTTTAACAGTGTAGTGTTACGAAGGTATCTCGAGGCACCCCTGACAATGCGCAGGGGTCTGTTATGTAGCTGACTGAGGTTTTTCATGGAAGTTTTGCAAATGAAGGGCCAGACTGGACATGCGTAAGTGATTATGGGTAAAATGCATGAGTTATAGAGGAGAAGTTTATTGTGGATAGCCAGGGTTTTGCTATTAAGAAGAGGTTTGAGTGCAATGGAAGCTGCGGCGACGTTTCCCCTGATGTTGAGAATGTGTTTATTGAATGAAAGTCTAGGGTCAAGGGTCACCCTTAGGTACTTTGCTTCGTTTGTCCAGGGAATGGTGGTATTTTTAATGGTAATTCTGTTAGGATAGATAATTTTTTTTTGAGAAATAGACAGCAGCAGTCTTGTTTTCGTTAATTTTAATGCGCCAAAGGTCGCACCAGTTTAAGAAGGCATCAATGTGGGTCTGTAGGTACCTGTATAGTGTATACGGGTGGTGAGCGTAGGCGTATATTGTGGTGTCGTCCGCATAAAGAGCAAGGTGAGTGAATGGTGTTCTGGGAATGTCGTTAAAGTATATGTTAAACAACAAGGGACCGATTACGCTCCCTTGGAGGATGTCTGATAAGATATGGAAAATAGCGGAAAGAATGTTGTTAATGCGGACGCGAAAAGTGCGATCGCTAAGGTAAGAGTAGATAAGGTGTATGAGTCTGGCAGGGAATTTAAGCAGAATTAATTTGTAAATGAGGCCCAAGAGCCAGACTTTGTCAAATGCCTTAGCGATGTCCAGAAAAATGGCAGCAGCAGGAATCTTCGAGTTAAGCTTTTCACTGAGAAACTCTACAACTCGAAGTAGCTGGTGTGTTGTGGAGTGTTTAGGGCGAAAGCCAAATTGTTCAGGCATGAGAGTGTTGTTGAGTTGGATATGGTGTTGGAGTTGCGACCAAATGAAGCGTTCAACTACTTTGCTGAGAGAAGGAAGGAGTGAAATAGGTCTGTAATTGATAGGGTCAGTGAGGTTAGTACCAGGTTTAGGAATAGGAGAGATGATGGAAATTTTCCATGGCTTCGGAAAATAATTAAAGTAGAAGATGGAATTAGTGAGTTTTGTGATGCAGTTTATGTAGTTAGGGGGCAAGTGTTTTATGTGCAGTGTTAGAGATTTTGTCGTAACCAGGGGCTTTGCGTTTTTTGAGTTTAGAGATGATGTTGTGTATAATAATAGGCTGAATAACAGTGGGGGGTTCATCAGGGGGTTGTGCGAGGAATCTATGGACAGTGTCGCTGACATGCGTAATGTGATTGTGGCTAGCGAGGATGGGATTCGGTGAAAATTGGTTAGAGTAAGATCTGGCGAGAAAATCAGCTTTCTCCTCGTCGGTGTAAGCAGATTATTGTTAACCGTAAGAGGAGGGATGGGGGTGTAATTGTTATTAATTTTACGTTTAATTAGCCAAAGAGAATTATCCTCACTAGCAATGTTTTTGATAAAATTAGACCAATTTTTTTTGTTTTTCTTTGAAGATTCTGTTTTTGATTTTATTGTTAAGTCTGTTAATGAGGGGTTTTAACTCAAATTGATTATTTGATCGAATAATCAACATAAATTTTTCTATAAGAATATACTGGTGTTTATCACTTTTTTTGACTGTATTTATCTTTAACCACTAGCCACCCTGTGAAGGGAGTAGGGCAACCTAATTAAAGGTTCTGAATTAATCAAAATTAAGTTTATTTAAGCAGAAAGAGTAAAACTATACTTCTAATATTCTAAAAATTACAAAAACATATAGTGTCAATTTTCGAACTTCACTTGTTCCTACTGTCCGTCAATGTGTTAAATGCTGAAAAAAACAGGATTTTTCAAACTTTATATATAAAACTTAATTAAATAAATAAATATAATCCTTGGGGGTATTAATCATTATTCAATGGTTTAAAATTGCACTATATCTGTAAAATTATATTAATTTAAATAATGCTTCTATTGCAGTGAATCCTACACCATAATGAACGAATACATCGGTTCACGGCGGTGAGAAGGTTTCAAATTATGAAATGGAAATATTAATATCGTAAATGTGGTTAGTTACGTTTGTTGTTTATTACAGAAAATTTTAAAATTTTAGAAAATCGGATTTTTTTTATTGTAATATATAGGAAGATTAGGAATTGAATTTCAACTAAATATGCAGTATAACACGGACTCAATGGTATCCAATTTAACAGTAAATTTCAATGGGCCGGGTTCTTTTATATTTATTTGTATGATGAGTGATCGTCGTTTAAGTGAAAAATTTCCTCAAATTTACGATAATTTCGATGACAGTCAAAAGCTTTAAACGTTTTCTTTTTATCTACAATAAATGACATATTTGATTCTCTCTGCTGTGTATCTATGCACTGATGTGGAATAATGAGGAGTCTTATTTAGAGGAATTTGAAATATCTCAATAGTTATGAGATTTCTAGCAAGAATTCTTCATTTATAAATTATTCGAGTTGTGAATCTCACGTTCCCCTTTGTGAACTACAGAATATTGAAACCTTTTGTGACAAAACCAAATGCCGTCTTATTTAGATACCGATTCTAACACAGAATCATGATGTATCTTATGTTGCAAAAAGAAATTCAACTAAAACAAATGCTGGATTACATGCAGCGAAAAATAATGAGGTTTAATTTAATGGACATTTATTTATACAATGATTTAGGGCAACTGAAAAATCCATGTCATCGGCTATATTTAAGAAACATAATGCATTTTTCAATAATTTTTTATTATTAAAAGTGTATGCTTAACGATAGAAAAAGAAAATATAATTAAATGTTAGTGATCGAAAAAAAGATATTGAAAATTCAATAACAGATATTTATGTCATTTGAGTTAATTTAATCTGATCTCTAATTTAACCATAACCTCAATTTAACAATAATTTTCAAGGGAGCGTTTTCACTCTCTAAATCAAGGATTCAGTGTATTTATGTTTAAGAAAGTTTAGGTTGATACTAGTGATCAAAAGAGACTTAAGAAACAAGAAAAGAATAAAGATACAACGAAGAAAGCGTCTTCGATAAAGGTGATTGATTTTAAATTAACGAACTAGTATAAGAACTAATCGTTTTCATCAATTACGAAACTGCCGAAAAAGAAATTACATTGAGTATCCTTTAAAGATTTCTAGAAAATGAATAAATGATGATATCAAAATGAAATTTTAAAATAATGTAGTTCTACATAAGATAAGACTAAAGTTGATAACAGATCAGGGGAACAAAAAGCGACTTAAAGAGAAATGAAGAAGAGGAGGAAATCTTCAATATATACTACATCATATCTTAAATGTTCTCCACGGTATAAATTGTTTTTTTTTAACTAAGTAAAAGTGATCAGCTTGTATTTATAATTTTTAAAAGTTTATCGATTAAGTTTTCTTTTTTATTTAATTGCTGAATATGTTCTTACTCATATTGAACTGAGAAAATTTTCAAGAAAAAATACTTATAATTCTAAATGAAAAAACTAGCTGACACAGATTTCAGAAAGAACATTGCAGAGAAGTTTAGAATGGAAGCATGAAGGAGAAATATAAGCTGTAAAAATAAATATTAATTAGAAAGAAAACTGTTTTTGTGATGTAAGAAATATTTTTCCCGCAAAAATCGTTACAGGTTTTCTCTTGTATGGTTAGAACGTCGCCGAAGGTTTGCACTAAAACTGAAAATTATATGTTGCGTTTCCCGGGGTGGTTATCCCTGTCTTTGTATGGTTATAAAAGTAACCTAAAAGAACAAGCGCACAATTTTCTGAGCAATCATGTGACGGACTGCAGTTTTCATGGAAATTTAAGCTGTTATGTGTAATGCTGATATGTGTAAGCATAACGAATTTTTCAAATGATGATAAATACTGCAAGATAATGTTTATTATTGACATTTTGTAATGAAGTATACACGTATTTTACATTCTTCTATCTTTACAAGAAGAAAGTATTGGATTCATGAAAGTTTTCAACTTCGGTTTTTGACAAAATTATACGTTTTAGAAGGTCCTGAACACGATTTGACGGTTTTTAGAAAATGTCTGTCTGAGACTCTGTCTGTCTGTCTGTATGTGACAAAAATTTTGTGGGCGCTCTATCTCAAGAACTAATGCGCGAAATTTAATAAAACTTTATATTCAGTTAGTCCCTACTATGTATTAGTTTTGATTAGTTTTTAGTCAAAATCGCCCGACAGGTGGCGCTGCTATGCTACATTTTTTGCGATTTCCGCAGTAGCTCTATCTCAAGAATTAATACAGTTAATTTCTTCAAAATTCAGTTAGACCTTGACATAAATAGACGCTAATTACATTTTGGTGTGGCGCTGCTATACCACTTTTTTCATTATTTTTATGATAGCTCTATCTCAGGAAATGATGCACAGAATTTCACCAAACTTCAGATTCTGTTAGACCTTGACATAAATAGATGTTGATTACGTTTTGGTGTAAATAGCCCAACAAATGGAGCTGCTATGCTGCTTTTTTCATTATCATCACGATAACTATATCTCAAGAACTAATGCACGGATTTTCATCAAACTTCAGATTCAGCTAGACGTTGACATAAGTTATTATTAATTAGGTTTTGGTCTAAATATCACAACAGGTGGTGCTGCTATCTTGCATTTTGCAGGATTTACACGATTTTAGCAATAGTCATATGTCAAGAACTAATGCACGGAATTTAATAAAACTTTAGATTCAGTTAGACTTTCATACAAATTGGTTGCTGATTCCTTTTTGTGTATGTAAAACCTGTGTGAGATAGAAGAAAGTTTTGGGATTGGCACATCCGACTAGTTTTAAGATGTCTTATAACACAAATTGTAAATACACTCCAAATGTAAATGTCATTTCCATATAAAAGTTTGTTTTATTATATGGAGTATTTATTTATTTTTATTTATTTTATTATTATTTTTTATTTGGAACTCTATACATCACTCTTCCCACATAGACAATTGTTGTGTTGTGTATTAGAGTTATGGAAGATAATTAAAAAATACAATTACTTTAAGTTATTGAAAAATAAATCACATTTTTTTGAAGATGTCTTATCATTCGTAAATTGTAAATACAATCCAACTGTAAATATAATTTCAATGTAAATGTTTGTTTTATTATAATGGAATATGTTTTTGATTTGGAACTCCATACATCACTCTTCCCACATAGACAATTGTTGTGTTGTGTATTAGAGTTATGGAAGATTATTAAAAAATACAATTACTTTAAGTTATTGAAAAAAAAATCACATTTTTTGAAGATGTCTTATCATTCGTAAATTGTAAATACACTCCAACTGTAAATATCATTTCAATGTAAATGTTTATTTTATTATAATGGAATATGTTTTAGATTTGGAACTCTATACATCACTCTTCCCACATAGACAACTGTTGTGTTGTGGGATAGCGTTATGGAAGATTCCTAAAAAAATAATTACTTTCAGTTACCGAAAAGAAAAAAAAAAGATTTTTATATTTATTGTATGCATATAATCCTGTCCTAGAAAATATCCATTAGTTAAGACAATAAAATCTAGTTCAAAGAAGTTTACTATGTGAGTCGTGTAATTTTGTGAAGATAGTAGTTTTAGTATGTTGAACATTTTCATATGGTATTCGTTTACAGAGTTATGGCGATATTTCTGAGTCGCATCATTGACAAACATATAACCAGTTGTAAGACATATATCATACTACAGCCCATCATCAACCGGTGATCCTAAATTCAGGAAGTTTGCAGAATAGATTTCTTTTATAGCGTAAGTGCACACCTGGAAAGTAATAAAAAAATACTTTTATGTTTACTTCTTAACCATCCTGATTTTACCTGGTGCCAAAATCTAGTAATACAGCTTTTTTTAACACTTTCCAACCTAGTCGAAAAGTGTTTATGACTTCGGTTTGTCTGGCCGTCTGCCGTCTGTCCGTGCTTTAACTCCCGTATATATACTCGGATTGCCCTGCAATTTTTATATGTTATTGTCGTTATATATTGCATGTCCCTATTTTAACTGAAGTTTGTATCACTTATAGTTTTTTTTACAGGGACACTCAAAAGTATTCCGTTACATTACGGTCTATGGGGAAAAATCGTTTGCGGTTTATTTTAATGATGTTACACAATTTCAAACACATTGTAATTGATATATATCACTAAGGAGCATTACAAGAAGATTAATATGGAATAAGGTGTGCATAGCACGTATAGTTACTTTACAGGGACAGTCAAAATAATTCCGTTACATTACGTCTATGGAGAAAAAATCGTTTGCGGTTTAATTTAATAATGTTTCACTATTTTAAAGCCATTGGAATTTATATATATCACTAAGGTGTATTAAAAGAGGCTTACTACAGAATATTGTGTGTATAGCAGTCATCGTTCATTTACAGGGACAAACAAAAGAATTCCGTTACATTACGTCTATGGAGAAAAATCGTTTGCGGTTTAATTTAATAATGTTTCACTATTTTAAAGGCATTGGAATTTGTATATATCACTAAGGTGCATTAAAAGAGGCTTACTACAGAATATTGTGTGTATAGCAGTCATCGTTCATTTACAAGGACACACAAAATAATTCTCTACTGTCTGTTAACAATAATTCCTGGAAGTGCGTTTTAAGTTGCTGAACGCGATTTTAAATTTAACTCACATTTTGTCTATTATTTGGTGTGTATAAATTCTGTAGATCATATACAGGGCAGCTCAAAAGTTCGCGAACACATTTCCGTTTATTGACAGAAACACCAGAAGGAGAATTTTAAACTGTGCTACAGATCATTTACAGGGCTGAAAAAAAGTATTCGGATATTTTTCCGAATGTTGTATATGTTGGAAATATGTGTCGGAAATTCCTGAAATTACGTTTTTAAATATGTTATGCGTTTCCAAATTGTTTACTTAGATGTTATCTTTCAGCTTTTTAAACGGTAATGATTTGTAAAATTATTTTTGAAGCGTTGGAAAGTGTTACATAATCTATGCTTGACGCATGATTTTTCGTTCTTGTTTTATCTTATGTTTGTTTATTTCTATTTTTTTATCCATTGAAAGCGGTTAACTAATACAGCATCAAGATTTTTAGTTGCTTGAAAAAAAAATTACTTTAAAAATATTGTAAAGATTAGTAAGAAAATATATTGCTTCTATATTAAAGCGCTGAAACTCCTAGTTATGCGCGGCTATTATTTTTTATTACCGTCATCGATTCTGAGTGAAGAGAGACCTTTTTTTTAGGATTTGTGTTGTTTGAAAACTTCAGTAGAAAAAAGGTAATTTTCAATCAAAATGAATTTCTTTCTATAGTGTTGAGGGGCGAATTAATCATTTTAGACGTAAAATCAACATGTAGAGTAAATTAATCATTCTAGATGAATTAAATTCAAGGTAAAAATTAGCTTCTGTGAAAATATAAGAAAAAATAAAAAAAATAATGTTAAAAAATAATCTATTTTAATTTTATTATTCAGATTAAAAAGTAGGGTTTTGTTAGAATTTATTTACGAATATGAACGATTTTTTCCCCTGCTGCACAATAGTTAAAAAAAGACTATACTAACTCTGCCGTAGCTCAATGTATAAAACTCTGATGAGTACAAATCGTACAATAATAACATATACTAAATAACGCTTTACTTTAAATTTCCTTAGGTCTTCTTCTACGTATAATAATTGTACCAAACGTTAAACTTTTCAAGACTAACACCAACTTTTTACATCATTTTAGGATTATTCAGTATGTTTTACCTTCGAATACCGAATAGGAAGTCATTCAGTTAAGTTGCCAGTCATCAATGCCCGATTGTCACCACTAAATTTTTACTTGTCACCTTATTTAAGGACAGAATTTCTGAAATTCAATACGGTGGAGAATACTATAAAAATTTAGTGGTAAATATCGGACATTCGGGTCGGAGCGCTCTCATCCCTGAAATTATGAAGATTTAAAATTTGGATTTCCTAATATTAAATTCATTTTTATGTGCGTTCGTAATTTCACAAATACGTAGCACCTGGAATCGTCGTCTGGTACGTCCGCCTGTAAGCATATAACAGCGCAAACTACCCAACCGAATGATTTGAAATTTAATATATATAATCGTTGCAGAATTTTCCCGAGTCATTTAAATTTTTTATGAAAATCTAATTAAAATTAAAAATATATTAATAGAAGTTTTCTTCATTCTATTATATCCTATCATACGTAATAAATTCAATGCTATCCCATGATCGGTAATGATTCTATGTTGCTAGGGTGATTACGTCTTACTTAAGATAGAGTCATACTATTTCCGTATTAACGAATTTAAAAATCGAATTTGTTTATTAAAATTGCTTAATTATAGCAATCATGTAATCTACCGATAGTGTTTTGGATAGCTATTTCTAGAGAAATAGATATTAAATGGAAAAATAGCCTAAATATGGATTTCAAGTTCTGAAATTTCCAAAGCTAGGTTTAAGTGTCCCATTGGAATTTCCGTTAAATAGTAACAAAATATAAAATGTTGCCAACATAAAATGTACTTATTACGGAAATTAATCATATCATAACACCTGATGTTATAATTAATTTCACTAAAATAATAACGATGGATTTTTTACATTGTCTTTTATTGGATATTTGCTCATAGTATAATTTTAATGTAACTGAATTGTAATTGTTTGTAAAAGTGCATCGAAACTTAATTTCATAAAATAAAATTAAGATCTATAATATGAAAATCTGCACAAAAAATAAATTTTGCATTCAAGCATTATTTTCATAAGAGTGCAGCTATTGCACCAAGATCTTAATATTTATAAAACTAGTCATAGTAAGAACACACCTCATTTATCACGTTTGACGTACAATTTCCAACTTGTTAACTGTAGTGAAAACAGATTTCGGTGCAGGTGAATTCTATCTAAAATACTGTTGTACTATTTTTAAAAACGCAATAGATGATGGTGGTTGTTTACGACCCTACGTCAGCATATTAACACTAAAAGACAAATACGTATCCAAGTTTATCTCTCATATTAAAAAATGTACTAATTAATGAAGCTTACATTAAATGGAAAGTTCTTTATTTGTAGCCTCTCGTTTATTTGTTTTATCTTTTGTCACATTTTCCTATTCTTGGATTTTATAGGTAAAACAATAACAGATACTCCAGATGCATGTAATCATTCTTCAAGGGGGACATTAGGTATGGCATTTTGGAAATCATCGATTTAGATAGTCAATTTTATCATGCACTGTAAAAAGAGACAAATATTTCTTAAGTTATATGAAAATTTAATATAACCACGAACAAAAAATATACAATACCTCTTCCGAGTTAAACCGTGATTCCGAAAGATATTCATTATCTATAGAAACATTACAAACGAATATATTTTTGATATTTAAAAAATAATTTATAAAAGCAAAGTTTCTGTTGCTAACAGTGATTTTCGGAAACGTTTCCGAGTAGTTTTTATCGTGTATTAATCAGCTATCTCTAACAGGAATATAGCTTTAAGATACTAGCAATTCTCAATTAAACATTTTCAGCTGCGTAATTGAATTCATACATGCAACAGAAACAAAATAATATTAATTTAAATTTTAATATTAATGATGTTCCTTTATCATGCTTTTCTGTAAAACATGTTTGTTCAACGTAAAAATGTTTAATTGAGAATTTGTTGCATTCAAAAAACCTATAATCCAGGTTGTGAAAACTGATTAATAAACTGTAACAACTGCTCAGAAACGTTTCCGAAAATCAGCGGCATTAACAGAAACTTTGTTTTAATAAATGAGTCTTTAAATCTGGAAAATATATTGGTTTCTGAGGTTTCTAATGATGAAGAACGCTTTTTGGAATCGTTAGTAACTCGGAAAAGGTCATTCTATATTCTCGTTCGTTGTTAGAATATATATTCCTAAATTATGAAATTGACAGTCTTTTTTAACAGTGTGTTTAACCATTTAGTAATGCCATTTAAGGGCTATTTTAATGACTAAAAGCTAAATTTCGCATTAAAATTTTTAATTTTATGGTTTCTTTTAAACTTGGAAAAAAATATTTTGTATTATTTTAGAGGATTTCATGGGAATCTTGTATAGTAAAAAGGATTTCATGGCTGATTGTTTAAAAAATATGCATACAACAAGAACGCAAAATCATGAGTCAAGTTTAGACACTTAGATGAGTGAAGTTATAACACTTTCCAATACTTCCAAAATACTTTTAAAATTTTTACCGTTTAATAAGGTGAAATATGATGTCTAAGTAAAAAAATTGGTTGGTTGGTTGGTTAGTTATGACGGCCACTGGTGGGGCAGTAAAAAATTTGGAAAACGCATAATACATTTTGAAACCAATTTCAGGAATTACCAACGATATTTATAAAATAATCCGAATTCTTTTATGCAGTCCGGTATATGATCTATACATATAGATTTGTACATATACCGCATTGAATGATAAATATTATTTCAGTTAGTAAACGCACAGCACAGTTTAAAATTCCCCTTCTGGAATTTTCGTCAGTAAACGAAAATGTACTAGAGATCTTTTGTCACATTAAGTAATAAAAATTAGTTAATTTTAAAAACGAGCTCGCAAATGAAAACTAACTTCAGGAATTTTTGTTAACAGACAGTACTTTAGGCGTATTATTTTGTGTGTCCCTATAAATGAACGATGGATGTTATGCATCCAAGATCCCATAGTAAACTTCTTATAGTGCACTTCAGTGATATATATCAATTTCAATATGTTTGAACTTATGTTTGAACTTGTGTATTAGTGTAACAATTAGTTATTAGTGTAACATTATTAAAATAAACCACAAACGATCCCCCCGATAAACCCAACTTAGTTCGTAATGTAGCGGGAAATCCTTTAAGAGTCACTGTAAAGAACCTATAAGTGCTATGTGCACCCTATTCTATAGTAAGCCTCATACAGTGCACCTCAGTGATATATATATATATGTTATATAAAAATTTTATTTCCTTCGCATATCCTTCGCATTTATTTCGCATTATTCCTTTAAAATCTAACTTCTGACATAGTCATTATTTCCTTAATTCTTAATAATATTTATTCCTATTTAATGTCCTTTTAAAAGTTATAACGCGTATATTAATAATTATCTAATTCCAAAACTTAATCTAAAATTTTAAGTTCATTCGTAACTTTTATCAACTCCTCAATCTATAAAATTCTGAGAGACGCTTGTGTCATTTCGAATGTTTTTAAAAGCCATTTTTTTAAATTTTATTCCATGCATTGCTTTGCGCGCTGGGTATTTTTCACTTTAAAATCAATGCGCATCTTCGATGGGGATTCTTTCGTGTTAAATCTTCTCCCTCGTACCTCATTCGTTTAGCTTAAATTTCGCCTCTCACTCATTGGATCGTGCGCTCGTTACGTCGTTGTCAGTAACCATACGCGCGGTTAACAAAACGCGCTAGCAAGAATTTGGAGAGCAGATTTTTGTCGTGTTTGGAAGTGCTGACCAAATGGTTATCTGTTGTTGAAGTAACGTAGAATTTTTATAACAGCTCTTTAAGATCTATTAAATGATGTAGTGAGCCATCGTCAAACCTGTGGGCTATAAGTTTATACCGGATACTGTGGGAACTGTTACTTGCATCGCTCCTGTTCATTAATAAAAGATTTATCTAGAAATTGGCTGCTCCTTATTGAAGAAACTCTTGAGGTGTCTCATCATTGTCTAACCTCCACGCCATGACTCTTGATATCGACTGCAAACATTCTACATTTTTAACAAACTGCCATTTTCTCGTGGAATATTAAATCATCTTCGTAAAAACGTCACATATATATGTTTCAAAATGTTTGAACTAGTGTACCATTATTAAAATAAACCGCAAATGATTATTCCCCATCGAACATAATTTAACGGAATTCTTTTGAGTGACCCTGTAAAGGAACTATGTGGGACACACTTCATTTTCTATACTGAACATGCCATTGTAAATCTCAATAACAAATATCATTTGCATGACAATCCAAGTATATTTACGCGAGTTAAAGCCAGGACAGACAGACAAAACGAATTCATAAACACTCTTCAATTATGTTGGAAAGTGTTAAAAACACAGCGGATGTTGGTTGTGATTTACGATATTGCACCAATTAATTAACACCAAGATTTCAATAAATATTCAAATGCTTGTCTCATGTTTCCATTTTAAGTCTATTTGAATGACTAAAAGGGAATTGTTTTCATTATAAGTTTTAATTTTATGATTTCTTTTTAACTTGCAAAAATGTAATTTATACATTAATACTTTATATAGTTTCGAAGATAGCATAGTTGTACTATAAGCTTCAAATAAAGCTTCCTAGTAGATTGGTAATTATTCAATATAAAATTTAAGTAAAATTATTTTCATTACATTTATTAAAATTATTATTCCTTAAAGCTAATTTAAAATATGTGTGTTCAGGAAATAACATATTGTATTATACGAGGGGCAGTCGGATAATAAGTTTCCCTGGCGACTGTGGACAGAGGTGTGTATGAAAGACAAACAATGTAATGAGACATTAAAGATAAAACATAACTTTATTTTTCCACATAAGTACCAAGTACATTGAGACATTTGTGATACCGCTTTATAAGCTTCAAAAAACCCTCCAGGAAAAAATCATGGCTTTGCATACGGACGAAGCGTTGAACGGCTATGGGCGAAAGACGACACATCAGGTGAACGCGAACGTGCAAGACACCGATACACCATTGAGTAGAGATCGACCGCGATCAAGCAGATGGTGATGTTGCAGTGCCTGCGCATATGGCGCACAGCGACAGAACAGCGCCATCTGCCCAGGCACTGAACAGCGCTATCTGCTTGATCGCGGTCGACCTCTACCCAATGGTGTATCGGTGTCTTGCACGTTCGCTTTCACCTGATGTGTCGTCTTTCGCCCATAGCCGTTCAACGCTTCGTCCACATACAAGGCCCTGTTTTTTTCATGGAGGGCTTTTTGAAGCTTATAAAGCGGCATGACAAATGTCTCAATGTACTTGGTACTTAGGTGGAAAAATAAAGTTATGTTTTATCTTTAATGTGTCATTACATTTTTCTCTTTCATACACACCTCTGTCCACAGTCGCCAGGGGAAACTTATTTTCCGACTGCCTCTCGTAGTATAATGATAAAAAATCGTACAATTATTATGACTGTTTCCCGCTAAATTGGCAACCCACTGTACCTTAAAAATGAAATTGGCTTATCTTAAATTAACATGTTTCAAGAATTTATTTATGAAACTTTCTTCAATATGGGTAATATATTTATGTATTTCCACCGATATAGATTAATCAACTATTCAAAGAGTTTAATTAAAAATATTTCACACAATTTGTTTTAAATTACTAGTCATCTAATAAAATAATTAAATTATACTTATCAAAACATTTCAACTCATGTTTACTTCTTTATTTCAGTGTGAAATATGTGTATTTCCGTAAACATTTTCAAATTCTCATTACTCTTCAAAAGTATTCAATTGCTATTCCTTCTGTCAAACTGTAAATAATGGAACTCATTTTTAACTTTAGAAAGTGTTCATGTTGTGTTTCTGATTCGCATTAATCAACAAGAGAGTTGCTGTTTTCGTTTGAGATATTCATATTTCACTTTACAACACATTTCTGGTAGACAGTTGTTTAAAAGAAGATTTATTGTATTGCTCTGTAGTTTTTATGTTTAAATTACTTTATTTTAATTACTTTATTTTAATTACTTTATTTTAATTACTTTATTTTAATTACTTTAAATATAATTTGACGTTTTGATAACCGTTTTAGAAAATATTATTAAACACATATCCAATGATTTTACTCGGAAAAGTAAAATAATAAATGAGGCACAGAGGAAATACATGAAGAAAGTATCAATAAAATAAATGCTTAGCATTTTAAACTAAAGTTATCTTTATTTTTTCCATATATATATATTAATTTATCTTTGAAATGATATATACGTTAATAAGGTTTTCATCATCAGCATTTTTTGTTTCATTTTTTTTAAATTTTCTGGTATAAACTTCAAAAGATTTAGAAAAAGGAAATATTTATTGGTGGAAAGGATTCACCACCTTTTGGGTTTTATGTTACACCCTTCGAAATGTATATACAGGGTGATTCATAAAAGATGGGCAGAACTTTAAGGGGTTATAGTACACTTAAAGACAAATAATATTAAATAGGAGACTAAGGGTCCCAGACGTATTCCCAAGGAGATAGGGGGCATTAAAGTTTAGGGTCCGAAATTTCAAATGATTATAAAACATGGAAAAATTGGTCGATTCGTTTGCGGTTTTTGCAAAAAATTTTCTTTATGCCAGTATTTTCTTGAAATAAAATTTTAAAGTTCAATTTCAAAAAATGCCGATAGGGGGCGCTTTAGACTTTGGAGTAACAAACAACTATTTTTTAACGTTATTTTTTGTATTTCTTTAAATGATTTCGAAAGCTTAGACTTAAACTTAAATTTTGATCTAAAAATCTGAGTCCTAACGAGTAGTTAAGTAGCGTAAACTGAAATTTGAAATTTGAAACCCTTCTCCCCCCAGAACAAAAATCAGTTATTCCCGATCTTTGTGTCGTAGATTAGGCTCTAACTACTGCCGCGTTTTGCTAAAATTATTCTTTATGTCAGTATTTTCTTGAAAATAAATTTTAAAGAAAATTTTCAAAAAATTCCGATAGAGGGCGCTTTAGACTTTGGAGTAACGAACAACTATTTTATACCGTTATTTTTTGTGTCTCATTAAATGCTTTCTAAAGCTTAGACTTAAATTTTCAGCCCAAAATCTGAATCGTTAGACGTGGTTAAGTTTCTGGGGAGAGGGGTTTGAAATTTCTACTCCTGAGCACAGTTCAGTTTACCATGTCCACACATTGTGTGCTGTGATACGAGGTAAAAAGACACAAATTAGGATTATGTTACCAAAGCATATTTATTAACATGTAATCACAATAAATGTTCAAAATTGTGACCACCAGAGGTTATGCACGCAGAACAACGGCGACGAATGGAACGGCGAACATTCGCGAAAACATCAGGCTTTTCGAGCACTTCCCCTACAGCGGCGGAAAGTCTGGCGACCAGTTCCTCGGGGGATTCAATGGGTGTCTCATACATAAGAGCCTTCAATCGTCTCCAAAAAAAGAAATCGAGGGGTGAAAGATCTGGCGAGCGAGCAGGCCAAGCAACAGGACCACCTTGACCAATCCATCTGTTCGGAAATGTGATGTCCAGATAGTTGCGGACGTCTCGTACATAATGGGCTGGCGCTCCATCGTGCTGGAACCACATGACCCGCCGGATGCGTGGAGGAACAACGTTTAACAGGTCTGGCAGCACATGTTGCAGAAATGTGAGGTATGTTTTACCGTTGAGGCGTTCAGGAAGAAGGTACGGTCCGATTAGGTGGTCTCCGAGGATTCCTGCCCAAACATTGATGGAAAAGCGTCTCTGATGAGCATGTGGATACGTAGCATGTGGATTGACATCCGCCCATACATGTGCATTGTGTGTGTTAAATGTACCTTCACGTGTGAAGGTACATTCATCGGTGAAAAGCACAGTTCGTCCAAAATGTGGATTTAGCGCGTTCTGCTGCAGAAACCAGCGGGCGAATTCAATACGATTTGGATAATCCCCTGGAGACAGTTTCTGGACTCGTTGCACATGAAACGGGAGCAAATGTTCATCCTTCAGTACCCTCCAAGTCGTGGACTGTGAGGTATCCACCTGGCTAGCCACTGTTCGTGTACTTGTACTTGGCTGCGCCGCTACTACATCCAGAATGGCTTCTGCAACAACTACTGATTCGTCCTTTTTTGCACGACCTGCATTCGACCGGGAAGCGAGAAATGATCCCGTCTCACACAACTGTCTGTGCAAGCGCTCGAAAGTTTTGCGGTTAGGCAACCGCCTGTTAGGAAATCGCTCTCCGTACATTCGTTGTGCCTCTGCACCATTTCCATCTGCCGCTCCGTAAATTAAATGCATCTCAGCCTTTTCCTTATTCGTGAAGGGCACCATCTTCCGATTCATTACTACAGCGACTTACACTTGACTCACCGTTCAGTGGTTTTTATGCCTGAATCGTGTCGAAATTTTGCATACGTGTTCTTCTTCTTCCCCATTTGACATTTGCATACTTTCTGTTTCCTTCTTCACCCGGTGACTAGCGTCAGGAATGGAGCTTTAACGTTTGCATGAGCGACGTTTCCAACTGTGCCAGTGCCTTTATGAGTGAATTCCGACTATACAGTCCTTGACGAAAGTTGTATTTTTGCCTCGTATCACAGCACAGAATCGTTGGGCATGGTTAAGTAGTGCAAACTGAACTATGTTCAGAAGTTGAAATTTGAACCCCCTCCCCTCGCTACTGAACCACGCTCAGCGATTCAGATTTTGAGCTGAAAATTTAAGTTTAAGTCTAAGCTTTAGAAAGCATTTAATGAGACACAAAAAATAACGGTATAAAATAGTTGTTCGTTACTCCAAAGTCTAAAGCGCCCTCTATCGGAATTTTTTGAAAATTTTCTTTAAAATTTATTTTCAAGAAAATACTGACATAAAGAATAATTTTAGCAAAACGTGGCAGTAGTTAGAGCCTAATCTACGACACAAAGATCGGGAATAACTGATTTTTGTTCTGGGGGGAGAAGGGTTTCAAATTTCAAATTTCAGTTTACGCTACTTAACTACTCGTTAGGACTCAGATTTTTAGATCAAAATTTAAGTTTAAGTCTAAGCTTTCGAAATCATTTAAAGAAATACAAAAAATAACGTTAAAAAATAGTTGTTTGTTACTCCAAAGTCTAAAGCATAGAGTCTTATCGGCATTTTTTGAAATTGAACTTTAAAATTTTATTTCAAGAAAATACTGGCATAAAGAAAATTTTTTGCAAAAACCGCAAACGAATCGACCAATTTTTCCATGTTTTATAATCATTTGAAATTTCGGACCCTAAATTTTAATGCCCCCTATCTCCTTGGGAATACGTCTGGGACCCTTAGTCTCCTATTTAATATTATTTGTCTTTAAGTGTACTATAACCCCTTAAAGTTCTGCCCATCTTTTATGAATCACCCTGTATTGTTGTGAGCTCGGGGTTCAAAAGGACTGATGCCAATATATAAGAACAATAAAAAGGCTTTATTCACTATAAACAGTGCAATACGATCACAAATATCTTCTGAAAATTACAAGGTATTCAGTAATCTTCAAATCCAATAAAAGCGCAGCAAAATTTCACACCGAAACAATGCGTTCAATACGACGTATCAACGACAAAATCGATCCGAGTAACACAGTTCTCAATGCAAAGCCTCTCGTATGAATTCAATCGCAGTTGACAGACAACTAACTAACTGAACTGATGGAGGTCCTTATATAGGTTTCAGAGATCTTTCCAGATTATTCCAGAGCCTTCAGATGCTAGAAATTACCAGAAAGTGCTTTAACTTTCGATAGAGAATCAAAGCGAGAAAGGATCCCAATGTACAGGTATAAGGGGGGGTGGTTGCACAAAAAGTCGCCAAATCCGTCGCCAACTTGGCGACATTTGGCGATATATCGCCAAATTTGGCGACAAAAATAAGTCGCCAAAACCATCGCCAACTTGGCGATAAACCCATTCCTTGGCGATTTTACCATAGACTTCCATTATAAAGATGAGGGTGTAAGGTTGTTTTCCTTGCAAACCATCTGAGGCCTTTAGCATTGAGTTACATGATGCTCAATAGGAAATACATTAATAATACTGCAATTTTCACAATAATCAAATAAAATAAATTTAAACAAATGGAATATTTACAGATATATACAAAATTCATAACATTGCCCCCCTCTCAAGGACTGCACGTCCCGGGCAGTTCAACCTTTGATCGGAAAGCAAACCCGTTACCAACAAATGCTATACTATTCAAAACACTTAAAGCAAATATGCAAAATAACCATTAAACACATTCATAATGCTGAATTATACAAAATATACACTTATTTAAAAAAAGATTAAATTAAATTAAAGTATAGACATCATTACATACAAGTATTTAAATAATAATAACATTAATAATGATAATGCTAAGCAAAAGAAATTTTTACATTAATTTATATACAAGACCATGGTCATACTAATTTACATTATTTACATTACACTATTTACAATTAATGAGCTAAGTACTATGGCCATAGTATGGAGCCAGCCTGTCGTAATGAAAGACTCTAGGCTTCGAACTTGGTGACTTTCGGATCCGAATTACGACATCGTTCAGTCTGTTTAGGACTGTATAAGGACCGTCCCAGTGCGATTGCAGTTTGGGAGAAAGTCCTTTACGTCGAGTCGGATTATAAAACCAAACCTTGTCACCTTCTTTGAATTGATGTTCCGTGGCTTTCGTGTCGTACCTGGTCTTCATCTTCTCCGTCTGTATATTGATCCGCTCTCGAGCCAAGTTGTGGACGTCTTCAAATCGTGCCTGGAGATTCTGCACGTATCCCTCTGGCGATGAAGGCGCATCTGGAGGGCGACCAAAAATCAGATCACAAGGTAGACGAAGATCACGACCGAAAAGCATCTGAGACGGGGAATAGCCGCTTGTTTCATGGACGGCGCTGCGATAGACGAGAAGAAAGAAGGGAAGTTTTTGGTCCCAGTCTTGTTGGTTTCTTGAGACTAGCAGTGAGAGATTGTTAAGGATGTTACGATTAAATCTCTCAACCATGCCATACGATTGTGGATGTAAGGGCGTCGTCCTAGTTTTGTCCATTCCGAGAAGTTGACAGAGACCCTCAATCACAGCAGAGATGAAATTTCTCCCCTGGTCAGAATGCATTTGAAGGGGGACTCCATACCTTGATATCCACTGGTGTACCAAGGCATCCGCAACCGTAGAAGCTTCTTGATCAGGGATGGCATAAACTTCAGGCCATTTCGTGAAGTAGTCCATGACAACAAGGAGGTATTTGTTGCCATCAGCACTTCTTGGCAGAGGGCCTAGGATGTCAAGGGCGATGCGTTCGAAAGGTGCTCCTACATTGTAGAGATGTAGTCTTCCTCGGCTACGTTTCTTTGGTCCTTTTCGAGCTGCACATGCATCGCAAGATTTGCACCATCGTTCGACGTCAGCTCTCGCTTTTCCCCAGAAGAAGCGCTCTCGGACTGTATGTAATGTTTTCATGACTCCAAAATGGCCACCAGTGGGACTGCCATGTAATTCTTTGAGGACCTCTGGTATTCGGGATCGAGGAAGTACCATCTGCCACCGAGATGTCTTCCCATCTTCCGATTCGAATTTTCGGAACAGGACACCATTCCTGACGTGGAGAGAGTTCCAAAGATCCCAATATTGCTTTGTCGTAGGACTGTAAGTCGAGATGTCTTTCCAACTGGGCTTCGTGCTAGAAGATTCTAATAACTCCAAGATTGGTTTGATCTCAGAGTCTGCCATTTGATCTTCTCGAATCTTCTCATCACTCCAGGGATCTGGTTGCGTCAATAGTGAAGTCTTCGTCTGGCGTATGACATATTCGGGATTATACTTGCTCTCCGCTCTGGAACAATAGCGACAGCTCTCGGGACACGGTCTTCTTGATAGGGCATCGGCGTTTCCATGCGATGAGCCTTTGCGATGCCTGATGTCAAAGTCGTATTCCTGGAGTCGTTGTATCCATCTGGCTACTTGGCCCTCTGGGTTCTTAAAATTCATCAGCCATGTTAGGGATGCGTGATCAGTACGAAGGAGAAATTTCCTGCCATAGAGATAGTGATGGAAGTGTTCTATGGCTTTTACTATAGCTAATAACTCCTTACGAGTGACGCAATAATTCCGCTCTGGTTTCGACAAACATTTGCTCCAGTATGCTACGACTCGTTCTTGGCCATCTATTTCTTGGGAAAGTACAGCACCGACACTTTCATGACTAGCATCCGTGTCCACAATGAATTGTTTGTCGGGGTGTGGATAGGTTAGGACTGGAGAGGATGTGAGAGCTTCTTTCAGCTGCTGGAAGGAATTCTCGCATTCTTGTGTCCATAGAAACTTCTGCTTGCTTTCAGTGAGCCTATGCAAGGGTCTTGCGATGTTGGAGAACCCCTGTACAAACTTTCTGTAATAAGTGCATAGTCCCAGAAAGCTTCGCAACTGATAGACGTTTTCCGGACGCTTCCAGTTCTTTACTGCAGACACTTTTTCAGGATCTGTTCGAACACCTTCAGCTGAGATGATGTGTCCTAAATAATTCACTTCGCGTTGGAAGAACTTGCATTTCAGAGGGTTCAGCTTTAAATTCGCCGCTCTTAGCTTCGTTAACACTTTTCGAATATTTCCAAGATGTTCTTCAAACGTGCGGCCACCAATGATGACGTCATCTAGGTAGATGAGACAAGCTTCAAAAGTCAGGCCTTTTAACACTGTCTCCATGAGGCGCTCGAACGTTGCTGGAGCATTGCAGAGCCCGAACGGCATAACTTTAAATTGCCAAAGTCCTTGTCCAGTAGTAAATGCGGTCTTCTCTTTGTCATCAGGATGGATCTCTACTTGCCAATATCCACTCTTCAAATCCAGCGTGGAAAACCATTTATGTCCTGAAAGAGTATCTAGCGTGTCGTCTATTCTTGGTAGAGGATAGCTGTCCTTCTTCGTGATATCGTTAAGTTTACGATAATCCACACAAAATCTTGTGGAGCCATCTTTCTTTCGGACCAACACGATGGGAGAGGCCCACGGACTTGATGACGGTTCGATGATGTCACTATCCTGCATCTCTTGTAAGAGCTTAGAAACCTCTTCTTGTTTTGCGAACGGCAAGCGTCTTGGATGCTGTTTAATCGGTAGATGGTTGGCAGTATCAATTCTATGACGCGTCAGTGAAGTGCGCCCTATATCACTCTCGTTTTGTGAAAACACATCCTTAAATTCCTGGAACAGTCTTTCTGCGGCATGTCTCTGTTCAGGAGATAAATTTTCATTTCGTCCAATTACAGGTGTTAAACTTGTAGGCGGCTCCGATAACGTCAAGCTCGGGTCTTTGCAAACACAGGTGACTGGAGCACAGGTTGCAAGCACTTCACCTTTCTGGATAATTCTAGACTTTTCACTTACGTTCGCAATCCTCACAGGTATCACATCTCTCGACAGATCTTCCAGCGCTGATGCTATTAGCACTCCCTTTGGGCTCTTCTCAGGATATCCAGTCAAGCCATACTGGAAAATTCTTTCGTTTCCAGTTAATCCAGGTATCATCATTTCGGTCCGAGGAGGGATGATAACATCTGCCTTGGCTGTGATCCGCTGAATAGACCCGGACTCATTTCCAAGTCTGAAAATAGTGACATCTTCTTGAGCAGAGCGTAACTCATTCTTCTTAAAATCCAGTGTAAATCCATGCTCTTTTAAAAAGTCCAGTCCGAGTATGAAAGGGTCTGAAATATCGGCCACGTAGACTGTATGGCGATAAGCGGCGTTCCCAAACTTTATTTCCAGTGTCATTCTTCCAAATATGTCGATCTTATCTCCTGTCACAGTTTGAAGGATTACACGTGGCGGGGTCCAGGAGAGTTTTTCTTTCAGCCGCTGAGCTAGATCTTTCCGAATGATGGTCACATTGGCTCCTGTATCGATGATCATATTACAGGGCAAATCATTCACACTTCCGACTAGAAAAACTCCGTTCTCGCCGCAACTTCTTGCAGAAATTTCACATACTTGAAAATGAGGCTTCTTAAGGTCTGGAAACCTCCGCCCCGCAAGATGGTCAATAATCAGTTTTCTTGCTCCTCCGTTAGCGGGTGAGCTATTACCTTCGGTGCTGGGTCGCCTTGGGCAGTCGATTTGGATATGGCCTTCTCCACCGCATTTCCAGCACTTGATCTTCCTGTAAGGTTTGTTGGCCCTTAAGGAGTTCATCTTTCTCATTATGTCATTCATCTGCTGCTGTAAGCGCTCCACAGCTCTATCCGACGTCTCAGGCAGGTTAGCTACTCGCACAAAGTGTCGATCTTTCCTTGTAGCTTGCTGGGCTGCCTCGAATTTCAGGGCATAAACTAAAGCCCCTTTTAACTCATTGAGATCTGCAATCCGGAGTGCTGTCTGGATCTCAGGGTCACGCACACCATCAATAAAATGTTGCAGAGCTAAACTTTCTCTAGTTTCAGTCGGGCAGTCAGGATAAGCAAGATGGGAAAGTCTCTCGACATCCGTAGCAAGCTCTTGCAGGGATTCAGTGGATTTCTGCTGTCGAGATTTGAGCTGGAGTCTGCTATATTCCTTCATGCATTTCTCGCCAAAGCGCAATTCTAAGGCACTGACGAGCGTTTCAAAATCCAGCGGTTCATTTGCAGGCAAAGTCTGTAAGACGTCGGCAGCATCAGCTCGTAGAGAAGCAGCTAACTGGCAAGCCTTTGTCTGGGGATCCCATCCATTGGCGTCCGCTACGATCCCAAATTGTGTCTTAAAAACTGGCCAGGAGGATTTGCCGTCATAGGTCGAAAGTTTAATAAAGGCCCGAGGAAGCATATCTGGATACTTGAAATCTTCGGAAAAGTTTACGGCAGTTATCTTCTGTTTCTTGATTTTTTCCAAATCTTTTTTTACATTCTCTATGCTTTCTTCAACGGTCTTGGCGATCTTTTGAACTTTTTCTTCTACTCTTTCTTCTACGGTTTTCGCTGTCATTTGAATTTCTTCTACCTTTCCTTCTATTTCTTGAAATCTTCCTTCAACTTTGTCTTCCACGCCGTCAATTCTGTCATTTAAAGATGTTATTTTATCCTCTATTAAGTCTTTCAACTCTCCAAGGTTGGTTGACATATCTTTTTTCATTTCATCTTTTAAGTCGCCAAGGTTGGCAGTCATTTTCTCGTCTATCGCTGACATTTCCTTCTTCATTTCAGCCTGGTTCGCAGTCATTTTCTCATCTATCGCTGACATTTCCTTCTTCATTTCTTCCGACATTTCCTTCATTTCAGCTTGATTCTCAGTCATTTCCTTCTTCATTTCTTCTTTCAACTCAGCAAGGTTGGCAGTCATTTTCTCATCCATCTCCCCTAATTTCTCCAATAATTTAGTCAGTTGCGCCTCCATTGCTCTGGTGATCGGCATTCAATCCCACTTCTGACACCAAATGTTGTGAGCTCGGGGTTCAAAAGGACTGATGCCAATATATAAGAACAATAAAAAGGCTTTATTCACTATAAACAGTGAAATACGATCACAAATATCTTCTGAAAATTACAAGGTATTCGGTAATCTTCAAATCCAATAAAAGCGCAGCAAAATTTCACACCGAAACAATGCGTTCAATACGACGTATCAACGACAAAATCGATCCGAGTAACACAGTTCTCAATGCAAAGCCTCTCGTATGAATTCAATCGCAGTTGACAGACAACTAACTAACTGAACTGATGGAGGTCCTTATATAGGTTTCAGAGATCTTTCCAGATTATTCCAGAGCCTTCAGATGCTAGAAATTACCAGAAAGTGCTTTAACTTTCGATAGAGAATCAAAGCGAGAAAGGATCCCAATGTACAGGTATAAGGGGGGGTGGTTGCACAAAAAGTCGCCAAATCCGTCGCCAACTTGGCGACATTTGGCGATATATCGCCAAATTTGGCGACAAAAATAAGTCGCCAAAACCATCGCCAACTTGGCGATAAACCCATTCCTTGGCGATTTTACCATAGACTTCCATTATAAAGATGAGGGTGTAAGGTTGTTTTCCTTGCAAACCATCTGAGGCCTTTAGCATTGAGTTACATGATGCTCAAAAGGAAATACATTAATAATACTGCAATTTTCACAATAATCAAATAAAATAAATTTAAACAAATGGAATATTTACAGATATATACAAAATTCATAACAATATGTAAATATTGAGTGTTATATTTTTAATTCTATAATTAGTAAATAGTTCTCTTTGCATTTATGTACAATTAGTAATTATTGTGTTTTCTGTTATATACATGTTTATGCATTTTTATATATAATTCTTTACACTTCAAGAGCGGTACAATGGTGGGTATCAATTTAACTATCAAGGTGACAGACAGTTTTATTAGCGCTGTCTGGCGAGGAAGGCGCACTGGAGCCAGGTTATGAAGCTTTTATGACTTTAAATTTATGAGGAGTGCCAATCACACTTCGTGTGTGGTACTGGAAGTTCAAGGCTGAAGGATTCCGAGTAGTCATAGTGGTGCCTGGATAATTTTAGGGGGCCAGAGAGACTGTGATCATTGGCCGGACTTTCCTCCTATGAGCAACGAAGGTAGGTGTGGTCATTGACACACTGAGCCATTTGGGCACACGGTCGTAAAAAAAAGTCAAGTAGGTGGGAGGTACCAACAGCAACTAAAAGAAAGCCAGAACTTGGAAAAGAGGCAGTGAATGAAAAAATGCGAAAGAGTCAGTGAGTGAAAAACATGCGAAGAAATCTGTGGATGAAAAAGAAGTGAATGTGGTCAGTTGAAAAGATTGAGTTGAAAAATATTATTATGAGAGAGAGTGCTGCAAATAATTTCTGAACAACGATACTACCGGGCTTGTGAATGAGGGTAGGCCCATAAAGAGTCACTCTCCCCAGCCTGCATCAGGGTCCAACCTGGGACCCGGGACAGGCGCACTGGAGCCAGGCTATGAAGCTTTTATGACTTTAAATTTATGAGGAGTGCCAATCACACTTCGTGTGTGGTACTGGAAGTTCGAGGCTGAAGGATTCCGAGTAGTCATAGTGGTGCCTGGATAATTTTAGGGGGCCAGAGAGACTGTGATCATTGGCCGGACTTTCCTCCTATGAGCAACGAAGGCAGGTGTGGTCATTGACACACTGAGCCATTTGGGCACACGGTTGTAAAAAAAAGTCAAGTAGGTGGGAGGTACCAACAGCAACTAAAAGAAAGCCAGAACTTGGAAAAGAGGCAGTGAATGAAAAAATGCGAAAGAGTCAGTGAGTGAAAAACATGCGAAGAAATCTGTGGATGAAAAAGAAGTGAATGTGGTCAGTTGAAAAGATTGAGTTGAAAAATATTATTATGAGAGAGAGTGCTGCAAATAGTTTCTGAACAACGATACTACCGGGCTTGTGAATGAGGGTAGGCCCATAAAGAGTCACTCTCCCCAGCCTGCATCAGGGTCCAACCTGGGACCCGGGACAGGCGCACTGGAGCCAGGCTATGAAGCTTTTATGACTTTAAATTTATGAGGAGTGCCAATCACACTTCGTGTGTGGTACTGGAAGTTCGAGGCTGAAGGATTCCGAGTAGTCATAGTGGTGCCTGGATAATTTTAGGGGGCCAGAGAGACTGTGATCATTGGCCGGACTTTCCTCCTATGAGCAACGAAGGTAGGTGTGGTCATTGACAAACTGAGCCATTTGGGCACACGGTTGTAAAAAAAAGTCAAGTAGGTGGGAGGTACCAACAGCAACTAAAAGAAAGCCAGAACTTGGAAAAGAGGTAGTGAATGAAAAAATGCGAAAGAGTCAGTGAGTGAAAAACATGCGAAGAAGTCTGTGGATGAAAAAGAAGTGAATGTGGTCAGTTGAAAAGATTGAGTTGAAAAATATCATTATGAGAGAGAGTGCTGCAAATAGTTTCTGAACAACGATACTACCGGGCTTGTGAATGAGGGTAGGCCCATAAAGAGTCACTCTCCCCAGCCTGCATCAGGGTCCAACCTGGGACCCGGGACAGGCGCACTGGAGCCAGGCTATGAAGCTTTTATGACTTTAAATTTATGAGGAGTGCCAATCACACTTCGTGTGTGGTACTGGAAGTTCGAGGCTGAAGGATTCCGAGTAGTCATAGTGGTGCCTGGATAATTTTAGGGGGCCAGAGAGACTGTGATCATTGGCCGGACTTTCCTCCTATGAGCAACGAAGGTAGGTGTGGTCATTGACACACTGAGCCATTTGGGCACACGGTCGTAAAAAAAAGTCAAGTAGGTGGGAGGTACCAACAGCAACTAAAAGAAAGCCAGAACTTGGAAAAGAGGCAGTGAATGAAAAAATGCGAAAGAGTCAGTGAGTGAAAAACATGCGAAGAAATCTGTGGATGAAAAAGAAGTGAATGTGGTCAGTTGAAAAGATTGAGTTGAAAAATATTATTATGAGAGAGAGTGCTGCAAATAGTTTCTGAACAACGATACTACCGTGCTTGTGAATGAGGGTAGGCCCATAAAGAGTAACTCTCCACAGCCTGCATCAGGGTCCAACCTGGGACCCGGGAATTCCCCACTAACTGGAGATGAGTCTGTCGGTGAACGACTAAGGTATGATGTTTAACTATATAATACCGAACTAATCAAATTTGTACCGCTCCAATTTAATGGTAATTTTTTGTTTGGCAGGAGAACTGGTTCATATAGGATTTAAAAATGAGTAATGTTTAATTTCAATTGTGAGGACGAATCATTTAGTAACTAATATTTTTTTAATGTATAAGTTAAATTGTAGAAAGAGGATTGATATATATATTCTTACTATGTTTTCTGTGCTGCATATTTTAAAACGAATTAATTTATATATCCTTACTAAGTCTCTGATATGTTTATTTTAGAAAGGATTGATTGACATATCCTTACTATGTTTTTTTTTATATGTTTTTTTATTTTGTTTAATGTAAATAAAGTAATTGTTTCTTTAGTTAAAAAAAAGTGTTGTCTTAATTTAATGGCTGCATAATTAATTCTAAAACCTAAATGTTTCTTTAGAATTTGCTTAGCTTCAATTTTGTTTTTTTTATTTAAAGCTATCTGTAGGGTTGTTTTGGGAAATTATTTTATGGAACTATATACACTCCATTCCCAAAATCTAACTGCCATATATTGGATACTCAGCACACAACGCAAATTAATTTCCTTTAATCATAATTCTCTAGTATCTAATTAGGCAACGATCACGGAGTCTTCTGCAATCAGAAGCCCCTATTGATAATTATTAAGTAATGGTAAAGGTGCACCCCACACCTTATTTTCTCTATGTGTAGTGATGGTCTTTTATTGACAGTTGTAACCGGCCTCTAGTAGGAGCTGTCTGCAAATCACCAGCATAAGAGGACCATTAACTTAGTTGGCGCATGACCATTTAACGTACGTGGGTTAATTTAATCTCATATAGGTTACATTTTGGGGTAATTTAATTGTATTAAAATGTGTTAAAATTAATTATTTTTTATATATAGTTAAGTATTCTAAGTTAAAATTTTAGGTTGTAATTATTATGCTAGTAGTTTAAAAATAAATAATACATACATTTATTTTTCTTTGATTGAGGTAAGATTATTTGCAGCATATTTAAAAATAAACAGTTTAAATGAAAATAATTATTTTTTTTATGACAATGTTCTCCTGCATTTTTTTAAGCAAAGATTGGCACAATTTTCACAGAATTCAGTCATGACCAATTTTTAGGGAAAATATTATTTACTATATTTTGTCTGCAAATTGTATTGTTTTTTAAATAATTTTATGTGTATTTACATATTCTTTACAAATATGTTCAGTTACAAACAAGTAGAGAATAATATGATAGATTTTTACAACATCGTTTAATTTTGTGAAAAAAAAAATCATAATGAATTTTTTTACAAATTTTTGAGAAAAAAATTTTTTTTTTTTTTAATTATTTATAAAGATAAATAAGGTTAAGTTTGTGTTTGAAACCAAACAACTATTAAAGACATTTACAGCTAGTACAGATTTAATGTGTATGTGAAAAAAAAAAAAAAAAAAAAAAGAGAGAAAAATTCCAATTTTTGGTGTAGAAAAGGTAGTTTTACTGCTTAACAGTGCTAGGAAAAAACATATTGAGTGTGAACTTTATTTTTCTTTTCCTTCTTTTATTTTTCTGTGATTATCATGTTCTTTAATTTTCTATATTTTGTATCATATGGGTTTTTGTGTACATAAATTGTGAATCTTATATGAGGAATATTTCAGTAGGGGAAGTTTAGTATTTGAGTTGTGTAGCATTATGTTAATGTATGGGAAATAGAGGTAGAAGGGCAAAGCGTAGTAGTAAGGATTTTGGAGAATTTATTGTTCGAACCCGGGCACAACTGCAGAAAAATTGTGAAAATCCGAACGAAAATACAACCAGCATTAAAATGGCTAATACGGATAATTTGTTAAATGTAATCCCCGTTTATGATGGAAAAAGGGAAACTAACATACAATATTTCATAGCAGAATTTGATCAGGCTGCGGCAAAAACGCAATTTAAGGATGACGTAAAATTAATAATATTACGTTCTAAATTCGTGGGTGGCGCACGCGAAAGATTACAGGCAGATGTCGAATTAAACTCAGAAACCTACTATGCACTATTTAAGGATAAGGCAATAAAGGCATTCGGTGTTAAGAAAACTTTCAGCGATTCTCACAACGAATTTTATAAAATAAAACAAAACCCGAATGAGAGCATCGCGGACTATATTGTGCGATTCAATCTTGCTGCGGCGAAATTTTTTGAAATTTCGGGTCTCTCAGATAAAACCGATGCGAGAAATTTATTCGATCTTGTGAAATTACATATATTTTTAGAATCAATCAAATGTGATATCGCATTAGAAATCAGAAAAAAGGGGTTGAAAAATTTAAAGAGGCAATAGAAACTGCAGTTTTGATGGAAAACGCATTCTCTTCGGTCAAATACGAAGAAATTAACGCGATTAACACAAGTGCAACTAACGAATTCTGCGAAGCTTTGTTAAAAAAAATGAAATACAGGCTAACGAAGTTATTCAATTGCGAAATGAGCTAGAAAAACTTAAAATAAAACAAAACGAGAAGGCACAAAATAATTTGAGTTACAACGAGAGATTTTGTGAGATTTGCTATTTAAAAAATCATGAAACTGCATTCTGCCGATATAATCCCAATAATAAAAGGAATTTTAAGTCCGATAATTATAAAAGGAATTTTTCCAGGTATAAGTATAATATGCAGAGAGGTAGTTATGCTAATAATGCACTTGCAGAACATCAAGGCTATGGGAATATGAGCAATAATGCCATGAATTATCAGAGTTATGGAAATTTAAGGGATAATACCCAGTATCTGCAGGGTTTTGGAGGTGTAAACAACTGGAATTCCCCCCCTCCCCCTCCTCCTGGACAGTTAATGGGACAAAATTATGAGTATAATTATATTTTTCCTAGTCAGAATTCAGGTTCTCATAATAATAGCTTAGGGAACTACTCTGCAAATTTTCCACAGGGGCAAAATTTTCAGCAGAGCAAAATTTTCAGCCAATTCAAGGCCAATTTTTCCAACAGGGGCAAAATGTTCCCCAGGGACAAAATTTACAGCCGATTCAAGGGCAGAACTTTCAACAGGGTCAAAATGCTCAGACAAATTATGGTCAAAATTTTCAGCCGAATGAAGGGCAAAATTCCCAGTCAATTCAGAACCAAACAATTCCCGGGAAACTTTTACAAATTCGGAATATGTAAATAAGAGATATAATGGGACAAATAATTCAAGAGGACGTAAGATAATTGCAAGCGTTAATAACAAACATTCTAATAATATGCCATTAATACAGTTTGAAATTAAGGGGGTACAAGTTACAGGACTCGTCGATTCCGGAGGAATGGTCTCCTTAATTTCAGCACAATTATTTGAGCAATTAAAAGAAAATAATGTAAAAATTAAATATATTGGAAACAGCATTAAAATTCAATCGTTCAGCGGAACTGCGATTCCTTTCAAACATAGCATTAAATTGACTTTTAAAATAAATAATGCATTCGCATCGGGAACTTTCTATGTAACAGATAATAATTTTAGTAATTCTTATAACATGCTTTTAGGCTACGATTTTTTACAAGAGAATAAAATGATTTTGGATGTGAATGAAAAATTATTAAAATTTAAAAACGTAACTATCTCATTAGATCAATTGGAAAATAAACAGATGGAACAAGAGATTAATTATATAAAAAGTGAACAGGTCAAAAATAATAGCAAAAACAAAAAAAATAAGAAAAAAGAGAGAAGTGTTTGTCAAATTGGCTAGGAAAATTTACATAGCACCAGGGAAAGAAAAGATTGTAGCGTTACTTTGCCCAGATTTTTTGAAGGAAAATTCTACGGTACTTTTTGAGCCGGAAATGGGTCAGGAAGGAATTGAATGTTTTCATTCAATACATGAAATATCAAAAAGTAGAATTATCAATGTCATAATGAAAAATTTAACCGAGAAGAAAATTATTTTGCCAAAGGGAATTAAGGTCGGAAATTTAATAGTAGACTTTGATTTTGACACTAAAGATATGCCTGACAATATTATTGATGGGAGTGTGCATAAAATTAATGCGCTAACTATTGAGGAAATACGCAAACTTAGGGAAGCAGAACTGTCAAAAGAGGATTTTGATTTAAAACATCTTCCTCCAGACCTACAGGAAAAGTTAGAGAATGTTTTATTTCAACATGCACATGCTTTTTCGAAGTCATACAATACAATTGGTGAATCTTCTTTGGTGCGCCCACAAATTAAACTTGCACACAATTTTGCGATTCAATCGAAACCATACAAAACTCCTTATACAGTGAGAGAGTATGCACAAGCGGAAATTAGAAAATTATTAGAAGCTAACATTATTGAAAAGAGTACTTCTTCCTACTCCTTTCCAGTGTTGTTTGTGAAAAAAAAGACTGCAGATCCTCAAAAACCCAAATTTAGAATGGCAGTCGATTATCGCTTATTAAATGCAATTTTGGAAGGTTATTCTTATCCGATTCCGGATATTCGCGAAATAGTACAACGAATTAGCTGTAAAAGGTATTATACAGTATTGGATTTACACAGTGCATTTTTACAGATTAATTTACAACCTCAAGACAGAGAGAAATTGGCATTTATTACTGAATTTGGGAAATATCAGCCAATTCGAATGAATTTCGGATTAAAAATCAGTCCGACTACATTCGCTGAAATGATAGATACAGTGTTGGGAGATTTTAATAAGGAGGAAGTCAGTTATTATATAGATGATGTTCTAATAGCATCGAACTCTATCGAAAGGATGTTAGCACTACTCACAGAAGTCTTGCAAAGACTAATTGATTATAACTTAACAGTGGAACCAAGCAAGATGCAAGTGTGTAAACAAGAAATAGATTTTCTGGGATTTAAAGTACATCAAAATGGGTATTCTCCCTCAAATAAACACATTGAGAAAATTCAAAAATTGGTAAGACCTAAAACCAAAAAAGGGGTGAAATCACTATTGGGGTTAGCCAATTATTTCAGAAATTTGGTACATAAATATGCTGAAATTGTTAATCCTCTGGTCGAATTAACGAAAGAAAAGGTAAAATTTCAGTGGACCGACGAAACGGAAAAAGCGTTTGTGGCTATTCAAACAGCTATTTTAGATAATCCAACACTAAAACCTCCGCAGTTAGATAAAGAATTTTTTTTAATAACGGATGGTTCTAAAATTGCATTGTCGGCTATTTTAACACAGAAACACGGCGAAGAGTATGTACCTATTGAATTTTACGGTAGAAAACTGAGAGAGGTGGAGAAAAATTATCCCAGTCTTAAGTATGAATTATTAGCTGCACACGATGCGTGCATTTATTTTGAAAGATTTTTGTTACGAAGGAAGTTTACAATATTAACAGATTCTAAGGCCCTGACAGAACATATCAATTTAGAAAAGCAAGGAGATATAGTAGCACGATGGATGTTGCGATTAAGTAATTTTGATTATCAATGTAAACATATTGCGGGAGAACAAAATCCGGCGGATTACGTATCTCGTAATATCAATAATATTTTAACTCTAAATGAAATACAAAATGAACAGTTTAAATTAAATGTTAATCTTACAGAAGAAAAGATTAGGGAAGCACAAAGACAAGATTCCAAACTTAAAATAATAATTGATAAAATTGAAGAAAAAAAAGAAAATCGAAATACTAGAAAATATAATTTGAATAAAAATAAGGTATTAATTTTAAAACAGAAATATAAAGATAAGCAATTAATGATTGCTCCGAACAAATTGATTTTTGAAATAATTCAAGAGGCGCACAAAGCTCATTTTGGGTTCCCAAAAACGTATGAATTAGTGAAATCACGTTTATTTTGGTTCGGTATGCATAGAGATATAAAGAATTACTGTGCAAGTTGTATAGCTTGCAATAAAAATAAGCAACATAAGACTATCAAAGTACCTTTGGAGAAAGTGTCTAAAGATCACCCTGTGGGGGCAGCTATTCATATCGATATTGTCGGAAAACTACCGTTGACCCTGAAAAAACACGCTTTTATTTTAACAATAGTAGACGTGGCTTCGAGGTTTTTACAAGCAGTGCCATTAAGGAATGTGGAGTCGCAGACTATTATAAATGCACTCACTAATTACTTTAGTTTGTTCGGATACTGCAAACAAGTAATTCTAGACAACGGGCCCTATTTTAGAGGGGAACTTTTCCGTGAATTTCTGAAAGCAGTGGGAGTGAACCCCCATTTCGCATCTACGTATAAAGGTTCTACGAATGGTCTTTTGGAAGTCTCACACAAACAATTAAAGTCTTCTATTCAGGCTATGTCTAATAAAACGACCGAATGGGATGTTCGTTTACCATTTTTTATATTATCTTATAATACTTCAATCCATAGAGCCACGGGGTTTCGTCCAGATAAATTATTTTTCGCTAGAGAAACGGCTAACCATTTTACAGCTCTAAATGAACCAGATGTTCAATATACTAAGCAGTTGGTGAAAAAACGCATTGAACATATGAAGGAAGTATGGAAAACAGCCTTAGCTAATCAAGAAAAAATAGAAATGGAATACGTTGGAAAAGAGTTTGAAAAGGTAAAAACTCTGGAAATAGGGGATCAAGTTTATATAAAGGTTATTGGAAAGCCTTTGGTATTACACCCAAAATATGACGGACCTTTTGAAGTCATTAGAGCTTTTCGGCACAATAATTACCTTTTAAAACATTTATTGGAACAATCGAGAAGCACCATAAAAAGACACATTAGTCATATGTGGCAACCATCGGCAAAAATTGTGCTGGGGGATGACTCGAATTCAAACAATGAATAATTACTAGAAGAGAGTTAAGCGGTGGAAACCTCAGTACACCCCTACTAACGTGTATGTCGACTTTTTGAGTGTATTATAATTGTAAATATTAAAAGAAAAAATATTTAAGTATATTGTATTAACGGCGAGTATCTATGTAGGTATATTCTAAGGTGTACCTACACCCTCGTTTCACCTCTACTAAAGTTTAGGTTTAAAAAAAAAAATTTTTTTTTGGTAAAGAATTTTGAGTATAAGTATCTCTCAAATGGTTTAACGAGGTTGAAATTGTAAAATAGCAGATTCACAGCGAATTAGAAAATTAAATTGAATATTTTGGGATAAAATTTTAAAATAAAGTTTTAATTATATAAGCGCATTGTAAAATCAAATACTGAGTAAGGAAAGGATAATAATAATTTTAAATCAAAACTTAATACGTGGATAACGAAAAAAAAAATAAGAATAACAATAAATAATAATAATAATAATAATAATAAATAAATAAATAGAAATAAAATAAATGTATTCTATTTTTAGGACTATTAGTCAATAAATTGAAAAAAAAAATCATATAATGACGATACAGTGATACAGTGATTTTTTTTTCTTAATGCATAGAATTCAAATCAATTATCATTTTACAATAAATAAATCCGTGACGAATAAACGATGCAAATATTACGGAGAAGGTGAAGAATTTTTTTTTTTACCCTGTCACTTCACGCATTTCGCGGGATTGTTATCAGTACGGTTTCAGGCTAGGAAGGGAGGTTCGCATCCTCTCTTTCCCTTTAAAAAGGGGACATATTGTGCGCATCTTAGAACAAGGCGGGGAAGAGACTATCTTTTCGGCATATCAAAAAAAAAAAAAAAAAAAAAAAAAAAAAAAAAAACCCACGGAAGATAATGATATGCCCGCATAAATTTACGGAATAGAGACAAAAAAAAATTTCACTTTTCTTTTAAACAAAGCGGTAGAAAAAAAAAATATATATATAAAATTTTTTAAGGAAAATTTATGGAAAATTACTTCCTTATATTCTTTTCGAAAGAAATTTTTTTTATATAATAATAACAATACCTATAAGTAAATAGATAAAGTTTAGGAATCGAATTTTAGAATCAATTTTAAATAAATAAATAATTCAAACTTCTTTGGCTATGAAGCAGGATTTAATACTTAATATTTGAGAGAAACAAAAACTAATAATAATAAAATAATAATTTTGTAAAATTTAGCTTGAGAGAAACAAAATGTATAAAATATTTAGTTTTATATAGCGAGACAATTCTCATAGTTAGAATCAAAAGATAAAATTTCAAATGCTATGCATACAAAGAAAAAATAAATAAATATATATAAATATTATAATATAAATGAGATTATAATGAGTCTGTAACATAAATAAAACGTGTAATTGTGTAAATAAGGGTGACATTCATCTGCTTCTCTGTTCTAGGGAATAATATGATAGTAACAAATACAAATAGTCATAAAATAAATGTATAAGGAAGTTAGACGTATAAAACTAGGCTTTTTGTCAAGGTAACAATTTAAATATAGGTAAAGGCTTAAATATATTCGCACGCATAGGTTTATCGAGGGGTTAATAACAGAGAAAAAATATATAAATAAAGAAACAAGCATTTATTATAGAGTTATAAAATATGGTTGGTCTAAAATGGTTTTCTCATATGACATTTATTTTCATTGAAAAAAAAAAAAAAAAAAAAAAAAACGTAATTTTAAAATAAATGAATATATATATAAATTCAGCAAAATGGAATAAGTGATATAATATATGGGAATGTATTGGTATCCTATAGGGTAAAAGGAATATTGGAAAACGCGTATGAAAAAAAAAAGAGAGAGAGAGAAAATTTATATATAAAGTAAACAAACGTATATTTTGAGAAATATTTTAGTTATGTGCAAATTAAAAGGCATAGTAATGTCTGCCTTATTATTAAAAACTTTTAGATATACTTTACAGGTGTATATTATAATTTGAGGGCGAGGAAATATATGTATTTCCGTAATGCCGGATAGATTTGTTGTCAAACAAAACTGGCTACGCCATCTAGTTGGCAATCATGCAACTAATTTACATGCAAGGCAGGGTCAGGCAGAAGATGTAGGGAGTAGAATACTTCCCGACCTTGTGATAAGCTGGTGAGTCACAGAAGGAGGGGGAAGACATCCTCGAAAATAAGGGACAGACGTCTATATTCTTTACATCGTGTCACTGCTGAAATGACCCGAATATAGTTTAGTATTGTGTAAAGTTATTACATGATATATACAATTTTGTCAATATTTACGAGTTAAAAAATTGTGTAATACAATTCAGATAAGATACGGTGATAATTAATTGAAATTTGAGTAGGAACAGTAGCGATTAAAAAGTTGTCAAGAATGTTTAAAGGGTTATAGTGGGAAATATTCCCCCCCCCCCATATTAGTATAGAGGTCCTAGATAGATTTGTTTAAAATACAAAATTGTGGGGCCTAGGCAGGATGCGGATTTTTTTTTCTCGGAGAGAGGAATTTTTTTTTTCTCTTTTGCATTATATCGCGACAATTTTCCTTGAGAGAAAGGAAAGAAAAAGAGGGTTAACAGCAGTACTGTGCCATAATTTAAAAAATATATAAATTGAAGAGAAATTACTTCAATTCGGGATAGCGGGGCATGGATGAGAACCCCCCCCCATCCTCCAAAATTGGTTGGGTAAATTATTGTGGTGTCACAAATATACTAAAAGGGGTATACATATATTTTCCTTCGTTGGCATTTCTTTTTACAAGTTATTGGGACGGAGAGAGTTTCATTAAGTATCACAGACTCAGTATTAGGACATTTAAGGTTTTTCTAACAAATAAATAATAATGCAAATGAAATAATTTTTAAATTTTTAAATTTTCTTAATTTCAAGTTCTAAAACAAATAAATCTTTCAATAAAAAATAATAATACAGCATAAAGGCTTTTACCAGAGCTCCAGTTTTTTTTCCTCGAGGACCCTGTTATTAAAATAATAATAATAAAGAAGAAAAAAAATAATAATGCATTAAAAAATATAGTGGACACGTAATTTTTGGGAATTCCCAAAATTTAATTTTAATATTAATTACTATAAGATACATTAATATGATTAGTACTTACTTTTGGGTGTTGATTATAGAAAATTCCCCGTTTCCAGCGAGGGATGTTTGCAGGCAAACACTCACTAATCCTGGCCAGGGCTCGTTACGCGGACTCACAGCATTTTTACACCTATAAGGGAAGGTGCGAAATTGTGTTAATATAAGGAATTGATTTACAATAAATTTTTTTATATATATACATGAATAAACAATAGAAGGTTTGAGTGCACATTACAGCATTATCTATTTTAATATGGTTTTGAGGAATAAAAATGACATTAGCTATTTATTATGAAAATGGTAATTTATTAAAGGAATGTTTATCTACATATAAACTAAAAAATAAGGTTTAATTAAATCTCTGTTAATGTTGGGTCAGCGACGTTAAAAAAAAAAGATATATATATATATATTATATATATATATATATATATATATATAATTGTATATTTTTCTTTTTGGTAAAAGGTAGTGATTTATCTATTATTGGTAGTTTAGTTTGGGTAAGAATGGTTACATAACTACTGCTCGTAAGATATCGGGTTAATCGCCTCGGGGTTAGGAGGTCAAAATTCGGACAATTTCTAGCACAATGATTTTCTAATATTTGGTACGAGGTATTAGAATGATGACATGTAAATATTGTCAAAATTTGTTTACGGTATAAAAGAAAGTAAGAGTGGAAACAGATATAAATTATATTTACGCCGTTGGGACGCATCTCACTAGATGCCACTGGCATGTATTTCGGTTAACGAGAGGCATCGAATGATAGTATCAAACGCCAACGGAAAGATCCCATGTGCTGGATTTTCTGTTTCGCGTAATTACACTATTAGTGTACAGAATTTTTTAATTTTTATGTGTATGGGTCACAGTTTACACACGGATTTTAGTATGATAAATTTCAGAGCATGTAAATATCAGAATACTATATTTGAATGAGGAATATAGGCTTACCTCGTTTTATGGACCAGCAACAGTTCAAGCGACGCTTATCTACGACAGAAGCTGGGGATTTTTTCTTTTCCTCCCACCCCCCTAATGGGAACATTTAAAAACCCATTAGCGAGGGGTGAGGTGCAGTAATTCAGCGTGCTAACTGGTTTTTTCAGAGAGGGAAAGGGGCACGTTTCTTCTTCTTCTTCTTTTTTCTTTTTTCTTTTTTTTTCTTTCTTCTCCTCGGGTTTCTCAGCACTGTATGGGGAACCAAGGAAGGCTCGCAATGTAAGGCAGATAGAAACGAAAAAAAAAATTACAGGATTAAAATGTACTGAAGACTGTACTTTATAAAATTTCTTCTTTTTTCTGAGTAATATTGTTTTCATTGTAATATTCATTTTGTTCGAAACCTCAAGATGAAGACGGGGTCTTGGTTTATATATATTTCTTTTTTCTTGTTAGTTGGAGGTCATGTACATCTTATTAAGCAATATGTATATATTTAAGCAAAGTGAATAATAAGAATAATAATTAAAAAGAGAAGAAATTTGTGTTTTATTTTTTATCCAATGTTCAATTTTGAGGGCAACAGTTTGCTATTTATGTAAATATGCTCTTTGTGTAAAATATGGCTGTTTGTTCCCTTAGTACTTGCTTGAAGATTGAAATGTACAAATAATTCGTTAAAACTATTAAAGGTAGGGAAGTAAATCTCTTCCGATATTTGTCAAAGGTGATACATTGTAACTGTAACAATGCATAGAGTCATGCTGAATATGATCACATCAGTTTTGTGTACTATACTGTGGATTTTAAGGGATGTTAAATAGTATGTAAATTTAGTGTATATTTTTAGTACTTTTTGTATCCAGTGTAACTATTCTGTAAGTCATGACTGAACTCCTGTTGTGTGTAAGAAAAATGTATTAATCTTTGCTGTTAGGGTAGGATTTTTTTTTTGTTTTGTGCTTTTCGTTTTCCTTTTGGAATTAAAAAAATTTTTTTAGTTCTATATTTATAGAACAGGTTTTTTTTTGAATTTTTTTTTTCTAAAAAATATTAACTATTGGTACAATAAACAATGGTTGGTAATCAAATGACAAGGAGCTGGATTACACCATGGCGATCCAGATGACTCAACGAGAGTGTCGAGTTTCTGACATTTTTGCAGACAAGTTAGATCAAGGCAACACCCTTGAATTATGGACTGGCATCAAAGGATATCCTTAGACTACGACAAAAACTTTTCTTTTCTGTGTACAGCTCCTGATCAATAAACTTTTCTTCATGAGGGTCTATATTTTCCTTCTGGACATTTTCAGCGAAAGGAAAATAAACTTTTCTTCATGATGCATCGACCCTTCTATATCTCTAGGACACTATCTAGCCGAGTAAAGTACTACTTGCTGGGAGTGGTGCTACTATGTGGACTTTTGAGAGGGAGGTTCCGCAGTTGAACTTTTCCACGTTTTACATGGACTTTCAACTGATTTGCATTCGGGGGAAGAAGATGGTGGAAAGGATTCACCACCTTTTGGGTTTTATGTTACACCCTTCGAAATGTATATATGTAAATATTGAGTGTTATTTTTTTTAAATTCTATAATTAGTAAATAGTTCTCTTTGCATTTATGTACAATTAGTAATTATTGTGTTTTCTGTTATATACATGTTTATGCATTTTTATATATAATTCTTTACACTTCAAGAGCGGTACAATGGTGGGTATCAATTTAACTATCAAGGTGACAGACAGTTTTATTAGCGCTGTCTGGCGAGGAAGGCGCACTGGAGCCAGGCTATGAAGCTTTTATGACTTTAAATTTATGAGGAGTGCCAATCACACTTCGTGTGTGGTACTGGAAGTTCGAGGCTGAAGGATTCCGAGTAGTCATAGTGGTGCCTGGATAATTTTAGGGGGCCAGAGAGACTGTGATCATTGGCCGGACTTTCCTCCTATGAGCAACGAAGGTAGGTGTGGTCATTGACACACTGAGCCATTTGGGCACACGGTCGTAAAAAAAAGTCAAGTAGGTGGGAGGTACCAACAGCAACTAAAAGAAAGCCAGAACTTGGAAAAGAGGCAGTGAATGAAAAAATGCGAAAGAGTCAGTGAGTGAAAAACATGCGAAGAAGTCTGTGGATGAAAAAGAAGTGAATGTGGTCAGTTGAAAAGATTGAGTTGAAAAATATTATTATGAGAGAGAGTGCTGCAAATAGTTTCTGAACAACGATACTACCGGGCTCGTGAATGAGGGTAGGCCCATAAAGAGTAACTCTCCACAGCCTGCATCAGGGTCCAACCTGGGACCCGGGAATTCCCCACTAACTGGAGATGAGTCTGTCGGTGAACGACTAAGGTATGATGTTTAACTATATAATACCGAACTAATCAAATTTGTACCGCTCCAATTTAATGGTAATTTTTTGTTTGGCAGGAGAACTGGTTCATATAGGATTTAAAAATGAGTAATGTTTAATTTCAATTGTGAGGACGAATCATTTAGTAACTAATATTTTTTTAATGTATAAGTTAAATTGTAGAAAGAGGATTGATATATATATTCTTACTATGTTTTCTGTGCTGCATATTTTAAAACGAATTAATTTATATATCCTTACTAAGTCTCTGATATGTTTATTTTAGAAAGGATTGATTGACATATCCTTACTATGTTTTTTTATTTTGTTTAATGTAAATAAAGTAATTGTTTCTTTAGTTAAAAAAAAGTGTTGTCTTAATTTAATGGCTGCATAATTAATTCTAAAACCTAAATGTTTCTTTAGAATTTGCTTAGCTTCAATTTTGTTTTTTTTATTTAAAGCTATCTGTAGGGTTGTTTTGGGTAATTATTTTATGGAACTATATACACTCCATTCCCAAAATCTAACTGCCATATATTGGATACTCAGCACACAACGCAAATTAATTTCCTTTAATCATAATTCTCTAGTATCTAATTAGGCAACGATCACGGAGTCTTCTGCAATCAGAAGCCCCTATTGATAATTATTAAGTAATGGTAAAGGTGCACCCCACACCTTATTTTCTCTATGTGTAGTGATGGTCTTTTATTGACAGTTGTAACCGGCCTCTAGTAGGAGCTGTCTGCAAATCACCAGCATTTATGCTTAATAATAAGATACAGTTAGGGATTTTGCATTACCTCTTAGGAAAACATTTGTTGATTTTGATATCTTTAGTAGAAATACGGAAAGCGGGTAATTAAACAAAATATTTTGTGTTTTCTATTTTAGATTAAGTGTTGAAACTCTCAGGTTTTATTTGAAATGTAATCTTATAAATGCATAAACTACCAAATCAAACTAGAAATATTTTTAATACTCTAGTTACAGTAAATTGTCCTTTAATATGATGAGAAAACAAATTACAAATGAAATATGCAGAATTATACCCGTAAGGCATGGTGACGTCACGTGACGTCGATGTGAAGTCACTGTGACCTAAATGTGAAGTCGTTATGGCCGTTTTCAAGGCTTTCTGTGACCTCACAATGTGACTACTTTGTGAAGTCACCGTGCGACTTCAATGTGAAAAGTGTGACGAATCTGCATCGGATAGGGTGACCAAATTTTCCCCGTATCCGATCCGGATTGTTCGGATCGACATTTTTTTTTTTGCTAGACGTTTGTGACATTTGTGACGAATCTGCATCGGATTGGGTGACCAGATTTTACCCGAATCCAACTCGTAAAGTTCAGATATATATATTTTTTTTTTGGCTGCAGGTTTGTGACAATTGTGACGATTCTTCATCGGGTCGAGTGACCATATTTTACCCATATTCGATGAGGAAAATTACGGGTCGGTTAATTTTTCTTTTCTTTTATTCTCTTTCTTTTCTTTTCTTTTTTTTTCTACAGGTTTGAAAGAATATTTTATTTTTTGTTTAGATCAAGTTATTATTTTATTCTAGTTTTTCATATTAATCCAAACCCAAGCTGCAATAATAAAATCTCAACCCTAAATCAACCCGAACCCGAAAAAATTACAATCAATTTAACCCAAACAGAATAACAACAACAACAACAACAACAATTATCGTATTCTTACTCGGCTCAAGCTGAACGTCATGTCGGGTGCGGGTAAAATCGGATTAACCAACCCGATGCAGGACTTAAGTCGGGGTTTTAAATTATTTATTTCATTTTATTCTGTCTATTTAGTTAAGGTTTTGCTTGGGCTCCGATTCTTATATGAATACCCTATCAGGTCGGGTAACGCGATTTTGAAACGATTTCTTTTAAATCCTGCAATCGAGTGAGACAACCCGATTTCAAACGAACCCAAATCATTACCATTGGTTACACATTAAATAGCAAAAGGTGGATTTGCAGATTTTCAAATTAATTATATAAAAGTGGTGAAATGTATTAAAATTCTGTTGTTCTATAATATAAATGCAACATTTTTTGTATTTTCAGCTCGGTATTTAAAAATTTTAGAGAAATGCTTTTAAATAAAGTAAATAAGTACTATGTGATTTCGCTATAAATGGGAAACGGTACTTTTCAATATTATTTTTAATTTTAAGAATTTTGATAAAAATTGTTATTGCAGTATATTTTAATAGCCAGTTAAAAGCACATTTTGAAAAATAAAACTATGGATTTATTTAAAATGTTTACAAAATTAAAATAAATTAATGCTTTAATTCCTGCTATTTTTACAAGTATTGATATTTTTTAAATTTATTTACTTTACTTTTTATTATTATTATTATTTTTACAATTACTAAAATATGTTATAGAACACTGTGCATGGATTTCTATTTCAATGAATATTAGATTTTATATAAATTTATTATTATTCTATATAGTGAGGAACTATGAAATTTAACTCTTCTTCATGGGATTTCATATATAGAAAACAAAAAGAAATCTGTAATACTAATTCCATGCAAGGTTTTATTACATACATAAAAAAGAATATGTATAAAAAATAATAAACTGAAATACTAAACGAAGTAAAGAACTTAAAAAATATAAGAATGAACAAAAAATCAATATTGAGAAAAAGTCATTTATTTAGTTTTCATGAGTGAAAAACCCTTGAATGGCAATCGTGTACATATTAAAAATACAGTTTTGAAATTTTAAACCACGTGTATAAAAAGTTTAGATCTATAATTTGAGATAATAATAAAATAATCAATATTTTAACTGTGATAAGGTCTTTAAGCCTTGAAATTTTAAAGGGTAATTTTTATTAACTATTTCAATAGTTTTTAAACAGTATCTTATATATTTAACTAGTGAAAATATTCGAATAATGTATTCCCCGAAATATTCACATCGGGGTCCAGGTTTTAAATCATATTTAAAAGAAAAATAACTGTATGTTTTAATTTATTAAGAAAGATTTTTGAAAAATATTTCATAAAAGTTGCCATTTTTGAAAAAGAAAATTTAACTTATAGATCAAAATACGTTATCATACATGGAACCTTTATTTTATAACTATGTTTTAACCCTTTGTGACTCGACAACATCAGTTTGAAAAATATTTACTCTGACATACATCATTTTAAGCAAGTAAAAAAAAATAAAAATCATAAAAATAAAAATTATTTACTAAAAGATACTTTTTCATATTTACAATAAACAAAAAATTATATAGTTTCTTCTCATAAATATTGTTAAATTTTTAATACAAAATTGTAACGTGTACGAACTTACCTTTGTAAAAAATCTATTTTTGGACATCTGCAGACTTTTAAATTCAACAAAGTTAATTTTATTCATAAAGGTATGAAACTGTTTAAATGATAAATAAAACTTTGATATTAAAAATTAACTCAGTATCGTCGTATGTTGAGGTTTCTATAAACAATTTATATTAACTACTGCGTTAAAAGATAGCAGTAATAAAGAAAATCATCTTATTAACCCCGCTGAAAATAACTTTGTCTTTTGGTATGTTTAGAGGTATGCAACTGCAGTAAAAAGCATACTTAAAAACAATATTTTGGTTATTAAAATATAATAATGTTACTAATTTATTGTCAATTATTTATGGAATTGTAATAAATGCATCGATAGTGACACATATAATTTATCATATGATGCCGATGAAATATCTATCTGGGTCGATGTTTCGTGACTAGGCAATAATCACAATAATCTGTTGTTCATCATAAATAGAGCAAGCTGATTTTAAAAAATCTACCGTAAAAGTTTTAGAATAAAGTTTGACCAAAATTTTAGATATAAAGTCCATTTGAAATGTAGATAATCATAGTTACATAACCCAATAAAATAATAAATTATAAACATAGTTTCAAATATTTAACCAGTTTTTAATGTGAAAAAATATATAAATTCAGATAACAACATAAAATGGAACCACACATTGGTTTATTATTATTTTTTTTTACAGGATTAGGTGGTAATTATAAAGAACATTTCCCATTAATAATAATTCTTTTATAATAGTGTACAGATGTTTTGAAATTTATAACTATAAAATGATTCAGGAAATGAATTTAGTGAAAGTAATTATCTGATTAAAATCGTTGACATATTGTTACTTATTTTAACAAAATAAACATTAAATTTAATAAACTTAACTGATAAATGTTAAACGAAATATTTAACTTTTGTAAAATACTTCATGAAAGTAACTGAAAACGATATAACTAAATGCAAAGCTAACATTGAAAATAATATTTTTAACATACCTCTTTTTCTTTGTGATCTTCAATATTCTATTTTGACGTAAAAATAGCGAAAGTTTCTTGAGAAGGCAAAATTCCTCCAAATGAAGTACAATAACATTGGCGGAAAACAAATTTAACCACGCAAAGGAATTGTACTTTTCATGGAAAGAAAATTCGTATAAAAATTGTATTTGCGGAATCCTGTGCAGGTTTTTAATTTTAAATACGTAGAAATTATACACGCTCATAACACGCGTATTGTCCAACGAACTGACATCCAAAGATTAAATACACTGTTGTGCGTCTCTTCTGAGGTTAAAAAAGCAGACGATAATTTTGAAAGCGTTTAAAACACCTGCGCGCATTTAATAGCAGGGCAGATGATCTTTTTTCTTTTTTTTTCTTCTGATATAGTTGATGTTAGAGTAGAAGGTTAAAAAGGTAGAATATTTCTTTTTATAGTCTCTCCAATTAAAATTTCTTATTTGAAGATTTATTTTTGAAGCAGTTTACCTTTTTTTTACGATTAGTTTCACAATAATAATACTTGTATAGTTTTTTTTTGTAAGTTGTAAAAAATATCAATATTTATGGCGTATCAAATAAAATATTGTTTAAATTTCTAGGGTGCATAAAAAATATTTTAATGGACAAGAATGCAAAATCATAAAAAAAGTAAAATTTTCATAGATCGTAATAATTGCAAAATGTGATCCTAAAAAAGTAAAAGGTTGGGGGGGGGGGGCATTTTCCCTTTTTCAAAATTTCCTTTTTTCTTTATTAATGTCCTGTAGAAGAAACAGCTTGTAAAATAACAATATTTTTTTAAAGAAATTTGTGGTTAATGAAAAACGGACACGTGAATAATTATTTAAATCATACACATTTTGCATAATTTTTTTTAAAATTTCATTTTATATTCGGAAAATGTTAAATTTATTTACAAAGTATGAAACAAACAGCAAAATATATATTGGAAGAGGTACTCAATCTACTTAAATACTAAAGAAAAACAATTGTTATCGGAAGTACACCACTGATTTTATTATAATAAAGCGTTTGTTTTTCACAACCCACCTCCCCTCAAACAAACAAATCTTTAATTACCATAGTAAATTGAGGTACAGTTTTGAAACATATTGCATTTGAAAGAGAATTTTATTTTTCCTATTCGACGGTTAAAAATTGAAATTGTGCAATATTTAGAAGTTAAAAAAAATCACTGTAAAAGCGAAATTTACTGTTCAGTTGTTGCCGCTGTTAACATGACGTCATTGTTACTCTTGGATAGCTTGCGCTCTATAATATAGATTGTTGCTCTCAGTTTTACAAAAGTTGTTAATTAATATGAAAAGCAAATGAGAAACTGCCTTAATTTAAAAAAAAAATTTCATGGAGTACATGCCGCATTATGTTTGTATTATAATTTATAATTGCATATTGATTGAAAATTACCTATTTATAAAGCATTTTCCTGTAAGTCAGTAAATAAATTAATCAATATAGCTTAATTTTCCAGGGATCATAAAAATCAGTCAGAATCAGACCCTTTAAGTGCATTAAAGCATTCCTGAATAATATATATTTCTCATCATTTTAAAATATATTAAAAATTCACATTTTGGTCAAACTGTGACTTCACAACATGGTGGTATTTTGATAACACAGGTGACGTAGTGTTTGTGACTTGCAGTAACGTCACAGTGACGTCACAAAAATTAAAAAAAATGTCAGAAACATATTTTTTTTACATTGAATAACATATTTTGTAGTGTTCTTGCAATTTTTTTATGATTTCCAAGCAATTCACATTTTAGTCACAATGTGACGTCACTGAGTGGTTGTATTTTGGTCACAGATGTGACGTGACGTACGTGACTCACTGTGACGTCACGGTGACGTCACTGTGACCATGCATGCTATGCGGGTAGTATACTGTCTTAGAGAACTTATTTATAAAATCACTCAGCTCTTGATATGCCTAACTATTTTTAAACTCTCTAATATACTAACCATCAGAAAAGTTCAAATGTTTTCATATATATATGTATTGTATTTTTTTAACTTCATTATTTTAATATATTTATTTTACAGATAAAAATTTAAAGTTGCAAAATTTAGTATAGAGTAACGTCCGTGATTAAAACTGAGAAATAAAATTATTCAGGAATTTAATTAATTGAAAAGCTTGCTGATTTTACATGCAATAAAGAAATGTTTACATTAAAAATTGGTATGTTATACGATGTCAAGTTTATTCAACCCTTTACAATTTTAATCAATAATGTTTTACAGATAGATCATGTTGTATCAAAGAATGAGTGTACATTAATTTCACTTCTTACAGTTCGAATTCTATAGTCTCTTTCCACATATAAAAATATTCCTTTATGTCATTTTAATTTCTTCACAAATAAGTTTATTATTTTCCATTTAAACCTTAACATATCGTACTGTCTTGTGCATAAGAGCTTGTTTTGTATAAGACTGACCCCAAAATTGAATACTTTCTTTTAGGACAAAACATGAAAGAAAAAAAAATGATAATGCCCAGTATAAAAATAAAAATGTTTGTAACAAAATTCGATAATACGTTTTTAACACTACATTTCTCTTTTGGTAACTTATAAAATTCATCTTACCGTCATCTTCACCCTAGTCATAATTTCCTTCCTCTTTTTCTTTCTCATCATCTCTATCTTGATATAAAAATGATCCTCACCTCTATCAAAGACGCTACTGATTCAACAAGTGAAAAATGATTTAGTGATGATTTGTCCTTTCACTTTCGACAAAAATGTCTTAACCATCACCTTTGTTACTGTAGTCATTTTATATCACTCTTCGGCGTTAGCTGATGAACAACGGCATGTATGATATATTTGTTTCAGTCTCGTCTCATGTACACTTTAAAAAGCTTGTGTAAGATTAAGTGCTCTTGTCAACAAAAAAAATTCTGAACTTCAAATGCAACCACATATTCAGAAAGTTAATCTTTGCCTCATCCAAATGCAAAGGCTCTGCTTTTCAATAAGACACTTTTTTAAACTCTAAAATAGTTGTATCTTGGTAGTCATATGTTGAAGACCCCTTGTTTAAGGAAACATCAAAAGGCTTTTGTTGCGATCTTAATTCTTTTTGGTATAAAAGCTAATTCTATATTACACTGTTAGAAATTTTGCTTGATGAACTCCTTCAAATGCGTTTCAAACTGATGAAGTACAAGAAGCCCTTTTTTCTTTAGTAGCGAATGTTTCTCGCTTATCTACACTCTATCGATACGTAATTCAGTGTCATTTGCGACCATCCAACCTTTCCATGCACGTGTATAACCAAACCTGCTGTATCTTTTCCATGACAAATTCCCACCATCAGCACAACACGCAACTGCTACAGTATAGTGTGCATTTCATGTGTTTCCACTAGTTTTTTAATTTTTAAATAAAAAAATAAAAAAAACGTAATATACATCGCTGGGAAGTTCTAGGCAGTTATAAAAATAACCCAGTTATCACCTAAAATTAAACAATCCAAACATATTTTATGGGGTTAACGTTAAACTCCGTTATTTATTGTGGTGTTGTTCATTAGAATATAAAAGTAACAAAAATATATTGTAAAAGAAAAGAAAAGCAGAGGATTTCACCGTCAACTTCATCAGCCGATCCGAAATAAGATAGCCAATCAGAATTAGATTGCGTAAAACAGCCAACCAGATTTAATTTGAGTATACATAAAATAATAAAGATAAGGATCGTATATAATTCCTGGTTGAAAATAATAATTAGAAGTAATAAAAATTAAATAAGAAAATCTAAGAATAAGAATTATTTTAATTATAATGTGGAAGTAATTACATTCGCGTTCTGATTATTTACGTAGACTCTCAACTTTTTAGAAGAGGTTGAATTAGAATTTAAGAATTAATAAATATCTAGAGAAACAATAAGTTAATATCAGCCTCATACCGGCAGGGATATGAAATAATACACCGGTAAATATCGATACAAATAAGTAAATAAATTACATACAAAAATAACACAGAAAAAAAATTCAAAATTAACAAAGATAGTTTTATTTACCTAATGTATATAAATATACACTTAAAAGAGACATTAAAGAAAATTAAATTAAACGAAATTATACTTTCAAGTTTTTGAAAGAAAACATCTCTAGATTTACATCTAGTGATATGCATAACATGGAAGAACCAAAAATTGTGGTTTTTTCCAAATTCCCGCATTTAACAATATAAACACAATATACTAGAAAAATTTGTAAGTTTTCGTGTACGCATACATAATCAACGAAACATGTTTATTATTTATTGTATACTATTTATAATGTTTATTTATGAAAATTTTGTAATCATATGTTAGCTCATTAGCTATAAAACGTAAACTTTTATACCATTGTGTATAATGCATGGAATATTATTTACAAAGGATTAATTTTCTGAAACTACTCGGAAAAGAAATAAGCAATTAATATTAATTGTGAAACATGTAAAGTAACAGAATAGAATTTATGAATATTGTGACATGATTAATGCTATTTATTGCAATATAAATACTTATTAATACAACAGATTAGAAAACTGTAACATTTTGTGATAACTATGTTTAGTTACTTATTTTGCGTGTTATGATTTATTCGAGTTCTCTTTAAATATGGCGATACGTTTATTGTTGAAATAAACAATTTCATTAATTTCATTTTAGGATATTTCGATAAATTTATAAATACAAATGCCTTAAAACTGACATAAGAATTTAGTGAAAATTAAATTTAAAAGGTGTGGAAATAGTTTAGCTTCATACTAGCCATGTAAAGTAACTACATCAAGAAAATATACAGGGTGCGTCAGAAACATGTATGCATACACAGGGTCATAACTATGTAATTTTTTTTTCAAAGTGTCATTACTTGAAAATAATGAGTAGACACAAAGTTAATTAAAATAAATAAATAAATAAATAAAAATAAAATCCTATTGTAAGTATAAAAATGTAGTACAAAAACAATATCGCAGAGAATTTCAGTCAGAATACTCTATCCCGAAAGACCTTTCTTCAGACTCTTTAATAAAGGGTGAATATATTCCTTTCCGTTTTTTTATTGCCGTTGTGTGTCGAAGCCCGCAGTTTTGTGATGAGATATTTTTGATTAGTGATGGCAGTTTGTAGATCAAAGAGGGTGGATTGGTTGACAGCAGCAGCTGAGCTGAGGCCGAGGGTGAGAGGGCTGGCTTTCACCAGTTGGTTGAGTGTGATGGCCAAGGGGGTTTTGGTGATCGACAGGGTGTTGTTGTTGACAGTGGTCGAGGAAGAGTTGGAGGTGAGGTCAAGGTTCTTATGCAAATCCATGCTGCATCGGTAGTGAAACACCGATGCAGCATGGATTTGAAAGAAGATAAACAAGACAAATGTATGTTCATAGACAAAGTTCCAGAAGCACAGTTGAGCATGAATGCGCCACAACACGAAATGAAATATGTTTTGATGTTTGTGAATGAATAGCTCATTGTTATAAGCAGTTTATTGGCCAGAACGGTAATAATTTTGAACATCTGTGGTAAGAGGAAAAGTTATGCCTTTTATGTAGATTCTTTCGCGATTTAGATATTAATTAAATGCGAATATAACCTGGAGGTATAATCATTCAAAGTGTGTATATTTTTTTTCTGATGCACCCTGTATAGACAGAGGATTACTGTTAAATGCACAATGTTTTAAGCATTATAAGATTTTATTAAAGCAACCGATCAAAATGCGTGTTCTTTTTATATTTGCATATCATATTAATAATAGAAACGTAATGCACAGAAACTTAAAAAAGTAAGCATTCTATCCTAAACAATTAAATGTTATATTCTTTGGTAAACTTTTACAAACATTCTATTTTTTTTTCTTAAATCTGTCAGCTGCTTATTACGCTGTACTGTTTAAAGATTGTATATAAAAAATATATAAATTAATGAGATAATTATTATGTATTATAATCTAATTTTGAAAGCATTTTAACCAACGACATAAAATACCAAAGTAATTATACAGGGTGTCCACGTATAACCTGCCGACCTTTATTTTCGCAACCGTTGGTCCTAGATGCATACTTCCAATTACAAAAATGGTTTAAATAAGGTAAAGAATTATTTTTAAAACGATTTGGGTCAAGAAAAACATTTGGTAAAAAATTACGAAATTTAAATTTTTATACGGTCCCCCGGTCCTATAAGTGATATTTAGTAAAAATTTACTGTGACACTAACAAGTAAGACAAAAAAGTCCCATTTATCTAACATTAAAATTGACCGAGTAATAGCTGTTTAAAGTTGGAGTATATTTTTTGCTGTGAAATAGGGGGTCATTCACAAATGTAGTAAATATATAAATAATCGTCAGATATATTAAAAAAAAAAACAGTTGCGAGCAAAATTAACATTGCAATCTAATATAAATGTGAAATCTATAATCATTCTGACATATTAATGTAAAATATACAATTTGTACTGAGCATATAAGAGGATAAAAATAACAGAATTTTTGTTAAATAAAAGGATGAAAAACAACAGCCTCAATTCTTTAAAAAATGATACAGATTTTAATATGCTGTTAGATTACACTGCCTTTCAAATTTTGGGTTGTGTCATGTTTTTTAGCTTTTGAAAATTCACTCTTATGTATTTTTTAGCGCTGAATCCGGAAATGACCTTCATTTTAAACCATCACGTCAGGATTTTCCTTAAATCGCAAATTTCAAAGTTAAAAAGCCCAAAGTTAAAATTGATCCCCCCTCTCCTCCCAACCTCATCGGACCCCTGAGCTTAGCTGTAAGAAGCCCAGTATAAGCCAAAAATTTGAATAAATTATTGAATTAAATAAAATTAAACTGAATAAAAAAATTTAACATCTATTTTATAGTATTAGATTTTTTGCTATTTTTAAACCTTGAAATTTACGATTTGAGAAAAATCCTGAAATGATGGTTAAAAGTGAAGGTAATTTTTTTATTCAGCATTAAAAAATACATAAAACGTAATTATAAAAGTTAAAAAAACACAACCATCGCAGGTTTATGTTATCTAATCTAAAACTCTTTCTTAAACATGTTGACGTTAATCTATCCGATTTTTTTTGTGTTTTCCTCTAATATAAGTATGTATAAGATGGTAAGCGTCGAAAATCATAATAATATTACATTGTCATCGGATTTAAGTCAGTAAGTAAAATTTAACTTCTATCGGATATTTGAAAGTGAGTTAAAGTTCGACTACAAATTTTAAACTGGAAAGACGATCGTTGCAAGTTAAATAAAACCTTATGAAAATAACATAATTTTTGTTAAAAGAAATCATAGCATTAAATCCTTTCAAAATAAAACATATGTTAAAATACAATTATTTTAACTAATCTGAAACTTAACTAATAAAAGTTAACTCAATCGTAATAGTTCTACGATTTCTTTCAAAACGCAGATACCTTGAAATAAGTTTAAGTACTTTATATACGACCCCTGAAAGCATGGCCGAAATCATCTCTTTTTAGATGCAAAAAAGTGGTATAAGTCATGCATTTCAAAGTTTCAGAACTCGGTCAATTTTAATGTTAGAGTAATGAGACTTTTTTTGTCTTACTTGCTAGTGTCACATTAACGTTTTACTAAATATAACTTAAAGGACCGGGGGACCGTCTAAAAATTTAAATTTCGTAATTTTTTAATAAAGGTGTTTCTTGACCCAAAACGCTTTAAAAATAATTCTTTACCTTATTTAAACCATTTTTGTAATTGGAAGTATGCATCTAGGACCAACGGGTGCGAAAATAAATGTCGGTCAGGTTATACGTGGAGACCCTGTGTATATTTTAAATATAAATATATTCAAATTATTTTCCTTCCACATACACTGTCCAAAATTTAGAGGAATGATTGTCATTACGAATATGACTTATGATGTAAGAAAAACATAGGTTCCGTTCCCTTTTATTTTATTTTGTTTGTCTTAGTCTTAATTTAAAAAATACATATAAAAATAGATTTTTAATATAGATCAACTACAAAAAGAATAAAGAAAGGACAATGAAATAAGAGGAAATCATACCCACTAGTGGAATATTGTATAAGTTGTAGACATACATTTTACTTACCCATCACGTAGTATAATGTTCGTTTTTATTTAGAAATCATATATCATTAACTGAGCGATTGAGTAGAGGAAGTGCAATCTCCTCTAATTAGAAAGTTTCGATCCAATTCCTCCCACGCAACGAACTGATTGCTTGATTATTTGCAATAAGTGCAATAACTGAACTTCCCACGCGCTGGGCTTTCCAAGGTTTTTTCCAATAATTAACTTTGTTTTCCAAAAGTGAAAGTAACTAGTCGGATGTGCCAATCCCAAAACTTTCTTCTATCTCAGTCATGTTAATACTTCAAAATTCACTATCACATCGCCAATAAAATCAATATTTTTCGTCATTCTGTTGTACGTCAGCTGCTTTCAAATGGTCGGGTTACAGTGATGCGAACAACCGATGTATACTAAACTACGAAAAGTCCTTCAGGCCTGAACCGACAGGAACAGATAGCCTCCCTATTCCTTGGTTTTATGATTTTAGCTAATTTTAATGGAAAACACGAAGCTAAAATGCGTGGAACCTAAATAAAGAAGATTCAATCCCAGTTCTCGTCAACATTGAATTTGAATAAGAATATCGCCAAATTAGTCCTCTACAGCCAAGTTTGCTTCATTTATGGCAACTTATTTTGGTCGCCAAATTTGGTGATATTCCGCCAACTGTCGCCAAGTTTTGCGAGAATTTGACGTTGGCGAATATATAAATATATAGTGATAAGCATTTACAACAATGAAAGAAAATTTGAACGAAACCATGTTAACTAAAACTCATAAATTAACCCGTTTATGGATGAATCCTGCTGTCTTGTTGGAAAATGTCAGCCACCCTAAAATTTCAAACCGCTATATCTCAGCCATTTTTTAAGATAGAGCCAAAACAAAAATTGTTCCGGATTCTCCAGATCAAAGCCGAACATTTAACGAAAAAAAGTTTTAGGATTTCTAATTTTTTTGAATTTGCACATCTTTTTGAATTTGAAATCTTTAAATGCCTATCGCAGCGCCCCCTTTCGTCGAAATATCCCCAAATTCTGATAGAACCTGCTTGCCATAGCCAAAAATATAGAAAAAAATGTGGTTCAATTTGAAGCATAACTTCATACATTTTTCGATGATACAATAAAGACACACAGACGGAGAGACGGACGGACGGACAGACAGACATTTTGTAAAAACATGTTTTTCGGAATTTCTGACCCCTAAAACGTGTAAATCCGTCGAAAACCGGAAGTCGAAAAAAATTTCGATTACAATACTTTCTTCTATTATAGATAGAAGAAAGTAAAAATTGGTTCAATTATCTGCATAACTTCATACACTTTTCAATGATATAATAGTGATTATGGAACAAAAATATCGATCACAGCGCCCCTTTTCGTCGAAATATCCCCAAATTCTAATAGAATCTGCTTGCCATAGCCAAAAACATAAAAAAAAAAGGTTTAATTTGAAGCATAACTTCATACACTTTTCGATGGTACAATAGTGAAAATGGAAAAAAGATATCTATCATAGCGCCCACTTTCGTCGAAAAAACCCCAAATTCTGATAGAATCTGATTGCTATAGCCAAAAACATAGAAAAAAAAAATTAGGTTCAATTTGAAGCATAACTTCATACACTTTTAGATGGTACAATAGTGAAAATGGAACAAAAATATCGATCACAGCGCCCCCTTTCGTCGAAATATCCCCAAATTTTGATAGAATCTGCTAGCCATAGCCAAAAACAGAAAAAAAAATTTGTTCAATTTGATGCATAACTTCATACACTTTTAGATGGTACAATAGTGAAAATGGAACGAAAATATCGATCACAGCGCCCCCTTTCGTCGAAATATCCCCAAATTCTGATAGAATCTGCTTGTCATAGCCAAAAACATAGAAAAAAAATTAGGTTCGATTTGAAGCATAACTTCATACACTTTTAGATGGTACAATAGTGAAAATGGAACAAAAATATCGATCACAGCGCCCCCTTTCGTCGAAATATCCCCAAATTCTAATAGATCCTACTTGCCATAGCCAAAAACATAGAAAAAAAATTAGGTTCAATTTGAAGCATAACTTCATACACTTTTAGATGGTACAATAGTGAAAATTTAACAAAAATATCGATCACAGCGCCCCCTTTCGTCGAAATATCCCCAAATTCTAATAGATCCTACTTGCCATAGCCAAAAACATAGAAAAAAAATTAGGTTCAATTTGAAGCATAACTTCATACACTTTAAGATGGTACAATAGTGAAAATGGAACAAAAATATCGATCACAGCGCCCCCTTTCGTCGAAATATCCCCAAATTCTGATAGAATCTGCTTGTCATAGCCAAAAACATAGAAAAAAAATTAGGTTCAATTTGAAGCATAACTTCATACACTTTTAGATGTTACAATAGTGAAAATGGAACAAAAATATCGATCACAGCGCCCCCTTTCGTCGAAATATCCCCAAATTTTGATAGAATCTGCTTGCCATAGCCAAAAACAGAAAAAAAAATTTGGTTCAATTTGATGCATAACTTCATACACTTTTAGATGGTACAATAGTGAAAATGGAACGAAAATATCGATCACAGCGCCCCCTTTCGTCGAAATATCCCCAAATTTTGATAGAATTTGCTTGCCATAGCCAAAAACATAGAAAAAAAATTAGGTTCAATTTGAAGCATAACTTCATACACTTTTCGATGATACAATGAAGACACAGAGACGGACAGACGGACGGACGGACAGACGGACAGACAGACATTTTGTAAAATCGTGTTTTTCGGAATCTCTGACCCTTAAAACGTGTAAATACATCGAAAACCGGAAGTCGAAAAAAATTTCGTTTACAATACTTTCTTCTATTTTAGATAGAAGAAAAATAAAAAAACGACATACCTCTATCTCTCAGATCAGACTGAAAGTCGCAATTGAACAGTGCAAAGGTTCTCTCTCACTTGCATCAATCGCATGGCACAGTGATTTAGTTCACTGATCAATTAATGTATTCCGTAGTGGGTTACTTCTACAAAGTAGAATGCTGCTCCTAAGATCACCGCATAATTTTATTCTGTAAATATCAATAGATGTTTGTGAATGTAGATGGACTTATTTCTTTACCATACACGCCTATGCATACCTACACACACCTACAATCATGGATTCGAATTACGACATTTTGTAAGTCTTGTAATCGTTTTAAAAATCGAGAAAAAAATTTGACGGATTTTCACGTTTCAAACACTGGAGATCCCGAAAAACATCTTTTTAGAAAAAAATTTGCCGTTCGTCTGATTGTGTGTGTGTCTGTAAACGCTTTATCAAGCGAACAAATTGAGATAGAGACTTGCAATTTGGTATGCACTTAGTATGTAATAATGGGAAGAAGCTTATTGAATTTCAGTAACCTCGATTATCCGAAAATATATTTTTCAGACTCTCGAAATTTCATTCTGATAAAAAGTACATAAAAAATTTCGAAATTATTTATTTTTAGGAATAAATATGAAAGACAATAAAAAAAAAGATAAATTTTGCATAAAGAATGAAGTTGATCGGATAATGAATTGTCGAGATATTTGTAATCATATTTTCCACACTTTTTGATTTTTCATGACCCTGTATTACATTCAAATTTCAATTCAAAGATATATTTTATTTGGAAATGAGATGATTAATCAGGCGCAGTAAACCGTTAGTTAATATGATTATCAATTTTGGAGTTATAAGGATGTTTCTTACATTTTATAAATAGTTTACACATGTTTTATTTTCATATTTTATATTATGCATATCCATGGTGGGTAAGTATTACGGTGGTCCCCAACGACTAGTTTTTAATGCAATGATTTTTTATTTATTAACCATTAAATGAAGGAGAATTTAGTTTAAAAATGTTGTTTATACTACTTCATAAAGAAAACAATTAATACATAGCAATTGCAGGCATATTAAAAAACTAAATGTTGATAGAAATTATCTGCTTTTACTTTTTTTAAAAATTGGAGACGGCTGAAAAGTTTTTTTATTTTTATTTTTATTTATTTTTTGTGTTGTTTTGTTTGCCTATTGCTTTGTTTGTCTAAATGTGTTGTCACTATAGTACGTGTGTTGGGATTTCACGAAATTTTAGTTTGTCATTATTGTTTAAAATGGGATTTTTTGTGATGAAAATGCTTTTCACAAATTTTATATTTCTTTATAAACGTTAGGTAAATTTATTGAGATACAATAGTACTATAATTGCTTGTAATACTCTATATTTATGTTAAACTACAGAGAGTTTGAAAAATATGCAAACATACTTATAAACATCCCATAAAACTCGTATTTCAACGTGGAAATTTAAAACAAGGCAGAAAATTAGTTTGATGTTTTAATAATTAGTTTGATTGATAATTAGTTGTATCTTTCATACAATTATATTTTTTAATTTATTAAAATGTATTATTACTTTCAACAATACGTCACCATTTCAGTAGTTTTAAAGAGTATTTATATTCTTAGGACTTTTGAAAGAACCATCATCAAAAACATCTTTTTCATGATGGTTTTTTAGGGATAAAATCCTGAAATTTCAATCCTTTATTTCTTAGTGAAAAACATAGTATAAAATTTGCCAATTTTTCAAATTTATTCGCATATAAAGTAAGTAGTCAGCTAAGAGTAGATATTATACTAAAAATATAAAGCACTATTATCAGATTCCTCATGCCGTGGCATTGGAAAGGCATAGAAGACTTGTATGCTAGCAAATCGTATTAGTGAGAATACACTGCAGTACATTAAAATTTGCATTAACATTTGATAGAAATAACGTTTATATTTTAATAAAAACCCATATTAACCTTAAAATATATATAATTGGCTCAGTTTATTATTCAGAAAAGGTAAAGTCGTATTTAAATAAAAATAAATTCGAGTGTTAATCTAGCATTTCAAAAGATGATTATAATAAATGGTTTATTATAATCAGTACTTAAGTAAATTGCTAAATAGGAAAAAAAACCTTATTTATCCGAAACTACTGTATTATGAATATCTATAGATTGCTTACGATACAATTTTTTTTATAAAGTTACATAAACTTTCTTTCAAAAGAAATGTTCGTTCTTCTTGCGAACAAAAATCAAGTATCAAAAGCATTATAAATAAAAAGAATGAAAAATTCTTAAATATTATATGTGACATTCAGAGCCAGTGCGACTCCAACTTCCTTCAATGTAGTGCACATCTTGTTTTATTTTTCCTTATTACAAAGAATGAGCAGTTATGGATATTATTTAGTGCTTTATTGTTATTCATACTGTTCGAATCGCTCTACAAGGACAGATGAATGTAGATTGCCGAAGGCAATGTAGGCTGTACATGAATTCTTCTATAGGCGTTGCCGTTTTTGTTACGGCCTATTATCTAGGCGAGGAATATAGGCTGAGGTGGGCGTGCCCTCCGTGGAGGTCTTTCTAAGGGAGCCTAATCCATATTTACGCAAGGTTACCCAAGGTTCGAAGAAAACGGAAGGATATAATTGCAAAACGCCTATATTATACCAGAGCTGTTGGTTTTAAGTTTTAATTTTAAAAGCATAGAAAAGCAGGCCCTTTATTTTCGTTTTCGAATAGGCGGAGTTATATCATTAACGTATATAAATTGGAAAGTTTCCTTCCCTTTAATAAGTATTTAACTTGAAATATTTACTTATTATTTGAATGATTTGGTTTTCTGTTTAAAATGGATAACTCGTTGCAATCCGAAATTCTTAAGAGTACTGCAACTGCGATTAAAATTAAACCAGATGATTATGGAACTAAAAGTTCTTCGAAACAGTCTGATTAAGAGAACCTGGGCCTCTTCTAATAGGCCTGTTCTGATAACTAATAAACCTAATTCTTAATGCATATTTCATGAAATCTGGATTTTCATTCATGGGAGATGACGATTTTAATAATATGTGAGAGAAGATAAGGGGTGGTGGGTATTAATGATAAATAGGGGGTACTCAGTAATGAAAAGCCTAAGCAATGGGTACTCAGAAATGAAAAGCCTAAGCAAGGGGTACATGAAAGAAAAAAGTTTGAGAAGCGCTGATCTAAATGACGACAGCTGCATGCAGTATCGGCACATGGATTTACTGTAGTATGTGCCAAAAAGGGTTTGGCGCTTTTAAAAGAAGGCAAAAACAAAATTTTCATATTACGCATCTATTATAGAATACTTTCTAATCTTATGCGTATGGATTGTGTTATGCTAGTTTTACAACGACTAAATTACTTTTTAGTCAAACTGCAAAATAGATGTAGTTTTGAGATAAATAATGTGTCATTGCATTTTCTCAAATCAAAATACAGGGTGATCAGAAAATGAGTATACATTTGAAAAATTGATAATTCACGGAATAATGTAGGTACAGAGGTAAAAATTGACACACATGCTTGGAATGACATGGGGTTTTATTGTATCCACAAAAAAGTTTATAAAATGGCCGACAGATGGCGCTTCGTGTGATAAGAAAAGCAATAATTAGCATAAAAAATTATGACAAAGCAAAGACGATGTTCTTCAGAACGAATGCTCAACATGTCCACCGTCATCCCGTAACAATAGCTGTAGCCGAGGGACAATGTTGTGCACAGCACTGAGCAGCATATCTGCAGTTATGGTGAGAAATTGGCGTTGGATGTTGTCTTTTAGCATGCCAATTGATGTCGGTCGATCGCGGCAGATTCTCCATTTTGATAGTAGAGCTTCACTAACATTGCCGTTTCTGGTAACGTCAACATGCTGCGATTGCTGGTGCACCTGATTCTCTCTCTCATTACAGCTCCTTTTATACACGATTCTCAGGCAGAGTCAATGACGTTTTGCTGTTCAGTGCCATCTGTCGGCTTTTTTTCTTTTAACCTTTTTTTGTGTGGTTTCAATAAAACCCCATGTCATTCCAAGCACGTGTGTTAATTTTTACTTCTGTACCTACATTATTCCGTGAATTATTAATTTTTCAAATGTATACTCATTTTCTAATCACCCTGTATATAGGATAAAGTTTTTTTTTTTTTTTTTTTTTTTTTTTTGCCAATTTCTGAGTAACATTTGAGATATTCTGAAAAATAATATGACATTTCTCTAATGATATTACTTTAATGATATACATTTTATTTCTGGTAACAAATGTTCTAGAAACATCCGGAGCAAAAAAGAAATCTGGAACATATGCTGCCACCTAATGACATTAGAGAAAAATAATGTGTAAGATATTATAATTTACAAAATTAAGCAACATATTATAGTGTCCGATTTATTTCACCAAAAATGTGGCTTGGCACTCGTCCCCTCGTCTTGCCCCATCCCCTTAATTATTCTGCTTATAAAATTAGATATCTTAATATTTTTAAACCTAATTTAAAACTGACTTTTCTAATTACCAGTTCAACATCTTTTTTATTTTACCTATACTTTTAACTCTCCCCTTCTGCCAAGAATAGCACATTAAAGTGACTTTTATTTAAGAGCCTACATCAGTCATGCGGAAAAACGCGCAAGCTAAAGTTGGGAAGTAACTATGGGAAGGTTCTTGGCAGATTTCTCGCTCGCAGTTTAATAATATTTTTTAATGATTTTTTATTTGCATATGATAGCTGAGGTCGATCTTTAACTTTGTTAGCTTTTACTTTTTCAATTTTGGTTCCAGTTTTTTTATATGAAACTTACTAGAGGTGACTAAGGTTCTTCACTTTCAGAACTGGTTCCAACCGGTTCCATAATTGAAAATTTCGCTTATAAAAAAACTGTAACCAAAATCGAAAAAGCAAAAACTAACAACGTTAGAGATCGACCTCAGCTATTCTATGGAAAACAAAATTATTTAAAAATATTAAAATGAGAGCCAGAAATCTGCCAATAACCTTCCCATAGACTTAACATTAGCGCTGAGCATTTCTGCGCGTGTCTAGGCTCTTAAAACGAAATTTTATTTAACCCTTTCAGTGCGGATTTTTATTTATTTATTTATTTTTTTTTTTTTGGGGGGGGGGGGGGGGTTAATGCCCTGTGCGGAATATTTTTACCAAAAAAGCGATTTATTTATCTGATTACCGGGCAGAATTTTCCGGTACGAATTGATTATCCCAAAGGAACACGACTTTTCAAATGACCCAATGCAAAACTAAAAATCATATCTTATGGTTATACGAAAAGCACGCTACTGGTTTTGGTTATAGCCAAATTACTGCACTACGCAATCGCAATACGTAATCACTGCTAAGCCCATGACGCACTACAGTGAGTACCATACACGCCGTGAACGCCTAGGCGACTTTTGTCGACGCCTAATGTACTCTACAGTACCCAACTCCTAGATATCAACGTCTGTCGACTCCCGCACTAAAAGGGTTAACAATTATTTCAAAAAGACAGTATACGGTACGCTTACGTATAAGATGTTTTGTCATTAATACATAGCTATGTTTGACACGTGATTATGAAAAAAAAATCACTATGATATGCGTGAACTTACAATTTAGATTTTCGACAGTAACGTTTTTTTTATTCCATCTGTTGTTTAAACATAAAAGTCTGTGATGAAAGGGGTTTTCATTTTTAATAAAATAAAGTTATACAAAAAAGGATTTATATTTTTTTCTTAATTTATTTAAACATTTTTCTTTTATTAATTTCTGTATAACAAGGTAACGAGATATGAACGAGAGAGGTAAATGTGCGGCACATCGCGTCAAATTTATGCAACCACTGAATTGCATGCATGAATTGATTTTGGTATAAACGATAGATTAGATAGCCCAGATAATGAAACTGCTTGTCTCTTGACATACCAGTGGAGGACGTTGCCATATCAGTATGCAGAAATCATATATTCTAATAAGAGCAAATCTTGTGTGTGGTTATATATATATATATATATATGCAAATTTTATCTCAAAAACGGCTCTAACGATTTTGACGAAATTTTGTATCCTACCGTTTTGGGCACCAGAAAACCATTGCGGTAGGTCACGTGTTCGAGAAAATTCGATTAGTGGGTCATTTTGGGTCATCAAGGGTCAGGGTCAAGCTAATTTTATCTCAAAAACGGTTCAAACGATTTTGACTAAATTTTGTATCTTACCATTTTCGGGCACGAGAAGACTATTATACTGGGTCACATGTTTGAGAACTTTCGATTAGTGGGTCATTTTTGGGTCAACGCGGGTCAAATTAATTTTATCTCAAAAACGGCTCTAACGATTTTGATTAAATTTTGTGTCCTACGAGTTTCGAGCACGATAAAATCATTGGGCTAGGTCACATGTCCGAGAAAATTCGATTAGTGGGTCATTTCTGGGTCATTGTGTGTCAAGATCTAAAAAGCGGCTCAATTTACACTAAATTTTGCATCCAATGGTTTTCTGGCACGAGAAGACTGTTGGGCTGGGTCACATGTTCGAGAAAATTCAATTAGTGGGTCATTTAGGGTCATTTTGGGTCATGGTCAAGCTAATTGTATCTAAAAAACGGTTCAAACGATTTTGACAAAATTTTGTATCCAACTATTTTCGGGCACAAGAAGACTATTGGGCTGGATCACATGTTCGAGAACTTTCGATTAGTGGGTTATTTTTGGGTCAAAGCGGGTCAAATTAATTTTATCTAAAAACGGCTCTAACGATTTTGATTAAATTTTGTATCTACGAGTTTCGGGCACGCGAAAATCATTGGGCTAGGTCACATGTTCGAGAAAATTTGATTACTGGGTCATTTCTGGGTCATTGTGGGTCAAGATCTAAAAAGCGGCTCAATTTACCCTAAATTTTGCATTCAATGGTTTTTGATCACGAGAAGACTGTTGGGCTAGGTTACATGTTCGAGAAAATTCAATTAGAGGGTCATTTTGGTCATAGGTCATTATGGGTCAAGCTATTTTATCTTAAAAACGGTTCAGAGGATTTGAAATAAATTTAGCACCCTACAGGTTTAGGGAACAAGAATACTATTAGGCTAGATCACATGTTCGAGAAATTTCGATTAGTGGGTCATTTTGGTCCTGCGTCATTATGGGTCAAGCTATTTTATCTTAAAAACGGCTCAGACTATTTACACTAAATTTTGCATCCTATGGTTTTCGGGCACGAGAAGACTGTTGGGCTAAGTCACATGTTCGAGAAAATTCAATTAGTGGGTCATTTTGGTCATGGGTCATGATATTTGAACTCAAATTTAATTTTGACCGAGCATAGCTCGGTCTTCTTTGCTCGTGTGAAATAAATGGCAAACCTACTAACTGAATTTTGGGATATCACTGGTAATCGGGTTGCCATTCATCACATATTGAAACGGAGTGAACAATGTTGTCATGCCAACAAGCTCCGGCTGGTGCGTCAGATGACTGGCTGATTCGTTATATGTACCATCTAATCTACTGTAAAATCATCGATGCTAAAATTGGTTGGAAAAATATGATACATCCTCCCGAAATAATATATGAGTCAAGCATTCAAGAGATACATTTCTTAATTAGAAGATATAAGTGTAAATTAAAAATAAGCTAGAAAAACAATTAGCAGAATTTATTAGTCATAGGTGTGTATTATAAAAATATTTCCATAAACTTTTACAATCAATTAAAATAACTTACATTTTTTAAACACAGCATAAATTCTGCAGTACAAAGAAACATGCTACACGTTTTCATCATATAGATAAACTTGTACTTGTTTTTAGTTTTTTAAATAAGGAATAACATTGAAAAATATGTGGGAGAAGATAGAATCAGAAAATGTGTTTCTTTTAAAATTAGCACTACCCAATTTCCCCTTATGATTTAAAAAATCAAATGACAAAACACCTAAATGACTGAACTAAACTTTTATTTTTTAATACAAAAACATAAAAACACATTTAAATCTTTTAAATGTGTTAAATTCAAAACAAAATTTTTTCGATTTATGTCTTACATCAAAGATGTAGAGTTATGTTTCAGCTGTTGGATAAATAGTTCAATCGTAGTTCTTAAGTGAATTATAAAAGTAATTCGTTTGTCCATAGAAATGTATTATGCATTTAATACATTATTTTAAGAAAAACTTAAATTTCACAAATAAGTAGTTTTTGTTTAGCGAGAATTTCAATATTTCTCTTCAGATTAATCCTCAAAAAATACTCTTTAGAACACATTTCGCAAATAAATAACTTTTACCGAAAATCTGTCTTCGCAGATGCTTATTTAGAGGATACTATCTATTATATAGATTTTAGAGGGTACTATCTATTAATAAATTAGATAGATTCTAGAGGATAATATTAGAAAATATATTGGGACATACTTTAAAAATCAAAGATCAAAGCAATTTGGATCTTAAAAGCCGAACTTCTCTCCAGTATGAATCTGCATATGTTTCTTCAGTTCAGAATTTGACATAAATCCTTTGAAACATATAACACAAACAAATGATTTTCCCCTGTATGAGTGCGAAGATGCAAATTTAGACTCTCTGTTCATGAAAATCTTTTAATACATATTTTACAAATAAATGGTTTTTCGCCAGTATGAGTGCGTACGTGTTTCTTCAGATCTCCACTTGACACAAAACCTTTCAAGCATGTATCGCAAATAAATGGTTTTTCTCCTGTATGGCTGCGAAGATGCTCAATTAAATTCGCATGATGCGAACATCTTTTAGAGCATATTTCACAAATGAAGGGCTTTTCCCCAGTATGGCTGCGAGTATGTTTATTAAGGTTTGTTTTCTCAGAAAACTTTTTATAACACACCTCACAAGTATATGGTTGTTCCCCAGTATGGCTGCGTATATGATTCTTTAGACCACCACTTGTAGAAAATCCTTTTGTGCATATATCACAAATAAATGGTTTATTCCCTGTATGAGTGCGAAAATGCTGATTTAACAGCTGTTTTCGTAAAAATATTTTACAACACACTTCACAATCAAATGTATTTTTGCCATCATGAGTGCGAAGGTGCGTACTTAAAAATTGTTTTTCAGAAAATCTTTTACTACATACTTTGCAAAGAAATGGCTTTGAATGAGTGCGAAGATGCCGCTTTAGTTTATGTATGTTGGAAAACATCCTGGAGCATACTTTACATGTGACTGCTTGTCCTTCTGCAGTATTAGGAAATTTTGGCAGATCACCACATGGAGAAAATTCTTCGGAAAAAGTATCGTTAGCAGAATTTTTCTCTCCACTCTTGTTATATCGGTGCTCGTTTGTTGGGCACTTCTCTGTGAAACTCTTTGAAGGCATACTTCAAAAATACAAGATTATTGAAAAAAATTGTTTGTGGTGAAATGAAGTATTGGTATTCAAGTTAATTTTTCTAATTTAAGGGAATTTTTAAAAACTTACTTCAGAAGTTTATAAAAAATCCCTGTTTGTAATAGTATGCAGACGAGTCACTGGACAAAATGAATTCCTTCAAAGGAAATTTTTATGAATACATATGTAATGCATTTTTTTTTTAACATCGCTGTCTGGCAAAACTGTGCGTCTGGTTTGAATTTTTACATCTGAAATAGAAAAAAATATATTAATAAATTTTTAATTATTAGTATTAGTTTACATTACCTTGATTTCTATTAAACTAAAAAAATACATTTTCAATGCTAGAAAAAATACATTTGATTGATTGTACACTACAATATTGCATTATTTTTTAATGTAAGGCATTTGAACAATATTTTATGAAAGTAAAGGATTATGCATTCACACTGTTATGGCATTTTCATTTCTTGAAAAGATGTTTGATACATTTAAAATTCATTAAGCCGACCTTATCCTAAAGTGATCATAAAAAAAATCATACCAAATATATTCTTTTTAAAATTTCTTAAATCAAAGCATTAATACAAACAATTAGTGGCATAGCAAAAATAAAACCAAATAATAAAACTAAACAACTTTAAATAACTTTAAAATGAATTCTGAAACAAATCTTGTAAGACTCAATTAAATGCCCTCAATCAAATCAATGGTTTTGAAGTTATGACGCGTAAGGTTAGAGACAGGTTCGAGTGTAATTTTTTTCCCAGATAACTTTGTGTGTTTCCAGATCAGAAAATTTCTGAATTTATACTTCATATAAAATTTCAGATATTCCTGCCTTAAAGTAAGACCTTCAGAATTTTGACAATTTATTATGTGTTACACTATGACGCAAAAGTTTAGACAATGAAGAAATTCTTACATACTTTGAAAAATATTTATTCAATTTTCAAATCACTGCTTGAAATTAATGTGCTGTACATATAAACAATATTTATAACAAAGAAAAGTGGAATTGTGCATATTGCAATAAATTAAATGGTAACAAAAATAAACTGCTGTCTCAAAAGTTTAGACACAAATTAAATAAAATCGAAATAAACAATTTTTAAAACCTGGTTGCGCATCCATGCTTATATATTACGTCATATACACGAGATTGCATGGAAGAAACTAAATCTTGCATAGTTTGTGGATCGATATCGTACCATGCATCCTCAATAGATGTCTTAAGTTCCTGTACAGAAGAGTATTGTCTAGCGTTGCTATAAACTTTGCGACACATGATGCTCCAAAGGTTTTCTATAGGGTTAAGATCTGGGCTACATGCTGGCCAGTCGAGAACTCTTATATTATGGGAATTAAACCAAGATTTTGAATGTTTTGCAGTGTGAATTGAAGCATTGTCTTGCTGAAATTCCCACTGAGGACCCCCTAGAAGCTCAGCAAATGGCAGTAGGTTTTCTTCTAATGTCTGTGTATAATGCTGTGAAGTTTGACGACCACTGGTGAAGGTCAGAGATACTTGTCCATTATAGCAAAAGGCTGCCCAAACCATCACCGAGCCCCCTCCTTGTCTGCGACTAAAAAAACGTCGAGGTTCCTTCCGCAAGTCATGCCAATACGATAAACAACCATCTGGACCATCCAGATTCCACTTTTTTTCATCGCTAAATATGACTGACTGCCATTTCTCTCCATATGACATATGCTTTCGAGCCCACATAATTCTTTGTAACTTATGATGTGGCTTCAGAGCTGGTTTCTTCTGCATTTTGTTATAAACGATTGTTCCTTTTTCCAAAATTCGTCTACGAATCGTATCAGTTGATACAGAGAGTCCAGATGAGCTTTGAACTCCACGTACGCTCATTTGTTGAGTACTCGCTAGTCTTTGTATCAGGCGATCCTCTCGTGCATTTGTCACACGTGGCCTCCCAGACCGACATTTTGCTTTATATTCGGAACCACTCGATAAAACTCGATAAATAGATTTTTTTGACCTATTAATAATAGCAGAAATTTCAGAAACGCTCTTCCCTTCACCTTTCAACTGCCAAATCCTTGAAACCTCATTCACTTGAATTTCTTTAGCTCTCGGCATGTCGACTATGAAGCGCAATCGTTTGCAGAACTTAAGTACTCCAAATTTGTGACATCATCGAGTCTAAATTTGCATATGCCAGCGAATATTCAAAGAAATTTAGAATAGTGTCTAAACTTTTGCGACAAGCACATTTGAATTTTTATGAAAAAAATTAGTATTATAGCAAATAAAACGACTGTCTTTTGTACATAGCATTTTAAATCAGTTTTTGAATATATTTACAGGTTTTTGTAATTCTGACGTCATAATTCTACATTTTAAAGCTGAATGACGTCATTGTCTAAACTTTTGCGTCAGAGTGTATATAGTATTTATAAATTTCCATTATATACTCTATATTATCATTATATACTCCAATGTGAATAAAATATTAAAGTACCTGTAAAAGTATAAATATAAAAGACGACATCATTTCGGAACTAAATATAAAACCATTCATTATTTAGATAAGAACTACTCGTTCATGCAAAAGAAATACACAATAGGGAAAGTAAGTACTGGTACATAAGTACTGAAATCATGCTATTTACTTTTGCATATTTGTCTTCAAATAACGAGTAACTGCTATCATATGTCTAATGAATTTAACATTTAATTGAGAAAAGATGTCTTGTTTATTTATATTTTTACAGGTACTTCATTCTCGTATTCACAATCGAGTATGCTATATAACACGTGTTTATTCATAGGTTTATGGTTCTTTGTAAAAGTATTTGTACTTTGTAAAAGTTTTTGTACTTTATTTACCCGACGACAGTTTCTGGGTGCTTTTGTATTTCCAAGCATTTGACATAATCAAATTGTTGCTATATGCTAATGGTTGTAGTCTTTACTGTTGTATAATCCAAATTTATAAGTCTGAAGTTTGATGGGCGAATTATACATGTAAAATTTACTACAGCTATAGGCATACACACATGCTTTCACTAAATCACTGAATATAACACTTAGATATTGCCCGAAAGTTGTACATATATGTAGAAGTTATGTAATAAAACGTTGCATTTTACAAGCAGTAGTTCGTGTATTATGAACAAATGCAAGATAATTACTCACTTTTTTGTTTACTTACAATATGAGAGGAAAAAATAGTTTGTTTTTTATTCAAAATCATCATAACTGAATAATAAATAAATTTAAAACTTATCAAATAGAAATAAATTATACAACTTTATTTGATTAGCAATGTATAAATAAACCAGTTAAAAAAAATACAATACGCACCCTTTCAAAATTTCTGGTATGCAAAGAACAATTCAGAAAAGCTGTTATATAAGCACATCACACATTAATACTACAAATATTTTCCCTTTAAATGTCACCGGCACAGTCTATATCTTTATATTTATGTCCATCTACGAGGGTCGTTTCAGAAATAAGGTTCCCATCAAATTTACAAATAGACAACATTGTTTATTCTCACAGAAATTTACATCGTTGGAAAGAAAACAGTTTACTCTATTTCTTTACATAATCGGGCATAATCTTTACGTAATATTTTTCTACGCATTTTTGTAGACGGTGCTCCAATTTCTGCTGTATCCCAATTGTCGTAGAACTCCGCCGCCAACCCGTTGAGGAAACGTTTCACATCTTTTACGTCATCGCCGCTCCGGAAGCGTTGGCCACCCAAGTGTTCCTTTAACTTGTGGAACAAGCGATAATCACTAGGTGCGAGGTCCGGACTGTAAGGTGGGTGGAGCATGACAATCCACCCAAATTGTATCAAAAGTTCCTGGGTTTAACGGGAGATGTTCGGTCGGGCTTTGTCGTGAAGCAGCGTTACACCGGCTGTCAGTCGTCCTCCCTGGCAGTTCTGGACGGGCGGAATCTCTTTGGCGTGCAAAAAGCGAATTACGGAACGAATCTAGCACTTGGAGGGATCAACAATGGGAACCTCTATCTTGGACGGCTGCTGAGCCAAGTATGAGCGGTGCAGCGAAGCGCGGCTGGGGGAATCGCGAGTGCAGGAACAGCCGCACACAGCGCAGCGCCGTTACCGTATTTCTCCTCGCACCTTCCCGTGCGGTTGGAGCTATTTGGGAACCTTATTTCTGGATCGTCCCTCGTACCTTATTTGAAATTCCAGTCATTTTGAAACTTCAAAGTATTTCACTCTTCAAACATACTCGCAAAGGCAGTCTTATTGTTTTCAAATTCGTGGAATGTTACCATTAAAATCGTATGGTGCGCATTATATACAATATATATATATTTTTCTCCAAAACTGAAAAACAGAAATTACATTATACATGAGAAAATACAATATGTATTTTCTTAAAATATGCTCTTTCAACTACTGTTTTAAACAAGTCTTGAATAGAAAAATTAAATATTTATAGAGAAAGATGTAGAAAAATTACATATAAACATAAAATGTCATACAATATATAGTTACTATTGCTCTACATAAAGCATATTATACTTAATGTTATTAGATATTTAATTTATGTCAATAATATTACTTACTTTTTTTTGAAGAAAAAAACAATAATAGATGGATATAAAAATAACTTTTTATATACTTCTAATACAGATTGGCAAACTATGAAATCATTTACCTTTAAACAAAAAATTTAGAATCAAGTGGGGACCATATGTATTTTTTTTTCTAATATGCTCCTATCGATCACAGATATCTTAATTACTTGTCTGATGTGCTTAAAGTTCTTACTTTTTCTTCTGAATAGAAACAGATTTATTTCTCTTTTGCAATATGTTTCCCGATCTACATGTGTGACTCCCACTATATATACTCAGGTATTTTTGAACATGTGATATATTACATCCTACACCCCTATTAAATTTGCACAATGCGATTTGTAACTTTTGATTTGTAAACAAAAATATTTTGGTGGTATTTTTACTTTAAGATACTATGGAAACTCATTGCATTCTGCGTCTTGCATTGAATACATCTTTCCAACAGTTCTGTTGATGCTAATATGTGGCACATAAGTAAAATCTTTGGAATATATTGTTCTTTTACAGGTAATATGATATTCAACATATGTACAAATATTTTGCTCGGTATTACTTGGAACTAACACAGATGGATTTCTTTTAAAACGTTTCTTACCACACACCAACGTGTATGTAAAGATTTAGCACTTATTAGATTTCCAAATTTATCAATTATATTAATAAAAGCTATCACATTTAGATACAAAATTAAATATAATTCTTACTATTAAATTGTTTTGATCACAAAAAGTAGAAATTTGATAAAATAAAGCATCAAGTAAAACGCTAGCTTGAATTGCAATTAACAACGTTATCCGTTACAAACACAAGCAAACTGAAGGCAGTTATGATTCCTCTACTACGATGCGTGTTTTTAAAAAACATTGAATCAGTCAAGGGGATAAAAGCAGCATTCAACTGACTGAGAGGTTTGTCTAAAAAAAGAAGCGAGCATAGTAAGTGAAGGAACATAGAATGATAACAGATGTTTGTTAAATAAGCCGTAACTGTAATTCTATATTCAGTATTAGCCTAAAAATTAGCCAGGATGTAGTCGAAAGTATGTGGTATGTGATAAAATAAAAATCTGAAAATTTAAATTGTTACGAAATTTCCTATTGGTAGCGTTTCGAGTTCCCTTACAGTTCCCTTGGTTTTTTATAAGAATTTTGAAAAGAAGACAAAATATAAATAATTGTACTTCTTAACTGTAAAATTTTAGTAAAAACTGTAAGAGTTTAGTAAAAAGAAATATTGAGATTTATGAAAGCTTGCATTGCTAGGATTAGAATACAATTTATCACCAGACTTTAATTCAATAAAAATGATTTTTATGGAAAAATGTTTATATACCTAAAATATTTTTAATACATATTAATGTATGTATCTTATAAATATATATTTTTTTAGTTTATGAAAGTAAGCATTTTTAGCTATTGTCAGAAAAAATGTATAGGATTGATAGAATATTGTTTTGTTTTTAAAAAGTGTGTTAAATTTTGCTTTTATAAATCAACATAATAAGAAAGAAGTATTTTTATAAAATACTCGAATTAAATTACGAAATCCTTCTATCGGTAAGATACACAGTCACAGACTGCAAATGCCCTGTGACCGATGAGCAAAAGAGCAAAATTGTAATGTTGTTTTCTTTAATTTTTTAAAATGAAAAAACGATGGAATTTCAACATCGTGTCAAGAACTTAATTACCTATATAAATATAGTCCTTGAGGGTATTAATTAATACTCATTTTTTAACTGCATTATATATGTAGAATTATATTAATTTAAATAATGCTCTTATGCCGTGAAACCTACAAAATAGTGAAGGGTGCCAGTTCAAGGCAGTGAGAAGGTTTTAAAGTTGAGAGAGTGTTCCCAAACTCCAATCGTCCTAACACACTGCGGGATGCGCATCAGTACAAAGTATATTATATGAAAACTATGTCATGCATCTGACATAAACAACTACAAGAATAAAGTATTTTTTGTGATAGTAATCGAGTGTTAGTCTCGAGTGTTAGTAATCGAGTGTTGTTTTTAACACTTTCCAACTTCGTTGAAAAGTGTTTACGACTTCGGTTTGTCTGACCGTATGGCCGTCTGCCGTATGACCATCTGCCGTGCTCTAACTCCCGTAAATATGCTCGGATTGCTCTGCAATTTTTATATGTTATTGTCGTTATCTATGGCATGTTCCCTATTTCAACGGAAGTGTGTAGCACTTATAGTTTTTTTTAAAGGACACTCAAAAGCATTCCGTTATATTGCGGTCTATGGGGAAAAATCATTTACGGTTTATTTAAATAATGTTTCACTATTTTAAACGCATTGAAATTTATATATATCACGAAGGTGCATTAGAAGAAGCTTAATAAGGAATAGGGTGTGCATAGATACTTATAGTTACTTTACAGGGGCAGTCAAAAGAATTCCGTTACATTACGTCTATGGAGAAAAATCGTCTGCGATTTATTTAAATAATGTTTCACTATTTTAAACGCATTGAAATTTATATATATCACTAAGGTGCATTACAAGAGGCTTACTACAGAATAGTGTGGGTATAGCAGTCATCGTTCATTTACAGGGACACACAAAATAATTCTCTACTGTCTGTTAACAATAATTCCTGGAAGTGCGTTTTAGGTTACTGAACGCGATTTTAATTTTAACTCGCTTTTTGTCTATTACGTGGTGTGTATAAATTCTGTAGATCCTATACAGGGAAGCACAAAAGTTCGCGAACACATTTCCGTTTATTGACAGAAACTCCAGACAGAGAATTTTAAACTGTGCTACGCGTTTCCTAACTGAACTAAAATTTAGCATCCTATGTAGTATATATACAAATCTATAGATCCTATACAGGGCTGAACAAAAGTATTCGGATAATTTTCCGAATATGATATATATTGGAAATTCCTGAAATTATGTTTTTAAATATGTTATGCGTTTTCCAAATTGTTTACTTAGATGTTATCTTTTAGCTTATTAAACGGTATGATTTGTAAAATTATTTTGGAAGCGTTGGAAAGTTACATAATCTATGCTTGACGCATGATTTTTCGTTCTTGTTAAAATTGCGGTGTGTGCTGTGGAGCAGGTTTAAAATATGGACTGGTGATGCCTATTAAATTTAGACTAAACATTGTTACACAAAAGAAAAAAATATATATCCATTCATGGGAGTATGGAAGTTTTTCAGCTTGGAAAATAAGCAACTTTTATGAAGTTTTTCTTTCTGTTTTTACATTTAAGAGAGAGGCACAAATGTGTAGACTTTTGTGTAATAAAACGCACAACTTTCGAAAAGCAAGCTTGCAGTAATTTGTATATAAAAAGAAATTTGGGTACTTTTCGGTTAGCCGGGCGCCAGTGAAATTTATATATCTATGTATACATATATATACATATATATATACATACACACATTTATATATGCATGTATATATGTATACATATATATACATACATATATGTGTGTATGTATACATATATATGTATATATGGATATATACATTTCACTGGCGCCCGGCTAACCGAAAAGTACCGAAATTTGTTTATACTCTTTTTCTTAATGTTGCAAGTAGTACATAAACCGCAGTGCCAGAGATTTCTCAGTGTGGTTTCAATTCAAACAAACGAAGCAAAAAGCGTGTTAAAATATATGTAATTGTCCTTGACTGTTGGCATTTTTAAATTTTGTATTTATTACAAAATGACTGACTATCAATTTTTATAAATTTTTAACAAAAAATCGAATATTGTTTTGTTTATGTATAAAAAAAACTGAATTAAAAATTTAAAGGGTCAGCACTAGGTAAATATATAAGATTTTAATTAAAATAAAAATTTTAAGGAAATTGGTTTAGTTGTTGCTGGGATATTTCAGATACCATCTTAAAAACATTGTTTGATAAAAATAATTTTCAAGATTTGGAACTAATACCACCGCAGCAACAAATACATACCAGTATAAATGATCACTCATGCACTATTCTGCAAAACACGGCAATATATTTTATATGTGTTTACATATTTAACAAGTTGGAAATTGTACGTTAAACGTGACAAATGAGGTGCGTTCGTTTCGTGCTATAACTAGTCTTACAATGTAAAAAATCATCGTTATTTTTCAGTGAAATTAATTATATCGTCTGCTATAAACGAAATGAGGATTCCCTTTTTTTCTTATTACGTATGCCATGTTTACAGATGCGAATTTTTTTTTCGACACCAGGCAGAGCTGTAAATTTACCATGGAGATAAGGCTTTCTGAATAATTAGCTCCATGGTTAATATTTCTATGACTCACGATGGATAAATATTTTGTTTATTTACTTTAATGAACTGAGATATTCGGCTGTTAACCTAATTTTCACAGAAGTTATCTCAGAATCTATACATTTTTTAATGTAACTCATCTCACAAGCAAACAATTTTTTTGAACGACCTTTCTAAAAATGTAACTTTTACGCAATTTTATTTGAAAAATTAATTTTGAATAAAAATGGCCACTTGGCATATGGAAAACTATGTGGTTTGCCCGTATTTATTTTCCACAGTCACATGCCTTGCGCTGTTATCATTAGATTACGTATGATAAGATTTAATAGAATACAGAAAACTTTTATTAATATCTCTTTCACTTTTGATTCGATTTTCACAAAATTTGTAATGACTCGACAAAATTTTGCAACGATTATATATATTAAATTTAAATCCATTCGGTTGGGTAGATTTTGCGCTGTTATAGACGGACGGACAGACAGACAGACGGACGGACTAGACGACGACTATACATGAGTACTAAGTATTTATATAATTACGAACGCACCTAAGAACGAGTTCAAGAGAACATTGGCGGCTCCTGTATTGGAGCACATGCGCACGTGAACTTCCAACCAAAAGCTGAGAAATAAATTAACAAATTGAATGAAATAATATTAATCACATTTTCATATTTTTTTCTCAAATTTTAGCACGAGTTTAAATTTGTTCCTTTCTCTCATCTATTTTTTAATATACATGACAGAGCGTTACTCTAGAAAAGTAAAGTTATAAATTTATCCTTAGAGTACTTCCAGTCTTTCCTAGATCACTCGTGCGATGCAAGAATCTTCCCTTGGAAATCAGCTGATGCGGACGGAAGAAACGAGTGGTGTGCGAAGCAAAAGAACCACTTCCATCTTTCAATTCACACAAACTTCTATGTGCGGGAGCCGGCATTTTCGATGTCTTTTTCTTGATTTTTGTTTATACGAAATATTCATTATTTTTCTATTTTTATTTAGGTATTTTTCATTTGTTTGATTATATAATCTTTCTTTATAGAAAGTAAAATGTTACATTTTTTCTAAGTACTTGTTATTTCGTTTAGTTGCATTGTTTTAAAATATCCTTTTGAAATCTCAAATATATTTCAAATTGCATATTAAGTGTAAATATCTTTTTATTTTCGCAATTTAAGTATTGTGAACCCCCATTTAAATAACCCACGGTCCGCCACTGTGAAGACAACATTTATAAAATGTCAAACATTCAGAAAATGCATTTTTTAAAGTCCTAAAATGTCGATGCTCCCGCTGCTGTTTAATAAATGTTCTAACTCTAAAACTTTATACTGAAAGCAAAAAAAAAAAAAAAAAAAAAAAAAAAAAAAAAAAAAAAAACAATATTTCCAAATAGAATGAAACATCATTGGACGAGAAAAATTATCTTTCATTTTACTTTTTAAATGTAATAAAATCTTGTAAAAGGCCAGTTTTACAAATACTTAAAGTAAATTATTTAATAAGGTTGCATTAACATAGGTACCATCATCCCATTTATTTCTGAAGTCAAATAAACTTTTAGCTTTATAAATGTAATTAAATAAGTACCACATAGAAACAAGACACATTTTAATAAATTGTCTGGTTCAAAACATGTTTATCCAACAAGCAAAAAAAATTGTAAGATGTCATCTATATCAGTAAACCACTGATGCTTCGGGATTGAGGGGAGTTACCCCCCCCCCCCCGAGCTAAGTATTAAATACAATAAATTGTCACCAATATAAATCACTGGTTAACAAAAAATTAGTTGATTTAAAGAATCAAGTCATTTAAAACCAAACTAAAATTAGTAATTCTTTTATTTTACTCAAAGTCTGCCGCTTTGAACCAAATTCTAACTTTTGGGTGAATTCAAATCCAAACTTCTTATTTTGAGACACATTTTTAAATTCATTTTTGCTCTAAAATGCATCCAATTGTCAGGTTCTCTTATTCAGAAACTTTATAATGTCCGTATTGTCTCAATTTTTTGATAAAGGCAGAATATATTTCAAAAAATGCTGTCAAAGTGGACATTTTGAACCGAATTTCCCGAAACAATAATGCGGGAAACAAAAAAAAAAATATCATACTGTGAAAATAATTGTTTGTAAATAAATTTCTAATTAATTGAACGAAAAACAAAACATAGTTCCCTTATAAATCTCTTCATAAATCACGTCGCCCAGTTGCACGTTTTCACTTTTTAAAATGAGTCTGAAAATGTGTCTCAAAATTTTGAGTTGTTGAGCGTGGAAAAAAATATTTTTTTTTAATATCGCCTTAAGTCACAGTTATTCATCTATGGTTGGTATAGAAGACAAAGAGCATTAAATAAAAATCAAATTGTAAAGCACCCATGATTTTACAATGTCTAAGTAAGTACAAAAAAAAAAAATAAATAAAAATAATAATACAGTCATTAGGTAATAAGTACATTTTTTGAAAAAAGAACCTGTTTATAATACAAACATGCCTTAAATGGAAACTTTTTATCGTCTAACGAAAATAATACTGTGCAATTATGCCTGCTAAGATTGAAACCTGTATAAAACAGTTTTGCATTTCTGATCTTTTGCGATTTCAGTCTGAACAAGTTTTACTGCAATATTAAAAAAATATATTAATAGGACATTGAAGTGAATTTATTATTTTTAAATGATGAAGGTATGTTGAATATTTATGATATATTCATATTGTTAACTTAAAGACGTATAACAGAAAAAAAAAACAGATCTGGAGAAATTATTTTTTTACCTGTTTATGTATTTATAAATTCAGTACGATATGTCGATTAAAAAAAATACATATAATTTACACAAATCTGTTTTAAATAAAGAACTTAAGTTAAAGATGAAATATATATAAGCTTTGTATGGATTTTGAAATACACTTTTTTTTTTTTTTTTTTTTTTTTAACGGAAAATGTTAATGCTTAATCCATTTTTCAATGCCTTTATAAATAAGAAGTGAATTTACTTTCATTATTCATATTGTTAACTTAAAGACGTATAACAGAAAAAAAAACAGATCTGGAGAAATTATTTTTTTACCTGTTTATGTATTTATAAATTCAGTACGATATGGCGATTAAAAAAATACATATAATTTACATAAATCTGTTTAAATTTAAAGAACTTAAGTTAAAGATTAAATAAATATATATAAACTTTGTATCATATGGATTCTGAAATCTTTTAAAAACTATTTTTTTTTTTAACGGAAAATGTTAATTCTTAATCCATTTTTCAATGCCTTTATAAATAAGAAGTGAATTTACTGTCAGAACAAGAAAACAAACATTACACAGAAAAATTATAAAAATATTTTAACGATTTAATAAAATTCAGAATAAAATTCAGTTTAAGTAAGCTTATTAATTAAACTCCATTCGGTTATTTTATTGTTATTCCAAATAAGTATAGAATGTTTATTACTTTTTTTATGATGTATTTTTGATAAGCATGAAAGTTTAAGTCAACGTGACTATTATTTTTTTCAAAAAGTGTATATAGTTTAAAGTCTAGAATTTTAAAGTTTGTAATAAATTTTAATTACTTCAGTTTAAATTTTTGGAACAGATGTGTTACACTGACGCTAAAATGTAAACAAAAGATTGGCGACTGTTTGGTTGGCGCGATTTCCAATACTGCGCCAAGCTACTATTTTCCGTTGCCATTTTGGAAACACAAAAAACAATGTTTATAAATAACGTATTCGAAAACGTAACAGAAAATCGTATTTCTACACAACAGTTAAAATAAACCAAAACTACATTTTTTACAACATAAATTTAATGGAAAATGTTAATTACGTCATTTCAATCTTTTAAAGCGCACTACTATATTACAGTAATCCTTCGCTGATGCTAATTTTAATTTCACACAAACTTTTAGTTAAAATCATTACGTCATTTCAATCTTTTAAAGTGCCCTACTATATCAGAGTAAACATTCGATTATTTAGTTTCTAATTTCTTGACGAACACAACATTTATAAATAATGACGTATTAGTAAAACCAGAAAGTAAATATCAAAATAAACGAAAAATAATTTTTTTAACATAAATTTAATAGAAAATACATTACCTACGTCATTCTTCTATGCAAATTTATTCCCCTCCCATATATGGTTCTATATTACGCGGCTCAGCAACCAATAACGTGCAATAGAACGTTCTTCTACAACCAATCCCGTTTTCTCTATTTTTCATCATCAATGACGTAATACAGACATGCGCAAACATTCCCTTAACATCCACGCAAATACAGATTACAATAACAAATTTCAACACCAGTAACTAAATACAAGCTTAATAATAGCCGGGTTCTCATAAAAGAAAAAACAGTCCCCAAAGTTTGGCGAATTTTTCTTTTTTTTAACCGATTAATTTTTTATTTTTTTTTTTAGCGCCAGTGTAAAGCATCTAAGCCAATTTTTTTTTAAATATAACTGGAATATTTCTTTTTCTTAAACGCATACTGTAATGTGTATATTATATACATTTTGTGATACAATAGCAGATCCCATTACAAATCGGGCGAAGTGGATATGATTATGATGGACAAATTGGGTGCAGTGTGACACATGGGCCTCGTGCTTATAAGAGCTTCCAATGAGACTAAAGGAAAAAAAAGTAACATTTGAAATGAATAATAAGAATTCCAAATAAGTTGGTACTAGGGCCTGTATCTATATTCTATTAACTGCATTTATAGGAAGTAAGAGGTGTCATTTAGCGAGGGTAGAGTTGGACAATCCCTCCCACCCCCCATTTTACTCGAAGTTTGTTTCTGACTTTTCTTTACCATTATCTGTTGCCGTAACTTTATTTTCTTATTCGTTGAATATTAAAATTTTACATGTATATTAATTACATGTAAATAAGCTTTACCAGTAAAATTAATCTTTTGAAATAATATGTAAAAAATAATTCTTTTGAAGCCGATAATCCTTGGATTTCCTACGTTTAATGGAAAAAAATGTTGCAGTCTTCAAGCAAAATCTGAAATTAAGATCCTGCAGGAAGATATGGGCATACGCAGGATTTTTATTGGGAAGGAGTGGTAATGATACTTTGTTGCTACATTTACTTAGTATAGGTGCCAGTAAGGAGATTGTGGGGAGGGGGGGAGGGAGGATCGTAGGCGACACAAAAAAGTTTAAAAATTTAATTAACTAAATTTTCTTTATTTATGATTATTTAAAAACTGTATAGAAAAGTTATTCTTGTATAAAGTTATTTTACAATAGAAAACAACTACAAAAAAAAAGGAAGGTAATTCTTTCGTCAAGAAAAGAATGCTATACATTTTCAGGCGCCCTTTTACCAAATAGAAGATAATTTTAATTATGTTTTTCCTTTTATGTTCAGATTTTTCAAATTTGACATAAAAGTAGGATCCAGGAGGTTGGCGCGTCCGGTACAAAAGAAAGAAAAATAAATAAATATTGAAATTCTACACTTTGTAAAATGTAGATAGAAACATATTTTTTAATACGTAATTCGTAATTGTGAAATGTTTATATTATTTTTATGTTCAAGTATTCCACGCTGAGTTCTGAATTCTCACTTGAGATTTTACGTTTATATTCCGCATTAAAAATTTAAGCAGGCTGTGTGTATAACTATATGTTCGCAAATCTAGCCTCTGCTTTCTACCGGTAACCTTGCTTTTTAGTATTTCAAGTTACATCTTGCTATTTCAAAGATTTTGAAGAGGAAGGGGGGGGGGCACTCCCTTGCGTATGGCTCAAGCAGAAAGACCCCGATGAAACAAAGCCTTTTTTACTTTAAAAAACATCCAAAAAATGGTACTCGCACACAGGAACTTTTCACGAGAAATCTTTCCATGTATAACATTGTTTAATAGTGAATTAATCTCAAATTAACCTTCCACATTTTGGAGCTCTAAAATAAACACACCTCTTCTTTTATGGGTGAGAGGAGAGAGAGGATGTGCAGGTTGCAGTTTGTTCTGAGGTTTAGTGATCAGTTTTATTAGTTTGACACCTATTTCATCCAGTAACGATGTAAATTCACAAAGTTAATGTAAATTAAATAATAATTGTGTATAATGCAGCTCTATTTAACATTATTTTATTCGAACATTATCTGTTTTGTAACCATAAATAAGTAGACATCATTAAAAATAATATGTTCCACACACCAGTTGATTCAAGCATACAAAAGAAAATGATTATGATATCATTTAAACAAAAAATAAAAATAAGTAAATAAAAAGGTTCTGGAAAACATAAAATTTCATTATCGTTTGATAATTTACTAGATTTCAGAATAATAAAATTATATTCAGAAATTAAGTTCTAGATGAATTTTTAAAAACTTATTTGAATTTTGTTAATTAACTTGAAATATTAGCAACTTAAACCTAGAAATATATAGACTTTAAATACTTAATGCTAATCCAACACGTATACAAGGTAAAGTAACAATCATTTATTCAGATTCCAGCGAAATAAGTTGCCTTCTCATTAATGATAATTAATAAATAATTAATAAAAAATTAAAATAGCGCCTGTACGTCCAGATAACCAGAAAATACAAAAGAAAAACATAACATTTTGATTGATAAACATTAAAACTTACTTACTACACACTAGGCACAATAAAATGGCGAAATGAATGACGCCATAAAACCCTTCGCTTAAAAAATCCATGTTCGACATATAATGATCCATGCTGCCATCTGTTGTCCTAACAGAGTTTCATCAACATGTTTTTTTATTGTATTTTGTGGATTTGAAATAAAATATTATTTTAGATTACGCACAACACATTTTTCTTAAAACGCAGAATACCACCAAATGGAGGGAATTTAAATCTGTTCGCAAATCTTGCCTCTTCTTATAACTCTTTCTGCTGGCAACCTTGCTTTTTAGTATTTCAAGTTACATCTTGCTATTTTCAAAGATTTTGGAGAGGAGGAGGTGGGCGGTCCCTTGCGCATGGCTCAATGAAGACCCAAATGAAGCATAATACCTTTCTGTTTTACTTGAAAAAAAAAATACTTGCACGCAGGATCTTTTCACAAGAAATCTTTCCATGTATAACATTTTTTAATAGTGAATTAATCTTAAATTAACCTCCCAAATTTTAGAGTTCTAAAATAAACACCCCTCTTGTTTTGTTGTGGTGTGGACAGACAGGATGTGCAGTTTGTTCTGACGTTTAGTGAGGAGTTTTATTAGTTTGACACCTATTTCATCCAGTAACTATGCAAATTCACTAAGGTTAATATAAATTATAAATAATAATTGCGTATAATGTAGCTCTATTTAACATTATTTTATTTGAACATTATCTCTTTTGTAATCATAAATAAGTAGACCTTATTAAAATGTATATGTTCCTCACAGCAGTTGATTCAAGTATACAAAAAAAAATTACGATGTTATTTAAACAAAAAATAAGAATAAGTAAATAAAAGGTTCCGCAAAACATAAAATTTCATCTTCGTTTGATCATTTATTAGACTTTAGAATAATTAAATTATATTTCAGAAAATAATTTCTAGACGAATTTTTAAAAACTGTTAGTTGATTTTTTTAAATTAACTTGAAATATTAGCAACTTAAACCTAGAAATATATAGACTTTAAATACTTAATGCTAATTCAACACCTATACAAGGTAAAGTAACAATCATTTATTCCGATTCCAGAAAAATAAGTTCCCTTCTCATTAATTATAATTAATAAAATAATTAATGTAACATGTTTTTGTCTAGATAACCAGGGAATACAAAAGCTAAACATAATATTTAGATTGATAAGCATTAAAATATACTTACTACACACTAGCGCAACAAAATGGAGAAATAAATGAAGCTCTAAAATCCTTCGATTAAACATCCATGTTCGACAGATAATGATCCATGCTGCCATCGGTTGTCTAAACAGAGTTTTATCAATATGTTTTTTTTATTGTATTTCATGCATTTTCTAAAAAAAATTGGGGATTACGTACAACGTGGTTTTCTTAAAACGCAGAACACCACCAAACGAAGGAAATTTAAATCTTATTTGTTGAATTTTGTCTCAGTACGCGAATCGTAACACACACGAGAAATATCTAAAATAAATTTTGAATAATTTTTTATTTAAAAACTTTTTATTTTTTTACCAATATTCTAGTGGTCGTTTTTTCACACTTTCCAACATAGTTGAAAAATGTTGGATTTCAGTTTGTCTGCCAGTCTGTACGTCTATCTAGCTCTAACCCTCATAAATATTCTCGAATTGCCCAGTAATTACTCGGATATACTGGAATTGCTCATTTTTCGACATATTTGGAAGGTTTTAATGATTCTGATAAGTTTACCTATCTGTCTGGTCGTTTGTGGACGAAGTAACTTTAGTAAATATATTTTGTTTAATAGGAAATTATATAGGATACTGAAGATTACTGCAACATTTTCCCTACTATGTTATATTTTTTCAGAATTGTTTATTGAGATACATTATATTATTTTGTTAGCGTTGGAAAGTATATAATAATCTTTGCTTGACGCGTATTTTTCTTTCCTTCTTATTTTTACTTTTTTTTTTTTTTTTTTTTTGAAATAGTTTATTTCAACAAGTTACAGAAAGCTTGATTAGCTTTGCAGTTAAATATTTTCTCTTTTATTAGTATGAATATTAAAAATGTGTTAGAAATATAAGCGTCTATTGACTTAATAATAAACTATGATGGGTTCTGTAAAATTAACTTTCATGCATTATCAGTGCTTTTCTAAAAAAGCTCGTCCTTTTGTTTTTACGTCACATGCAGCTGAAAACAATTTAGAACAACTTTCGTGAAAGAAACAAAATATATTTTAGATGATTGTTTCATCATTTAACTGCTCAGAGTTTACGGTCAGCAATGTCTTTGCACATTAAATTTTTATTAACACCAGGAACTTCATAAAAAGTTCAAACTATTTTTTTTTTCAGAATAGATTTTAGTATATGTTATACAAATTTTGTTATAGGGTGAAACCAGGTTAGATGCGCCGTTGGGTTAGTTGTTCTAGTTACTGTATTTCAGCTACTGGATGTGTGGCACGTTTGTTCTACTACTAATCGTTATAAAAAAGCATAGGAGACGAAGTTACAGCGTTTTGTCTCTTCAAATGAATGATTTATCTATCAAAGAAAGGTAAGTACGGCTTTTATTGTATGTTCTTTCAAGATAGAGACAAGTAGAAGATGAAAAATAATGTACTTACTAGAATCTTTCCATGAAATATTTAGTGAATGTTGTTAAAACAAGATTCTAATAATGTGTTAGTTATAGGTTGCAGCCATATTTGCTCCTACTTCTAGATCTGCTGCGCTGTGGCATCTACCCCGTATTAAAAGGATACAAGCCCCACCTGCATCGGGGATATAGAACTTACTTGTAATTCGAGATAAGATCCTCATTTATAATTTTCAATTAACTTTGATGCGTGAGAATATTTTTTAAATCTTCAGGATTGTAAGAAAAAAATCTTATTATTATTTTGAATGGCCATGGCCTCTCCGGAGAATCATTACCTAACAATTCATGGGGCTGTGTTAGTAGTGATAAATTATCCATTTAATCAATGATTAAAAAAAATTCCTTTGTTTTATTTCAGAAAGCTGGTTCAAAAGATTGCAATTCCCTTACATTTTTAAGTGAAAAATAGTTACGAGTTTGGTATTTATAACTGTGCTCAGAACATTTTGGTTCACGCGTCCCTCTCTCTTTACAATAGAATATATTCAGAAGAACTAAATAGAAATCTAAATACAAAATAGAAATTTAAAATCCTTTAAGTATATCATTCTCACAGAAATTTCGGAAAGAATATATTGGAGCACAATATTGGACGTATAATCCCTCTTCATGCTTATTTATTTATTTATTTAATAATTCTTTTATTGTTGGCAATCCCCTCACCCCCTCTTAACTCAAATTACACAACTTTATCCTTACGTAGAATATATAAAATATTTTGAACTCATTTATTATTAAACATAAAATCTAACTATTTCAATTTGAGAATTTCAAATTTACTTCTTGAATTAGTTTTTAGAGTTTGTACATCGAATATAAAAAGAGGGAGGGGGGGATATTCCTATTAGTTTAGATTAAACAAGTTTTGTCTTTGTTAGAAATATCCTAATGGCTTCAAATTTTATATACCCATTTATTCGAAGAATTGGGAATAGCAAATACCTTTTGATGTAGAAGTTTAACGCAGAGTTAGAATACAGAAACTTTAATATCAAATATTTTTCAAAAAAATAAAATAAATTTGATATAAATAGTTACAAATTTCAATTACCCATGCTCCCTACTCTTTTACGAATGGGACATCTATCCTGATCAAGTGGGGCGTCTAACCCTTAACATTTTCAAAGTATAGTGTCTAAGTAGTCAGCGAATATACTTCAGTTAATACTTCAGATTTGCACAACTAACACGCACACACACACACACACACACACACACATATATATATATATATATATAATCTATTCTTTACAAGTTTTTATTTCCATTTTTATTATTTCCAATTGTCTTCTGGTAATAATTCCGTATACCTGGATGATTGTACTGATCTAAGCATATATGCCAGTATAATTATGAAATACTGAATTATTTTTTAAAACACTTGTGGGTACATCCAGGTTGAAAATTATATCTACACGTGTTTTTTTATATTCAATTCTAATTTAAATCTCTTGTTATCCAATTTTCCATTATATTTAGTTCATATTTCATTTCTTAATCCATTTGTATTCACTTGATATGAATTCCAAATTATTAACATTTTATGGTTTATTATATATATATATATATATATATATATATATATATATATATATATATTTTCTCTCTCTCTCTCCTTTTAAATATTCTTTATATTTTCAGTATTTTTGGCCAATTACCATTGAAGCACAAGCTATGGTAAAATTATGATTGCACTTGTTAATTTATTAACTATGTGGTATTCTGTCTACACATTATTATTAATTATCTCTTTGGAGATTTAATTAGATTGTTACAAGAACTTGATATGTTTTTTGAAATTCAAAGATATTATAATTATATTATATATATATATATATATATATATATATATATATTACGCCACCCTAATCATGGAGTATTACGAGATATGGATGACACCGACGGTTTTGAGGAAAAAATAATTTATGTTTATTGGTGTAAATCGTGACTTAAAAGACGAGTTATACATTATATTACAAGTTATTGCATTACCAGTTATTACATCATAAACTGTATGTATTTCGGTGAACTTTATGCTTAATCTCAATGTAAAAATATTATTTCTAATAATGAATAAAAAATATTGAAAAATTATCTCCTGAAACTTTTAAAAGACGAAAAACAAATATTTTTTTACACAACGCACCCTGACACCAACCGACGAACTGCGCAATCTGGGCGGCATTCTCGAAACCTTCTTAAGTAGTTGATAATATTGCCGCTTGGAAGCAGAACTTACCAAACAAAAACCGTGTTATTCCATATTACTCCAATATTCCATAATACCCGAACTTCGTCTAAAACATACTATCGTTAGATAACCTTCGATAGAGAGGGCAAATTATGTTTATTCCTTTTCAAAACAGAGTTGAAAATTCGTTGATACAAGTTTCCGATTTTATAGGCTGTATTCTATATTATTTAGTTTTTTTTTTTTTTTTTTTTTTTTTTTTTTTTTTTTTTCGAAAAAAGAAAGAAAATAAGTATATACATTTTTGGAAATAGTTTTTTTAAAAATAGGACCACCATAAGCAAAATCAATTTGATTGTTTCCGTTAGTCGCACTTGTAAAGTAAGAAGCGTTTGATTATTGTCACCAAATATTCATGGAACATAAGATAGGAGAACAACATACTTTTTACTATCAATTCGGGAAAGATTTGTTTGATCTAAATGTTTGTTTGTATTGGTTGAGAGTTTTTCACAGAAATTCAGGAATGCAATATAAAAAATTCGTTTTAAAGTTTTAAAATAATACGTTAATGAGATACTTAAAATAGAAAATAACATATAACTATTAAAGGAACTCACATCAGTCGATGATCTCAAACAAAGTAGAGTAACTGTGTGAAAACCAGCTATGCAAATTATAGCAGCTTATTTGTAATAACGATCCTAATTGCCTAGTAAAAATTGCTAATAAATTGAACGAACGAAGCTGAAAGTTGCTGTATATCAAATTATTTTATATAAATTACATTCAAAGTAGTTTCAGTTCAACATGGAACAATCACTAAGTTCCACACCTCATTTGTGACGAACATTTGCAGTAGGCTAAACTATTCTAAATTATACTTAGAGTTATATGTATGTGTTATTTTCGGTTTGTTTACGGCATATTGTGGTTTAAAAATGAAATGCAAAAGCACGTTTCAATTAAAAAAGCCCTTAATTGTTAGTATACTTGTTAATTCCTGAAGCAAAGATTATTTTATTATAATGTATACTTTATACTATATATATAGCATATTATATACATTGTTATTATTACGATATAAGCAAAGTAAAATTAATTTTGTTTCCTTTAAAAATAATTTTAATAATAAAAGAAATAAATTTATAAAAGATAAATCGTAAATTTAACATGTTAAAATTCTTATAAATAGTTTAAATACATTTCTTTGCGAGAAGAATATTTTAAATAATCACAAACTATTATGTTTTTCCTTTTTTATAAGTAATACAAGAGCTGCCAAGAGGTCGTTTTTAAAAAAATATCAGCAAGCAATAATTTTTATTGCTTCATTGAGTAAAACAAATGTACAATACAGTTTCTTTTTGACAGATTATTGTAGAAAGTGGATAGAAAAAAATGCATAACAGGAATAAAGTAACTCTTTTTAATATATGTCTGAAATAATCCTAAAATGGTGCCTTTTAATTTTTCTATAAGTGATAAAAGATGACTAAAAAATCAAATCCTTTTTCTTGCTTAATTAGAAAAGTGATGATATATCATCTCCTTGACATATTTCATTCGAAAGCTGATAAAAGTAAATGAAAATACGTAAGTGAAACAAAGTATATCAATTCATCTAATAGACAAATAAAACTACAAAATTTGTGTAACAGGGATAATACAGTCCACATATTGTGCAAAGAATACAAACACGAAACTAATAAAAAAAAATCATTATTCAAGCTATATGCAGTAACATTTATTTCCCAAGTAAATATATATACAGGGTGTCCCGTGTTAATATATCATGTACTATATCATCTCCTTGACATATTTCATTCGAAAGCTGATAAAAGTAAATGAAAATACGTAAGTGAAACAAAATATATCATTTCATCTAATAGACAAATAAAAATACAAAATTTGTGTAACAGGGATAATACAGTCCATATATTATGCAAAGAATACAAACACGAAACTAATGAAAAAAAAATCATTATTCAAGCTATATGCAGTAACATTTATTTCCCAAGTACAGTAGAACCCCAATTTTCCGAATCAATTGGGACCGGACACCATTCGGATAATCAAAAATTCGGATAATTGGTTTTTTTCCGAAAAAAGGGTATATTTTAATTAATTACTGAATGTATGTTGAACATGGGAGAAAAAAATATTTTTAAAGAAAAAGATCTTTTAATTAATTAAATGAAAAGGCAACACTTTTACATGTTAAGCGTACTTACAAGTGCTGTACAGTATGTACGTATCATACTGTAAATGAAAGTCATATTGCTTGCTGAACATCTCAATCAAAGTAAGCTGTTTGACAGTCTTCATCCGTGTTCGGGCAGCCAAGTCGCACATACGCTAGACAGTGAGAAGTTGCATGTGGTCACACTCAGGCTGACGCTCCATCTACTTCAACGCAGTTTCAAGGCCAGCAAATGCTTCACTAGCTGATGGTCCCGTGTCTGCTTCAACTTCGACATTAAGGTCATCTTCTTCCTCGACACTTTCTTCTCTCACACTTTCAATAAGTTCATCGTCATTTAGAATTTGAAACCCAGGGTCTGCAACCCAGGTGGACCGGGCCGGCACCTGGCGACGGACGACAACCAATAATCTAACTGCACTATGAGACGGTGAATCATCATCCCAATAATGTTCCCGCTGCGCCTACATTAGACTCGCGGAGGGAAGGACAATATAGCGCGCTTAGACAGAATCATTATTTTGCGAATCGCAGTACGTTTCCGTCTTAATTTTTTTTCCTGGAATTCTGAAAGCGATTCGGATAATCAGCGATTCGGATAGTCGGAGTTCGGATAATTGGAGTTCTACTGTAAATATATATACAGGGTGTCCCAAAAGTCTCCATACAACTTCAAAAATTTATTACAATAAAAATAATAGGCCTACAGCAAAAATAATTACAACAGTACATAGAGTAACTTAAAAAGTTTTTTCTGCTACCTGAGAATACTTGTACATGAGATTTAGCTTTCGTTGCGCGAAGAATATCAAGTCGATATTCCAATTCCATCCACGTGCGTTTCAGCATGCTAACATCAACAGTAGTTACAGATGTTTGATGAAATCTGAACAAAAGTTAATAGTTTCATGGAATTGAAACAAAAGATCCAAACAGCAGTAGCTTCTGTTGATGTTAGCATGAAAAACATTCGTGGATTGAATTGGAATATCGTCTTGATATTCTTCGTGCTACGAAAGTATCTCATGTTTAAGTTTACTAAGGCAGTAGAAAAAAAAAACTTTTTCAGTTGGTCTATGCACTGTTGTAATTATTTTTGCTGTAGGCCTATTATTTTTTTGTAATAAATTTTTGAAATTGTACGGAGACTTTTGGGACACTCTGTATATATAGAAACATATTTTATATGACATATCGGAAAGACTATAAAAAAAATCTTTTCATATTACACTAGAAATCGAAATATACCGGGTGATTTTAATTAAAGTTACGATTTCAAAAATCGATAATTTTAAAACTACTGGTCAGAATGACTTGATATTTTAGCAGAACAATCGTGAGGCAATGGAATTTTGTTTGGCGAAAGAAAAAAATAGTTCCAAATTGTGCCGATATATGGCGTTGTCAGGGTAATGTCAGGGTAATGTCAGGGGAAAGACCAAAAATGTATTCTTGAACCCTTTCTGGCGCGGAGTAAATTTGTTTGCAAAATGATGAAATAATAGACTAACACCGGAATTTACAAACGAATCCATTAGTAAAAAGAAACTTGCTTATTTTTCTGGTTCTTAATGAAAGGAAAATTTTAATTAAATACCGGGTGATTATAATTAAAGTTACGATTTAAAAAATCGATAATTTTAATTAAAACTACTGGTCAGATTGACTCGATATTTTAGCAGAACAATCGTGAGGCAATGGAATTTTGTTTGGCGAAGGAAAAAAAAAGTTTCAAAATGTGCCCATAGATGGCGCTGTCTGGGTTCACATTGTCTGAAGATATGCAAATTACTAATACGTGACATGCGCACCGCAGACATAGCAACCATAAAAATGCAGAGCAGCAGCTCTTTGCCTGAATGCTTCATCATGACTCTGACTATAAAGGATCGCGCTCTGCTCTTGAAGCTTTTTTATAAGAACGATGACTGTGCACTTACAGCTATTAGGAAGTTTCGGACATTAAAATCCATAAAAAAAGGTCCAATAACAACAAATGGTCTGCAAAAAATGATTGCTAAATTCGAAGAGACCGGTTCATTTGACGTTAAACGGGGTAGAGGAAGGAAACCAGTTTCAGCTGCGGCAGTGGAAGATGTGGCTACAGCATTACAGGAACATACTGACAGTGATGCTGGAATCAGCAGTGCAAGGGGGATTGGTCGAATGCTGGATATGCCGAACAGCACGGTGCGTAAAGTCCTACGGAACGTCTTACGCTGTTATCCGTACAAGATAACTCATGTGCAGGAGTTGCTACCTGCTGACCTGGAAGCACGTCAATCTTTTGCACTACAATTTCTTGCCCGGATGGAAGTGGACAACGGATGGCCATGGAACATTCTGTAGTCTGACGAAGCCCACTTTCATTTGCAAGGTTCTGTAAATACGCAAAATTGCAGGATATGGGCGACCGAGAATCCGTCCCGGCCAGATTTCAATGACGAAATCTTCGACGACTAGTCTTTCTATGCTTCTGAACTCTCTTTAGAAGGATTCTTAACGCTCTCAGCGCCATCTATCGGTGCTATTTTAAACTAAATTTTGAGATTTACGTATAAGACTCTTACGATTTTTTAAATAAACATACCACTGGCTTCATGTTTCTATCTATCACCGTTTCCGGATTATTGATTTTTAAAGTTAGGGGTCCTTTATGAAACACCCTGTACAATATATATCTAGATTAATCATTTTTCAAAACTGTAAAAGTAATCGTTTTAATATGTAGGAACATACGTCATTCACATAAGAGTATGTGGAATGAAAGTCAGCTTACTAGGTTTAACAAACACATATCCTACTTAAACTATGAAACTTGAAATACATTTTCTATGAGCTACAAATGCAAGAGTCACAGAGGTGAGAAGAAAAAGAGAAAGATTATCTAACGTCTAAACCAGCGTTATTCAACCTCTGTTTCGCGGAGCACTTAGTGCTCTGAAAAGCAATTTCCAGTGTTCCGCAAAAAAGTAAGACATGTTTTAAATTAAAAATATTTTTATCAAAAATATTTTTAAATTTTAAATTAAAAATATTTTTTACGAAAAAATAAAAAGGAACAGAAATATTTGAATATTATGACTTTTGCGGTCTCGGTGTGTAAAAAACAGGGCCTGACTAGCAAGTTTTTGTGCCCAGGGCTCTTTCAATTTTTCGTGCCCCCATAGACTGATTGGTTTACTGATACTAGTTTTTTAGTCTACTTATTCGAAAAAAGTCAACTAAAAAAATTAAGTTTCCTGGAAAATTAAAAAACAGTTCCAGGAATAAAAATAAAATATTTTTTCTATTATTTATTGAAATGTCCTTTTAACCATAGATTGAGATATATTTTTGTCATTTCATCGTATCTCAAATATCACATATTTTCTGTTTTGTTACTTTTCGAATAAATGTGCAATATGATACAATTGAATGACTTGATAAATACAGTACACCATTTACTAGAAAATAATGATAGGAAGTCTACTTATTAATGATGTTATTGATATTAAATAATAAAATCAAACTGAAAACAAACAAAAGTCCTAAAAGTATTAAAACAACTTCTATTTTAAATTCTAATTTCGTGCCCAGTGCATGGGCCCCGGGTGCCCGTGACATAGTCAGGGTCTGGTAAAAAAAATTGAGTATAAATTATTTACCACCGATCAGGTGAAACACTGACTATACAGGGTGTCCACATATAACCTGGCCGACCTTTATTTTCGCAACCGTTGGCCCTAGATGCATACTTCCAATTACAAAAATGGTTTAAATAAGGTAAAGAATTATTTTTTAAAGCGATTTGGGTCAAGAAAAACATTTATTAAATAATTACGAAATTTAAATTTTTATACGGTCCCCCGATCCTATAAGTGATATTTAGTAAAAATTTACTGTGACACTAACAAGTAAGACAAAAAAAGTCCCATTCATCTAACATTAAAACTGACCGAGTAATAGCTGTTTAAAGTTACAGTATATTTTTTGCTGCGAAATAGGGGTCATTCACAAATGTAGTGTAGTAAAAATATAAATAATCGTCAGAAATATCAAAAAAATAGTTGAGAGCAAAGAGAGCATTTCAATATAATATAAATGTGAAATCTATAATCATTCTGACATATTAATGCAAAATATACAATTTGTACTGAACATATAAGAGGATAAAAATAACAGAATTTTTGGAAACAACAACAACTTAATTCTATACAAAATGATACAGATTTTAAAATGCTGTTAGATTACACATGTCTTTCAAATTTTGAACTGTGCCATGTTTTTTAGCTTTTGAAAATTGATTCTTGTGTAATTTTTTTTTTTTTTTTTTTTTTTTTTTTTTTGCGCTGAATCCGAAAATGACCTTCATTTTAAACCATCACATCAGGATATTTCTCAAATCGCAAATTTCAAAATAAAAAAGCTTAAAGTTAAAGTTGATCGCCCTCCTCTCCCAACCTCATTGGTCCCCTGAGCTGTTTAGTTGTAAGAAATCCAGTATAAGTCAAAAAATTGAATAAATTATTGAATTAAATAAAATTAAACTGAATAAAAAAATCTTACATCTGTTTTATAGTATCAGATTTTTAGCTATTTTTTAACCTTGAAATTTACGATTTGCGAAAACTCCTGACATGATGATTAAAAGAGAAGGTAATTTTTTAATTCGGCGTTAAATAATACATAAAACGTAATTATAAAAGTAGAAAAATACAACCATCGCAGCTTTATGTTATCTAATCTAAAGCTCTTTCTTAAACTTGTTGACGGTTATCTATCCGAATTTTTTTGTGTTATCCTCTAATATGAGTATGTATAAGATGGCAAGCGTCGAAAATCATAATAATATTACATTGTCAGCGGATTTAAGTCAGTATGTAAAATTTAACTTCGATCGGACATTTGAAAGTGAGTTAAAGTTCGAGTTCAAATTTTAACCCGGGAGAAATCGCGCATATCTAGGGTATGAGTAGTTTTTACTTTGTCACCAATAAATACAAACAATAATTCTCAACTTTCTTAGTCAGTGACAACTGTTACAAATTGTAGGATAAAATACGCTAAAGATTACTTTTCGAAAAGTAGTGGTGATAATTGTAAAATCTGTACGCACTCGGGGTATGTCATACCCCATGCGACTTCTCCCGGGTTAAACAGGAAAGACGATCGTTGCAAGTTAAATAAAACCTTATGAAAATAACATAGTTTTTGTTAAAAGAAATCGTAGCCATAAATCCTTACAAAATAAAACATTTGTTAAAATACAATTATTTTAACTAATCTGAAACTTAACTAATAAAAGTTAACTCAATAGTAAGAGTTGTACGATTTTTTTTTAAAGCGCAGATACCTTGAAATAAGTTTAAGTACTTTATATACGACCCCTGAAAGCATGGCCGAAATCGTCTGTTTTGATATGCAAAAAAGTGGTATAAGTCATGCATTTGAAAGTTTCATAACTCAGTCAATTTTAATGTTAGATAAATGAGACTTTTTTTTTGTTTTACTTGTTAGTGTCGCAGTAAATTTTTACTAAATCTCATTTATAGGACCGGGGGACCGTATAAAAATTTAAATTTCGTAATTTTTTAATAAATGTTTTTCTTGAGCCAAATCGCTTTAAAAATAATTCTTTACCTTATTTAAACCATTTTTGTAATTGGAAGTATGCATCTCGGACCAACGATTGCGAAAATAAAGGTCGGCCAGGTTATTCGTGTACACCCTGTATAAAGATATAGCCGGCATTCCATGTGTCAGTTTCTGGTCTGCCAGTTAACAAAACAAATTTACTTCAAAAACTTCACCAGGCAAACTAATTCTACATTACTCGGATACAAGAATTATAAAACTAAAAAATAATATAATTACGTCAATGTGACGTAATTTTTTATGCTTTTTCATTTCAGAATTACAAATAATAGAATATTAGAGCGTTAATGGGTTTCTTTATCTTGATTATTAACCGATTTATCACTTGATTTTAAGATAAACTATAGATTTAATGAAAGAAAGAAATTTAATTTATCAATAATGTAAGAAGTTAAAATTATCCAAAATAGTATTATGGTAAATTAAATATAAAATAATAATTGTTTTTATCGTGAAATTAGAGAGTGATTATAAGACGGTTTTTTTCCTTTGGAATTAGTTCCGTTGAGTTCATTTCTTATCAAACTCCTTTGTTCAGTCGAATTTCGACGGGCGCCACCTCGTAACATTTTAAATGCATTAATTATGAACATATTGAAAACTACTGTGATATTTTCATGTTTTAATCGTATTAAAAAAATAGTAAAAAAAGTTTAACCACTTCACTCCCAGGCTTAATTTCGCTGGTGAAGGGCTATATACCAGGCTGTGCGGTGCAAAATGTTTGTGTCATAAATCATTTAATAACTTCCGTGATTTAATAGTAATGAACGTAAGGTCGTTAAAGGATTTACAACGTTATCATAATACGTATAAAATAATATATAAAACTTGCACATTATATACATACTCTGATATACATACAGTATATCAGGGTGGCTGGTGGTCAGGGAAAATTGATCGAATAATCAACATGAATTTTTCTATAAGAATATATTGGTGTTTGTCACTTTTTTTGACTGTATTTTTCCCTGGACCACTAGCCCCTGTATATACATAAAACTTAGGAATTTATTTTCTTTCTATTTATTTTCTTTTATTCTTTCTTATAATGACGTAAGATGTATAGTGAACGTATTGGTGTACGTAATGTTCACTGATTTCTGAAATGAGAAGACGTACGCAGCGCACGTCCTGGTCGCTGATTACTGAAATGAGAGGACGTACGCAGCGTACGTCCTGGTCGCTGATTGCTGAAATGAGATGCACGTCCATGGAGTGAAGAGGTTAAGTATGAATTTTTTTTCTGACATACTACGAAACAAATATGTTCATCGACTGAACTGTAATTATTCTATTTCCTTTATTTGATCTCTTATTTTTCCTTTGCTTGTATATTTTATTTAGTACGTGGCTTTCAAAGAGTTAACGTATAAACGCTTCGTGAAACTGTGACATATGGAATTGAATAGAGAAACTTAATAAAATAAGCTTTTTTCATTCCCCACTCTTTATGTAGCATGAACAAGTTTACATTATTTAACTGGATCACATTCAAGAGTATGTAATTTTACATATATAGAATTTTTGTCTTATAATGCCTTACTAGCCAAAAATACTTAAAATATCGAATGATGTTTTGCAAATCATACTTAATTTACAATTATAACATTTGAATTGCAAGTAATTAATTGTAGCTATTTCTTCATTAAAAGGTGGCGTTATAGGGAAAATTTCAAAGTTGGTCAGATAATAATTTAGAATGTTAAAACAATTTTATTTGCAATGACGAATGATTAAAAAATTTACATTTTTCCCTTAACCCTTCTTTGCATGAGTTTTTCTTTTACAATTGTATTTTTTTATACATAGATTAAATATTAGACACCAAAAATTTTAAGATAGATTTTTAACTTTGTTCAGCAACATAGTTCACGGGAAATTTATTGGATTAATATTTCTATATAAATATAGTGGTGGCAAAGAAGTTGATTTATTTATTAAAAAATGGTTAATATTGCTTAATACCTCAAAAATTTAGAAATTTCATGGAAATTTCAATTTTTCCTACTTTTTTGGCAAAACAGTTCTTATACATACATGAAAGTACATACTATGACAAACAGAGTTTTAACTTTAAATTCCCTTCAGTTAAAATTATAGTTTCAGCGAAAGAAATTAAACTATTTCAAGCTAAACATATTAAAGACATTTTCATCTAAGATTATGAATCATATTAAACTTTCACTTAATTACCGTCAAAACTTTTACAAATTCAAAAAGACACCGATAGACACAGATCACATCAATCAATTTTTATTTAAAACGATTCCTTTTCAGTTTAACTTTTTTTATTTTAGGAAATTGCATACACTGTGCTAAAAAGTTTAAAATAGATTTTTCATTATGAATTCACAAAACTTGCGATTTTTCGCTCTAAGTTTTTATGATTTATTATAACACTAGCAGGCTATACCCGCTGCGCTAGTCAATTTTCCCCATTAGAAGGTTGAATAAAATGAAATGGTGAATTCGACTACGTATTTTAATGTAATAGGAATTTTCACCTGGAACGTCCGAGCGGTACATGTTTCCGAGTACGTTCGAGCGACATATGGGATTTTCCAGCGGGTCCGCATTCGCAGACTGTTGGAGACTTCTATGTGAACCAGGCCCTTACGGGACATGGCGCCTTCGGCGACTTTCAGAGACGCCTCTTCGGAAACATCTCAGTATATTTCTGAGGAACGCGCGTCAGTACGGACAGACACTGTCTGTACGATTGCAACCTCTGGCGGTCCGAGAGAGAAACTTTCTTTCCTCGTGACTTCCGGACTCGAACGCTGCGGAACTTATGTCTAGGCGGTTATAGCCGCAAAGGAGTGAGGCTCATTGTCAAGGACCTCCTTGTTCGGACACTGGACCGCAATCTGGGTTGTCGAAGAGCAGGCCGAAGCGCAAATGCTCTTCGTGGTCACCGACCACGATCGAACGCAATTCAACAAGTCCGCGGTACTCGCGGCGCTGGGGGTCATGGTGCATAATTACTGGATTAAAAGTCCTACTCGAGAACCCACAGGTAAGGTAAAAAAGTGGTAAGGTAAACAGGTAGGTATGACTTCCTTATCTTTATTTGTCGTGTTGTGTTTTGCATGCAGTAGTTTATGTATGTAGTAGTGCATTTATGTTGTAGTCATACGTATGTGTATTAGTGCATGTATGTTGTAGTTATATATATGCGAATGATCTCCTCGAATGGGGTCGTTTGACCACGTCCTAGCTTCGCCTAGGGGGTTCTGTCTTGCGGGAAGCCATTCGAGAGGGGGACAACCCTAGCCAAGGCGTGTCTGTGCGTCAGGGACTAATTTTCTTCGAAGTACGAGGTTGGCAAGGACTTTCTGCTCGCCACGTCCGATGAACTAGTCGTTTCCTTCTTCCCTAGGTCTCCATAAACGGAAGGTGTGGTTAAAGTAATGGGTCGTAGGGGCGGTTCGGCAATGGCCTAGGACCCGGTTCCTCTCACGAGGCTCCGGCTTCGGAACAGTCAGATCGTCTCGCGTCCGCCCGTGTCGTGTGGTGGTGTCCTTTACTTGGGTCTCCACCGCATGTCGCAGCGTCCGCTGTCATCACTCATTTGGGTTAGGATGAGAGGTACAGGTAGGCGTCGGCCCACGTCTTTTCCCCAGGCCGAAGAGCCCACCTAGAGGGTGTCCGTGTAAACCGGTCCTTCGTGGTAGTGTATTTGTATAGGCTCACTAGAGCCTGGATTCGGCGGTGAAGTACGAGTGTCTTCGGCAGCCGTAGTTTAACATTATCTAAGCTAAAGTGATGATCAGGAAATATTACTTCTTGGTTACCATTGGCAATTGCAAGTTTGTTTCGTAAAATTGCAAGTATTGCATTATTAGTGATAGTAAAATAACTGCAGGTGAAACATATATAACAGTAAATCTACTTTTGACCGTTTGATTCATAATGAAAAGCCATAAACTAATCGCTGAGAAAATATATCGTGTAATCTTCTGCAATCGGATTCACCGTCAAGAGCCCGTTCAAATATAAAAGAAATTTCCAACAATATAGTAAATACTCCAATTGGCGGGAGACTTGACTACAAAATATTAACCCAATATCTTTTAAAAACCTTCAAAAAGAAGAAAAGATATGCAAAGAAAACTAAAAAGAAATGAATGGTGAAAAGTATTTTAAACGTGTGTTAATAATTTGTGTGTGGCAGACATTTACACTAAAATTTAAATATTTGACTCCAATTTTATAATATTAACAGTTATTTATATAAATTCCTTTTGGATATAAACAAATATTCCAAAACTGCTGTCGTACACCAGAGAAAACACCATTGTTGTGAAATCGCTCGGACTGATGTCACGCTTATGACTTTTTTGGCTTAAAATCAGATTGTTTGGCGAAAAAAGTAAAATCAAAATCTTAAATAAACAAATAACATCTAACTCATAAATACAGTCATTTTCATAATTACGCCTGCAATTTTCTTCTGTAAGTCACATTGTGGAAAAGTGAGATAAAAATAAAAATTTAATTTTAAAAAAAGAAAAAAAAGAAAAAAAAATGTTACTCAGATTTTATCTAATAAAATTTTCAGATGCATTATTCTTAACCTGACGCAAACGATAAATCACCAAATATGATTTTCAATTGCAGTAGTTCACATTGATTATTTGTTTAAGCATTGCGAGTATTCTGTTTTAAGTTTAAATTAAATATTTTCTGTTTATAACATTATCTCTCATCAAAACTGTTTTTTTTTTTTTTTTTTTTTTTTAGATGTTTGTATTATTTTCTAAATGAATGATATAGCCGTTTCAATTCTTCCACCAACGATAATGGTCGCCAAAAAGTAATCAGTGGTAATCTTTTCATCCAAAGTAACAAGTTATAATTCTATAACTAATCTAAGTAAAACGATTTCCCTGAAAAATTATGTATCTAACAGTGCATGTGCCATCCAAATCCATTCGGCAGAACTAGAATTATAAGCAGTCGGAATAAATTTTCGTTTGTATTTTATATATACTAGGTCATCCAACCCTGGCTTCCCGGGATGGAGAATATGTGTGAAAACCCTTTTTTTTTTGGTTGTTTTTGTTATTGAAAACTCTAATAGATTTTTTACATTTAATAATTTTTGTTAGATTGCCGCTAACAACACAAAACATCATTTTTACATAAAATATGTCAATTATATATTTAAATGAAATTTTTAAACTTATTAAAATCGGTAATTTTGTATTGCCTTCCAGCCATAAGTGAATAGCCGAAGAAATCGCTAAAAATTTCATTATCTACTGCAGTAGTTTTTTTTAATTCTGATAATTTCAGCACTTTTAAGCGCGTATTTAAACTACATGTCTGTTAAATCTGTGCTTTTTATTTATACCATTTTATTTAGTACATAATGAAGTTTTAAATTCGTTATTGAATATTAGCTGAAGACAAATGCTGAACTTTTTATACTGTTCAAAGTTCAAACAAATTAATATTTTGTAATCGTCTGCGAGCGATAGATATAGATTTAAAAAAAAAAAAAAAACATGCTTGAAATTTTATTTAATTGCTATAATAAATCAGTCAATTAAGATACAGTTTTCAAACAAATAGCATTTGAAAGTAGATTTTTTTGTCCTATATAACGGTGTAAACATTAAAAATGTGCGATGTTTAGAAATATAAAAAATTGCAGTAGCAAAAATCGGAAAACCGAAATTTCATCGGAAAGTGTTGCCATTCGCAAAATGTCGTCAGCGTTACGCACGGACACGTTTTTCTTTTATAATGTAGATAGTAGATACACATATACTGTAAAAGCAACAAGTTTACATCTAGATTTAGAAACGTCACATCTAGCAAATTAATCGTTCAATAATGTCATCTAAACATCTTAATACTGTAATTTATTTCCGTTAGCGAAGGACGGAAGTTACTGTCTAAAGCTCTTATGAGCTTAACGAGATAATATATGAGATCTTTTTTGAACATTTTGTCTCCGGAAATTGAACAATTGTTAATGTATTCTCAATATTATGATGAATTTCATATTAGGAGTAAAAACACAATGAGAGTGCTATTTAAAATCCTATTAATGAATAAATAACTATGATTACAGACGTATTTTAAACTAAAATCAAATTAAGTATATATTTTATATTTATCTTTTTTTTTTCTTATTTAAGGGGGGGGGGGGGGGAGATCAGTTTGAGCAGCCGGAAAATAACAATAATTTGACCATTACTAAAAGCTCTGTAGTTTCAAAACCAATTAATGAAATACAACAATTTTTTTCCTATACTTTCATACAATACTATTGTTTTTCAAAAAACATTCGAATATATATATTTAGCAATATTTTGATGACAAAATTAACGTTTAAAACATATGAATTTTCAAATACGCATTTTGCGTGCAAGATTTTAAAAATTCTACTGCAGTTATATACTTAATATTGAATTTATATTTACTTATACTACTATATTTTACACTGAACCTCAATTTAAAAGTACATTCAAATTCATTTGCACAATTAATGACTTTAAAAATCATATTTATGAAATTTAGTAAAAAAAATACGTTTATTTATTCAATAAGAAATTTTCTATGACAAAACTCAGGCTACATTGAGGTTCAGTGTAAAATATAGTAGTATAAGTAAATATAAATACAATATTAAATATATATCTGCAGTAGAATTTTTAAAATCTTGCGCGCAAAATGTATATTTGAAAATCCATATTTTTAAAGCGTTAAGTTTGTCATTAAAATTTAATTAATTAATATTGCTAAATATATATATTTGAATGACTTTTGAAAACCATTAGTGATTTATGAAAGTATAGAAAAAAAATTGTTGCATTTCATTAATTGGTTTTGAAACTACAGAGCTATTAGTAATTGTTAATTATTGTCATTTTGCGGCTGCTTAACCTGATTTCCCCCCCCCCCTTAATTTACTAATATCCACTTTAAATACTTTTTTTTCTTTAACCCTCTCAAAATGCCTCTATTCTACGTCTTGTATCTTATTGACTTCACGTCAAAACTCCTTATGTAGAATATTCTTTTTTTAAACAAATTTGTGATACAATTAGAAATACATAATCATGATTATAGGAAAAAACAGTGATAAAAAAATGATTGACTTAATAAAACTAACTACTGAAAAAAAGACACTGGCTACCAAAAAATACTCAAAACTGATGAAAAATGAATAACTTAATGAGCATTTTTTTTAAATTTAAAAAACAATAGTTTTGTGTTTAATTTGTAATTACAAAATAAAAATATATTATTTTATTTAAATATCATCATAATTACTGATTAAAAAACGAAAACATGTGTTTACACTACCAGAAAATGCTGGAAATTCGTCAACTTCAATTTAAGGTAAGTTTGAATCGTACAAAAAAGGATTTTTTTAAACATTTTTGAGCAAGGAAGAGGTATTTTAAATATAACATATAGAACCACTGACAGTATTAATAATTAAATTCCGTAACTTTTTAAATCAAAATAACAAATTTGACTCACACGGAATTTTTTTAAGCTGAATAACAATATCTGAAACTGTACCTTTAATATAACAATTTATTAATTAGATATTTGTCAACTTTAAAAAGATACTCCGTACATATAAGTACGGGTAGCATTGTAAGCATTCTGAGCATATAAATTACGAAGAAAATTATTTGGGAATTTTCTCTTTAAAGAATTTGATAGGAATGTGTTGATGAAAGCTTATTTTTTTTTTATTTTACCTTCCTTGATATGACAACAAAACAAATTATTATTTAATAGAAAAACATTGAACTAATATCTAAAATATTGTTTCTATAATCCTGGAATGTAAATCATCTTTATTTTAATGAACATACATCATTCACGTAACATATATGATTCACAGAACATTAATACATTCATATAACATTACATAACATTCATATATATTATTCACATAACACTAAGAAGGGTAATCTTTCTAAATAAAAAAAAAAATAATAAAAAAAAATAAAACATATTCTTCTAGCCACGCAAATTGAAGTAAATTTTCTGTAAAAAATAAGTACAGGAAACAACACTGCGATAAGAAGAAATGTGAAATTTAATTTAAAAAAAACTCTATTAGAAAAGATATCACCAATTTATGAATAGACCTTGTAATTTGTAAAACAAACATTATGCTCTAGTTTTGAGTATCTAATTGGTGTGAAAAATCTACGTCTAACGTAGAAAATAAGTCGTGTGGAATCGTTAAATTAAAACCGGGGAATTTGCAGTATATACGGATTAAAATTATCATTTTTAACAGACACTAGATTTGAAAAAATCGTGGTTGCATAATAGTAATCCAAGTAAAAATAAACGTGAAAGACACCAAGCTACTACCTGGCAAAAGTATTCGAATGCATTGCCAAAAATAGGTACTAATTTTATTAATTGTCTGTTCAACTGTCTTATGCGTTTTATAAATTATTTAATTGGAGAGCGTCTATTACTTTATTAAATGTTGAAGTTTCGTTACCGTAATCTGGAAGTTTTGAAAAGTGTGTCATAATCTTTTGTGTATGCTTCAATTCAACTGTAATTTTTCAGGCAACAATTCCTTTAAGTTACCACAGCAGAAACAAGATGTACAAATGACGTTGTTTTAGTGATGCTAGGCAACGGAAAAGGAATGCTTTTGACACTTTTAACCCTATTTCAACGTCTATGACTTTGGTTCGTCTGCCTAACCATACTCAGGCTTTCGTAAATAAACTTTGATTGTCACAAAATTTATATATGACATTGAGGTTCAATATAGCGTGTTCCTTATTGAAAATGGAGACTGTCGGACTTAGAAATCGTTCACAGGGACATTCAAGAGAATTCGGTCTAAAGCGGAAAACTTTTTCATGTAAATTTTAATGAGCTTACATCTTGAAACATTCATATTGGAGAAATTTATATTAGTTTTTGATACATGCAAACAGCACGATTTTCATAGAAAATGGAATTATTGTTCATTAATAGTTGTCCATTTATTGTTCAGTAATAGGGATACACACTAGGGTGGAACGAAAAAAAATTTATTTCGATATGTAGTAGAGCTAAAAAATTGTCAAATGCCTTTGTTAAAACATTATTAAATATTTGAACAAACATAATATATTTAGAGGTGCCGCAGAAGACTGGAATATATGTACTTTTAAGTAGATGTTACGAATTTTGATAAATTTGGTTTAGTAAAATTTTTTTTTTTTTTTAAATACCAAATACCTGTTTTAAATTTTTAACTACAAGCGAGAAAATGCCAGAAGAACTTCCAACAATAGCAAGTGCCTGTGACTGAACTGGGGTTTCAGAGAGAGTTGCTGCGACTATTGCAAGTGCTGTTCTTAAAGATGTTGGAATGATTACAGGGGAGAACAAAAGTAAGGTAATTGATAGGATGGAAATTCGAAGAGAGTAAGCTAAGAATCGAACAAAAGAGATAGTAAGAAGCCTTAACCAAGTTGGAGAAAATATTGGTTTGGTTTTCGATGGAAGAAAAGATAAAACAATTGTGCAAGATAAAAATGGAAACAGATTTTACAAAAAGACGGTCATCGAAGAACATATTACATTAGTAAAAGAGCCCAATTCCTCCTTTCTAGGGCATGTAACCCCCGCTTTTTGAACAGGCGAAGCTATAAAAAATAGCACAATGGCGTACTTTAATGGTAACAATCATTTGAACATATCAACTGTAACTGCTATTGGGTGTGATGGGACAGCCACAAACACTGGAGTTAAGGGTGTGATTGCTTTAATAGAAAAAGATCTAAATAGATCACTGCAGTGGCTGATTTGTTTGTTCCACTTGAATGAATTACCTTTGCGCCACCTGTTTCGTGAATTAGACAGAAAAACAAAGGGCCCTAATGAATTTGGCGGGGTTTTAGGCAAACAACTTGAAAATTGTAACGAACTTGCAGTGGTTAAGTTCTTGCCTATACAACACAACCTTCCTAATGTTAAAATAATTGAAGATTTGAGCACAGACCAAAAATATTTACTTGAAATGTGCACATAAATCTCAAACGGTGCATGCTTTCCAGATTTGTCTTTAAACAAAAACAGGAAAGTTGGCTCATTCTCGATGGCTTACGTTAACAAGTCTCATTTTTCGGTTATATGTTGGAACAGAGAATCCTTCAGATAACCTTAAAGCTTTAACAGAGTATGTTATGAAAGTGTATGCCCTTATCTGGTTCCATATTAAGCTTAAACCACCATGTGGAAATGGTTCCAAACATTTAAGTAGACTGATAAATTTTCACGTTACCTTTGTGAGCAACATCTAAAAATAATGGATCCAGTTATTCAGAGAAATAGTTATTACGCTCTCTCAGAAAACGTACTTCTCTGTATCATATATTCTAATACGAGCAAATCTTGTGTGTGGTTATATATATATACAGGGTGGTTATAAAATAAGTATAATTTGGAACTGTCTGTAGCTCAAAGGAATGATCCGAATGAAACCAAAATCGGTACACCTACTATTCGAGAAAGGGGCACAAGAATGGAACAATAAAAGAAATAATTGCAATAATCACCGACAGATGGCGCTACTGAATATGAAATGTAATGTGTAATACAAGAACAAATAATTAAGGCGTCAAACCGTATGGCACACCTAATTTATTGAAAAATGACACAGTGAAAGTGGTTACGCTTTTGCATGCAAGTGCCGATCATGTTCAAGTTCCACATGGTCATTTTGCTCGAGGACAAAATCCAGGCGGTGCACGACGTGCTCAACTGCGGAATGTAATGCATCAGGAGTGATGTTTCGCACATGTTGTGATATGCAGTAAAGTCAATGAGGTTTGCGACACCTCCATGGTACACAATATTACACATTACATTTCACACTCAAAAGCGCTATCTGTCGGTGATTATTGCAATTATTATTTTTTATTGTTCCATTCTTCTTCCCCCTTCTCGAATAGTAAGTGTACCGATTTTGGTTTCATTCCGGTTATTCCTTCACGCTACAGACAGCACCAAATAGATATACTTATTTTATTACCACCCGGTATATATATGCAAATTTTATCTTAAAAACGGCTCAATCGATTTTGACGAAACTTTGTATCTACCGTTTTGGGGCACTAGAAAACCATTGGGCTAGGTCACGTGTTCGAGAAAATTCGATTAGTCGGTCATTTTGGGTCATCAAGGGTCAGGGTCAAGCTAATTCTATCTAAAAAACGGTTCAAACGATTTTGACTAAATTTTGTATCTTATCATTTTCGGGCACGAGAAGACTACTGGGCTGGGTCACATGTTCGAAAACTTTCTATTAGTGGGTCATTTTTGGGTCAACCCGGGTCAAGTTAATTTTATCTAAAAAACGGCTCTTACGATTTTGATTAAATTTTGTATCCTACGAGTTTCAGGCACGACAAAATCATTGGGCTAGATCACATGTCCGAGAAAATTTGATTAGTGGGTCATTTTTGAGTCACTGTGGGTCAAGCTAATTTTATCTAAAAAACGGCTCAGACTATTTACACTAAATTTTGCATGTTATGGTTTTCGGGCACGAGAAGACTGTTGGGCTAGATCACGTGTTCGAGAAAATTCGATTAGGGGGTCATTTTGGTCATGGGTCATTATGGGTCAAGCAATTTTATCTTAAAAACGGCTCAGACTAATTACACTAAATTTTGCATCCTATGGATTTCGGGCACAAGAAGACTGTTGGGCTAGGTCACATGTTTGAGAAAATTTGATTAGTGGGTCATTTTGGTCATGCGTCAGGATATTTGAACTCAAAGCTAATTTTGACCGAGCATAGCTCGGTCTTCCCTGTTAGTGTTAAGTGATGAGAGAAAGCACATAAGAGAGTTGGGTCTTCGCCTACTTCTAAAAGCAAGATTGGAAGAAAAGAATGGCGTCAGAAAGTTTGTGGTCCCCAAGCTTAATTTTCATGCTGAAGATTACATTTATATTATTAAGTGGGCGGATATAGCAATCACAGAGCCTCCAATGACAAAATGCATAACTGATGAGGATTTAAAAATGTATATAAGTGAAGCAAGAGAACCGAGTTGCCAGTTGCCATCTATAGATTTTCCTCGTTTACCCTGTAATATACAAGCAGTGGAAAGAGTTATAAAGCTTGTGACAGTGTCATCAATAAGTGTCTCTAGTCATGAAGTGAGAGAAGTATTTAATGCAAAAATTGCTTCACAAAAGATGATGCCAAACTTTGTGACCAAAAACATTTTATCTAATAATGAAGGAAATTAAAAAACCAAATAAATGTGAAACTAATAATGTAATGGAATATTCTAATTATTCTTTAATATTTGTTTTGTTTTAATAACACTGGCTATTAATTATGTCCTGACATTTGTTCTATTTTCTTCAATTATAGTGACTTGTTACTGTTTATGTTGCATGCTTGTGTTTAATCCCTTTCCAAAAAATCTTAAAAAGAAAACGACTCAAACAACTGGTAAGTTTATTTTTATTAATAATTAGTTAGTTTAAAAAGTTTTACATATTATTTAAAAAATTGTGTTTGAACAACTATTTGTAAGCAAAAAAGTAATTACAACAATTTAAATTCAAACCGATATTACATCTTGATTTTTTTGAAAAAATGCTCATTTATTTCACTTTTGCACTGAATTAATATATAAATTTAGATCAATTAAACTTAATATTATTGTTGTTGTAGAAAAGGAGCGTCTATATCTATTAAAAACAATATATGATTTTTAAAATGTAAAAATAAAACAGTGAAAAAAAATTATAATTTTATGTTAAATTTGGACTTTTTGTATAAAAATCCTTTTTTAAGGCTCGTGCGTCACCTCAAGATATAAATTTAGAACGAAAAAACTTTGTAGTTTTATTTTTAACATACAAAGACAACTTTTAATTGCTATTAGAAAATTCTTTGCTGAAAAAAATATTTTGCCCTATAGTTTCGTTCCACCTTAATACACACTCAATACAATTACACATTATTGTCTGTAGGCAGTAATTGTTTGAAGTCCGTTTTATAAAATTGATGTACAATTCTATACATTTAGAAATAAATAGCACGTTTTCTACCTAAGCATTCAGAAATAATTTACAGGAACACTCATAGAATAAACTTTGCATCAAAAGTTCTCAGAATAAATATTTCTTTGTAAATGCAAAATTTAAAAGTTCTTCCTTATATATGCGAATTGTGCACCAGCTGTTACTTTAAAAGTACAAAATTCCGTTAATATAGTTTGTATTTACATCGAAAATACAGAGTTTAATTAAAATAGTAGGGTTGTCATAATGATTTTATAAAAATTAATAATACGATAGACATTTCGAAGTAAGCTCAAATGCAAAATGTTCTCGTCACATTCAAATAAGCTTTTCAGAGAAAGTCTTTGTGATCAAAGCTAGAAGAAAAAAAAAACTTTCAATAAAACTATTTTGTAAGTTCTTTATCATTACTTACTTTGGCTACATGTCCAACCAGTTCTATCGATGGCAGTCATACTTATTTGAAAGCATTTTGTATATATTTTTATCAATTCTCAAGCTATCTTTTTTAAGACAGCAAGATTGCTAGATCAAATTATACTATTTTAGAGACACATAAATATGCGAAAGGTGATTAATTGTATATTTAAATTTCCTCTATATATTTTCCGGTATGTCGAATAAATGTAATAAATTATTAATATTAGTAAACATTTAAAAGACCTATGACATTCAGGAATTATTAACTAGGACTTCCCTCAAAGGGATTAGTCTGAGTGATATTGCTGAGAACATAAAGTTAACAATTACGATATAAAGAAGATATCAACAAGAATCTAAGTGAATATACAGCATATGATAGACAAGAGATAGATAAAGATACAACATATGAAAAATAGCAAATTAAATGATATAATTACAAAATATCATATATAAATTCATATACTATTATGTTTTCATATGCATTTTTTTATAACATTTGGCAAATAATCTCATTTTCTTAAGCGGGAATTGCTCAAAACTTAAAAAAAAACCGCCGGATCTTTTAAAACGATATTTTTAAAGTCACATAATCAGATTTGCAGCCAATAGCGTATTTTAGCAAGCGTAGTTTAACGCAAATTTAATTTAATTTTTGCAACATTTTCTTTGTGACAAATATCTAAATATAATATTAAAAAATAAAATATTAAATATTGAAATATTAAATCAAATATTTAATATTTGAATTAAAAAAATTTCCTTTGTTTATTTGCATAACTATTTATAGAAACTCGTATACTTCAAACCACATTGATAACATGCTTTGCTACAAACGTGTCTACCAGTCTAACTACTCGTATGTCTTAGCTGTGTCTCTCTCCGAACTCATCTGTCTACTGTCTCTCTACTCTTCTGTATACCCGTCTCAGTATCCGTCTGTCTTTCTACCCGACTCTTTAATCGTGTCTCTACCTGTCTCGCTTCCCGTTACACTACTCGTCTATCAACACGTCTGTCTGTCTATATACCCCTCTCTCTACCCGTCTGTCAAGTCGTCTCTGTATTCGTCTCTCTATCCACCACGCTACTCGTCTCCCTACCCATCTCATTACCCCTCTGTCAACCCTTTTCTGCACCTGCCTCGCTACCCGTCTGTCTATTCGTTTCGCTACCCGTTAGCTTATCTCTGTCGCTATCCGTCTCTCTACCCGTCTGTCTACCCGTTTGTTTACACGTCTATCTATCTCTCGCCAACTCTTCCCAATATTTAAACAATTTAGTAAACGGAAGCCGTTTATCTGTTATTAAATGCAAACAGGAGTAATTTATCTAAAGAGTGTAATCAGATGCAATTTTTTTAAATACATACATAAACCAGCATAATAATTCACCAGTTTTATTTTCATAGTAGTTTATGTCATTTGACAGTAAACCTCAACTTCTTCAACCCGAACTGCGTCAAGCTTTTTAAAAAAGCCCCAAGGTCCGTATAACTGGGAAGGGGAATTGTCCTCAGGGCTATTAGATACATGTTATTAAGTTAAGTGAAAGTTTCGTAATCGGGTTCGCAGCCAATTTCTTTTGTCAGAAAGGGTGGCTTCACGCCATTTTAAATTCATTTCTGTAACTTTCTTTTTCTTTTTTTTTGGTGGGTGGTTGGGGGGGGGGGGGAGGGTTCCAAATATATACACTTAAATTCAAACTTTTGCCCCCATGTTAATATTAGTGTTGTTTGTATTATCAATTAATACTTTGTTGATCGAGCTTCATTAGAAACAAATGTAAAAGACTTCTACAGTTTTTTTTTCTAGGAGAAAGTTCCGTAATCGGGCCCTAAGCTAATCGGGGAATTTAATATCATTATTGTTTCTAACTCTTATAGAGTGAAAACAATATTGTTGCTAGCATTACTCTTGTTTGTGACCAACCTCTTCTGTGTATCTGAATAGGGAAAAGTTCCGTATCATGTACTGGTTGGTGCCAAAGGCAGTTGTAGAATCTTACAAATTTTTTTAGAGAGCGGAAAAACATGTTTTTTTAAAATATTTACAAATATACGTTTATTAAACCATGTTTTTGAGCCATTTTAAAAAATTAAGTACGGTGCTAAAATAAAATTTTATTGTCATTTTCGATATTTTAATAAGAAATGAAAATACATAACAAACAAATTTAACAAAACTAAGCCATTTTTGGGTACTTCTCTATTATCCCGTCGACCACTTTTCATAACAAAAAACTATCGCCAAACTAAGATTAAACGCCAAAAATACAGTCCTATTTACTTGATGAAAGAAGCATTATACGTATTTGTTATGCCATCAAGTGGTTTTTAATTCGACATTTGCGTGTATTTTTCATTATGTTTTACTGATTTATTAGTTATTTCATTCATTAAAGTAACAATTGTGTCCTTAAATTCTTATATTTTATTTATTTTGATATTTCAATGGCAACGTTCTCCCGGTCATTTAGCGTTACAGTTTGGCGATAGTTTTTTGTTATGAAAAGTGGTCGACGGGATAATAGAGAAGTACCCATTTTTTGTGATAAATAATTGTTATTGCCAGGGGGGCAAATTGTAAACAATTAATAAGCGAACTAAAAAAAAATTACCGGAAAAACTTGTGGGAATCTCAAGAAAGAAATATCTGATATAAATAGCATTTAAAATCTTAAAATGGAGAAGTGGTCCGTATAAAAATGCAAAACATTATACACCTGATATAAGAATTTTTTAATTTTTTTATATTTCCGAAAGCACAGATAAAAGGGTAAAAATCCCGGCACAGATGCCATATACTCACCACGTTGGCGCGATTTTTCCCCCGCCCCTTTGGCGAAAACTGTTTGTTGTGTTTGTTTACTTTTATTTTTTATTTTAATTCTATAGATTATTTTTATGTGTATATCAATATTAATTTAGGCACAGATGTCATATACGCACCAGATTGGCGCGATTTTTCTCCCGCCAATTTGGCGAAAACTTTGTTTTTGAATATTAGTTACAAATACCATACAATAATAGCATGTAATTTTTTATCTACCCTATATATATAAAATCCTAATGAAACGAATTTGTGAAACGATTTTCTGAAACGAATTTATGAAACGATTTTATGAAACGACTGATTATGTTTCAGGGCTATTTTTAATAAAATATTAAACGCTTGATTGTGAAATTAATACTAATTGTCCATAAAAATCCCCGGATGTCAAAACTGGTAATAGAATTTTGAAATTGGAATTAGTTTTCGAGATATTATTTTTTTTTTCTAATTTTAATGACATTTCTGTAATGATGGCAACTAATTACTCAGTTTTTTTGTGACAAAAAAGGGAAAAAAATTGAAAAGTATCCCGATAGGGATTATTGATTTCTTTTTATTCGTCATTTTCAAATTTAAATTGGATTTATCTTTTATTTCAATCGATAATGAAGACAAGGTTGTGATTAAATATGTTTTTCAGGAAAATTTGAAAACAAAAATCACATTTCTATCGTTAGGATTCAATCGTCTGTCAGCATTTAATTTAATTTATGAACTGAAAATATTTTGAATAAATTCGTCAAAATGACGTCTTTTATGTAAACGCAAAAGAAAGGGGGGAAAAGGAATTAATAGTAATTATTATTTATGGATATCATTTTGTTATTTTTTTTGTAAAATTTAATTAAACGAATTTATAAAATCACTAATTCGGATATTTGAAACGAATATATAAAATAATAATTGCCCAACTGAACGGAAGGAGAATAACATATCCTGCTTGGTATATCCGCCAAGCTTTTTAAAAAAACGTCAAGACCCCTATAATAGAAAAGCACCAAAAGTTCATTGGGTTTGTTTTTATAACTTTTGGCAACAAATCTATGAATATTAACGAATCTATCCCTTTTTGAAGCTCGAATTACTCCAAACCTAAAAGCAAAGGATCCTATACTGGAAAAGTACCCGATTTTCTTATGGACAATATTCAAGTGACATAACATGGTGTAAAATTATCGCGGATAGCAAATTTGTTTAAATATTTCATCAATTGATGCCGAATAAATGCAGGCATGCGTGCACAAAATATTTATTTAATTTTGTATGATAAATAATTATTAGAAAATTCGTATATACATATTAATTAAAATAAATAATTTACATATTTAAAATAACATGAAAATATGCATGATGGTGCACTAAAATAGAGAGAAAATTAAAACCTGTTACTGAAAATGTCTGTAACATAGTACTTTTCAATACCGTGGTTCTTAATGTTATTCACAAGCAGATGGAATTTTTCTCATCCTTTAAACGCAAAGGAAGAATAGAATACAGATCGTTGTTATAAAACTCCGAAAGGTAGCCACAATTTAAACCTAACCATTTTATACAAGCTGGTTTTCAAGGTGTAATTGATTTCACTTATCAATCCCGAAAACAGTCGTCAGTTGTCGCAACAGCTGTGGATGAGGCCATGATAATAAAAAAATGCGCCATTAAAACGTTAAAAGCACGGCAACTCAATAACAGATTTACCAATATTTTTAAAATAAAGCACGCTGTCATGTTTTTAGAGGCCTCGAAGTCTGAGCGGGGGTTGGCGAGCGTAGCTCGCAGGGGGTAGGCCCCCTAGTTTCAATATAAAAATAAAATAACTTTATTAATGAAATAGCTCCTATTATTCAAAAATGGGAAATAAAAATAAATAAATGATAGTTTGATATAAATAAATATTGATATATATAATAAAAACAATTTATAGAATTAAAATAAAAAATAAAAGTTAATAAACAACAATTGAAACAAAATAACCGGGTTACCATGTGAGGCATAAAATTGCCATTTTGTTGCAATCGCGCCAATGTGGTGCGTATATGATATCCGCGCCTTTATTTATATCAAACTATTATTTATTTATTTTTATTTCCTTTTTAAAAATAATAGAAGCTGTTTCATTTATTACGTTATTTTATTTTTATATTGAAATAAAAAATCACGTGTACTATTTGTCACACTATTTGTAACTAATATTCAAAAACAAAGTTTTCCCCAAGCTGGTGGAGGGAAAAATCGCGCCAACGTGGTGCGTATATGACATCTGTGCCTTGTTTCATTTCACATAGAGGTACTGCTCTATTATCCCGTCGACCACTTTTCATAACAAAAAACTATCGCCAAACTGTTAGATTAAACGCCAAAAATGCAGTCCCATTTACTTGATATCAGAAGCATTATACGTGTTTGTTACGTCATCAAGTGGTTTTTAACGCGACATTTGCGTGTATTTTTCATTATGTTTTACTGATTTATTAGTTATTTCATTCATTAAAATAACAATTGTGTCCTTAAATTCTTATATTTTATTTATTTATGTATTTTGATAGTTCAATGACAACGTTCTCCCGTTTATTTGGCGATAGTTTTTTGTTATGAAAAGTGGTCGACGGGATCATACAGAAGTACCCACATATGTATTGGTACTTTTATGTTAACTTGGCGCAGTTGATAAATCGCCAAATATTTTTCTCATAACATCTTCATATTGCATTCATTTCATTTAAATATAAATCTTTCACTGATTTCATTTGAAATACATACATTAAAAATACACGTCTTTCACTCATTTAATTTAAAATACACGCCTTTCACTAATTCCATTTAAAATACTAAAAAGGAAAAGAAAATAAGAAATAATGCCACAAATCGAAACCTTTTATTTAAACATCAAAGAATTGTTCCTAACATACACACGCGAAATAAAAAAGCTGCTAATGGTGTGATTTACGCCAAATCTCTAATACTAATACTACTCTTACTAATCTCTAATACTTTTCAAACAGAAAAAATTCCATATTAACTTTCCATTTTTATTAAATTGAAATATATTTTATTGTGCTGAATATTAGTGCTTGCATATTTTTTGCTCCATGTATTGCATGAACTTTTCAATTCCGATTGTCTACGAAAATCTCCCGCCGGTGAAAATGACGTACGCACAAAATTTAGTGACGTATGTACTTTAATTGTGCTTTTTTATCTATTTTTTTAATATAACTTCCAAACGGTTTGACACTTATTCTTGGTAATAAATAGACGACGTTGTCACCTTTATAGGTACCTGCTGTAAAAATTTGAACGAAATCCGTTAAATATTTTTTGAGTTATGCTTGACGAAAGGTTTTAATATCCATCGTAGCTATATATGGGGCAAAGTAATAGTGCGCTGTGTATGAGTCTTCGTTGCACTCAGACAATAATAGTTTATTGACAATAGACATCGTTAAAAACATTGATAGTATCGATACAATCAAGTTGACCCCAGTATCAATTAAATCGATAAATAATATCCACATGGCCCATCCTTAATAAATATATATCAATATCAAAATGTTCGTTTGCTCTGTGTAAATCAAACGATAAAATGAGAAAAAAATATTGCAAAAATGTAAAGAATTAGCAAAAATGTTTAAAATAACCAAGTTTACCTACGAAAAAGGATGTATATAAAAATTATAATGAACATTAACATTAAGTACTATTTAATAAAAATAATAAACAATTGAAAATTATAATTTAAAAATATAGTAGAAGCTTTTATTTTCATCATGAAAGGGTTTCTTTCACAGGCTTATCGATAAGGGTCATTTCAAAGACGGACATAGAACCATTTTTAAATATAAATATGCGATAAAAATTCTTTAAAAATATCTAAATAAAAATTATAAAAAGGATATTAAAAATAAATTAGTATAAGTTGTTACTATACTATAATAATATATTTATTGGGTGTACAGGAATGTACAGCTCATGGTAATCACCTTGATAATTTTCTATATTTAAAAAGTGTATTTGAGAAAGTATTTGACTATAAGATTGATAGTATTTGATAATAAATAATGCGCAATTTATCTGTAAAAAAACATTTACACATTGGCTGTTAAGTGAACTCATATAGGGCAAAATTTTAGTTTCATAAAAAATATCTAAGTAATATGAAACTAAATGAGCTATATGGAAAATGTAAAATCGGTTCGTCTTTCTTCGTCTGTTCGCACTGTAACTTTTATAGGTATTCTTGGATTAACATACAATTGATGCGTTTTATATAAGTTATTATCAATATTATATATCACATGTCAAACTTTAAGTGTTTGACTACATCTTATGCACAATATTTGTTCAAGATTATTATTACACAGATATATAAATTAAATTTAAAAAACGTTCTTCTATGTCCCAATCATCCCCACAGCAGGGATGAATGGGACACAAACATTTTCCTCCCCGTATTCAATGTTAAGGACTGAAATCTGAACAAAAATGCCGCCTTGGCAAAAGCTGAGAGATTATAAATTGTAATACGATCTCTATGATTATTTGTTAGTCAATGATCTTGGACTCATCTCAGATTTGACTTAAAAGGCCCATAAACGGTGGACTGAAGACGATGGCTACAAAGAGGATGAAATGTTAAAAGAATAATTACCATAAAGTATTAATTTATCGACCTATATAATATTATTTAGTTAATAAAAAATTTCAGTATCCTCTAGGAAATAATGAATAGTCCCATTCATCCCCATTTGAAATGTCCCAATCATCCCCATGATGCATATCTTCAATTGTCAGCTATTTTGTCTGAGAAATTATTTTGTCACAATAGTTAATATGCATTCATTTTAATTACCAATATTGAGCCTTTAAGTAAGAAACTACAACATATCTTTATTGTTTATATATCATAAGATATTTAAGTAAATTCAAATGTAAAAAAAAATACTTTTAAGCAGAGTTTTCAGGAAATTCAAATTTGAAGAAAACTGAAAACAGCCATGTGCTCTTGCTTTTGGTTCTGAAGCACACTATGGTAGTGAAATCCATGAGGATAGGAAGCAACTAAAAAAAATGTTTATTGCCTGAAATATTGAGAGCGTCCCATCCATCCCTTGTCCCATTCATCCCCCATCTCCCCTACACAATATCTTCTTCGGAAAACGATTTATGTAACATTTATTGTTCATCCATAGGGACACACAGAAGGATCGATTTCATTACTATTTGTAGGTAGGGAAATGAGATTTATAAAACTTATATACGTTTTTATGAATTTCATGAAGTTTCTAAAATGTAAAGTACGGCGAAACCAGACGCCTTGGTATCGCCAAATATTTCCACTATTTGGAAAAAATTAGCGATATTCACAAAATCACTACACTGCTAAAAATTTGCAGCAAATTGTCCAGTCAATTGATCGTTTTTAGAGAAAACGATTACGTAACAGTAATCTAACTCTGTTCTGACCATATTATTGTCCATATTATGGTCAGAATAGAGTTAAATTACTGTTATGTAACCGCCTTTTACAAAAACGGTCAAGTGACTGGACAGTTTACAGCAAATTTTTAAGAGTGTAGTGTATTTTAATAGTGGTTTTGTCATAAAGCTACAAAAATTTATAGTATATGAATATTATTACTCTCTTTTTGAAATTGCCCATAAGGAGCACGAAATGGGTATACTCTAATAAGTATTTTTTTGTAATTTATTGGCATAATTTGATTTTTATCAGTGTAGGAAATTATTAGTGTTTCAATAATTTTGCACAATAAACTGTATTATGTCTGTGTCATTATCCTTTTTTTTGTTTCGTTATACACTATAAGAAAAAAGAAAAAATATAATACTATCTGTTGCATACTTAGATTCGAACTTTTATCGATAGGAAAATAGTTAAATATCAGGCATATTTTCACAGCAAAAAATGACGTCAACCGAATTGTCAACACATTTTGCTTTCATTTTCTTTTCTTTTTGTCTTTAAGGTTTAATAACAAGGAAAGTCTTGGAATGTATATAATACACATTCTATAAAAATGTAGCACACGGAGATAGAATGGGAAAATGAGCTACTCATAGGTATAAAAGAAAATGATTAAAGAAGATATTTAACAGAAATTACCAAATATTTAACTAATTTATCTTACGACATTTTTTGGCGAAATAAATATTTATCAGGTTAGGGAGTTCATAGTAATTTTTTAAATTCTAAAAGGCGATATAAGTATACAGGCACCTTTATGCCAATATTTGTAGATTATTGTACATTTTAATGGACACTTATCACAATTTAGTTGTAATTTCTGGTTATCAGCTTATTATGTAGTATATTTTGAAACGTATTTTCTCTTGTATATTAAAAGATATATATATATATATATATATATATATATATATACATATAATAAGTATTATAAGATTAATCAGGACGTATTTAAAGTTATATTTGTAAAAGTTCATGTATTTATATTCTTACACAGGTTGCTACATCCTTACACAGTTTTGTTAAAATTTTTAGATGTAATAAAAAATTGTAACAAACATTTAATTTTCATTGTGATTAGAGACTGGATCATATGTACTAAAAATCCCAAAATTTACATGCAAATTTCCACTAAAAATTTCCACAGTATGCAAACGTATACACGAAAAATATTTAATTATAAAAAATACGCACTAAAAACTTCTAAATTTGGCAAAGATATGCACTAATAGATTTTCAATCACCTGTAATTATCACAAGAAACCAGGTATTTCCACTATAAATAAATGTACGAGAAAGAGGGGACGATAATTAATATTGATTATAAATATTTTATTTTATCGGGGATGGTTTTTGTTACCATACGTAGTTGTACCGGGTACAAGTGTGTTGGGGATAGATTGTGGACTGAGGCTAGCTGGGTATTGGTGTTTTATTTATATTTTTATAACGTTAATACAAATAATGCACGCAGCTACACCTGCAAGTATTTCAATTTTTCCAGATGAAAGAGGATAGCGTTACGAAAAATTAAATAAAACACTCAAATCCAACCAACCACACTCCTCAATCCTCTCTTCTACCCATATACCCAAATCACAGAAAGTGAAATTTTGATATCAATCATTGATAATGTTTTAGTATGAAAAGTAATCTTTTAGCAAGGCAATATTTATAGTATTTTACAATACAGTTTATGTGATTTCTTCTGGTATGGCAATTCTCTCCCTATTAATGAAGCAATTTATCTATTTAACCCGTCAGCACACGCGCCTCTTTCCATTACGTTACTACACGCGCGGGATAAATTTTACCCCAATGGGTTTTCTTGTGTCAATTTCCCACCGGTTTGATTATAAACAAATATTTATATTTTGAAATAAACAGTAAATAAATAAAGAACATAATTTAACTTAAAACAAGAAGTTCTTTTATATTTAAAGCAATAAATAAATAAAATCTAGCACTAAGATTTTTTTTAGCACAGCATTACATACAAAGCTTTTACGATCCAAATTCTGCCATGAAGTTACAAAAAAATATATAACTGATATATCAAAACTGTATGTGCAAGAGTTGTTAACGTTTAAAACGTAAAAATTTCCTATCATTATGCATTACGCTATAACACGCGTGGGGTAAATTTCCTCCCACGTGACATTTTTATAACAAAAGAATGGAAAATCCACAACCGGTGGTAAACTCCTTTTGGCCACATCTTGATATATTTCAGCTTGAAAGGAACTATCAAGCTCAGAATGATCACGAACGATTTTCGCACATTTTTAAGAAATGGTTATGAGCTGGGGTAGATTTTATCCCAGCGCGTGTGCTAACGGGTTAAGAGCCTACGCGAAGAAACGCTCAAGCTAATGTTAAGTCCATGGGAAGGTTCTTGCGCGATTTCTCGCTCGCATTTTAATATTTTAAAATAATTTTTTCTGCGTAAAATAGCTGAGGTCGATCTCTAACGTTATTAGTTTTTACTTTTTTTGATCTTGGTTACAGTTTTTTTTATAAATGGACATTTTCAATTTTTGAACCGGTTGGAACCGATTCTGAAAGTGAAAGTACCCTTATATAAGAAAACTGGAACCAAAATCGAAAAAGTAAAAACTTACAATATTAGAGATCGACCTCAGCTATCCTATTCAAGTAATTTAAAAATATTAAATTGCGAGCGAGAAATCGCGTAAGAACCTTCCTATAGACTTAACATTAGCTTGAGCGTTTTTTCGCATGACTGATGTAGGCCCTTTAGTTAGAAAAAATTATTATTTCTTTTTGACCTATTCCTCATGGGACTAACGATGTGTGATCTGTAATTTTCTCTAATTTTCTAATTGTGAAATTTAGAGCCATATCAGGCGTTTCTAAATTTTGTTTACGCCTTGGGTAAAAAATAAAGTATTTTTTCCATCATACATAACATTTTTTAAGCATTATTATCTGTCAAAGTATCATTAGCTATAAAATTTGCAGAAGCGTTTGAACTGTCAAATGTTTTAACTGCATTCTGCGTAACATTTCATTTTCCCCATAAAATAAAGCTGCAAGTTCACCATCTCATTAATATTGGTGCTTATGGTAAAGAAGATTAGAATACATATCCTTATAAAATCTTAATCGTATTGGTGCCGTCAGAAAGATTTTCTTAACGAAACAATGATTTTATTACGGTGAATGAATTTCTATGGTTCCCAGTTTTTCCTGACCTGTTCGTCCAAGCAAAAATTAGCGTCACTTTTTTTTTCCAAATCCCTCTCTTCTATAGGAAAATGCACAAAATAGACTATGCTTTACAAAATCCGCCTTCCCTCTGAGTTGGGTTCCTGGAAAATATCATTAAACATAGATTTGCGACGTGGAGTAGTTTGCATCTATGTGGACATTAAATCGCTTGTTACATTAAATATCACTAATACATAAATTTGCTTTACTGTAGAAGCTCCAATAAGAATATAAATGTTTAATAATTGTTTGATGAGATATGAGCACTTGTACTCAATAATGTTTAACAGCGCATGCGCGGAGGCAATTATTATTATTATTATTATGCTTATTATTTTTGCGTAACCTTATATAAATGGACGATCCTTATATAAATTCAAATAAAATATCGCGAAACTTCAGAAAGATATAAGCAATGTAATTGACTTGATTTCTAAATGTGGCTGGATCATAAGGAATTTTTATCAAATTGTCCTTTTTCCTTCATCATAATTCGCCAAAAAATAATTTACTATTTAAAGTAAACCATCCGTCGCTTTGAAACGGATGCTTCGTATTTGATTATTCTTTTATTGTTGCAATGGTGCCGTTATGATTATTTTTCCAATGAAAAATAAAGCATCAATAAGGAATGAAAAAATAAAATAAAAAATGTCAATTTGTTAAAAATCTCCTATTATTTAGCAACTTTTTAGAAAGCAACTGAAATTCAACTCAGTAAATCTTCGATATATTTCTAAATATCCGACTGACCTTTTTAAATGAATATATTGACCTGTATGTATGACTACTAGATTATGCAAATATATATATTGCGTATGCGCAGTTAAATTTGATACAAATGCTCGTATATCCTCAAATAATTAATATATTTATATTCTATTTGTATCATACTGTTTCTACTATACTTTGTCACATTTCCAAAAAGTGGTGTTAAATTTGGTTGAAAACCTTGCATGTTATAAAAAACAAACAAAAAAAACATGCATAATTCTTAGACAAATGTTGTACAAGATCCACATATTTCTGTGCTACATCTGTGCATCGTTTTAAACGTTTTATTTCGTAGGATGATCGTATATATATATTTTTTTGATTAATTTGTTATTGGTCTCCAAATTGTTCACGTGATCAAACCTTTGCAGACAGATGTGAGGACAATCATAGCTACCAACTTTTACGCTTTTTTCTTACCAGTAAAAATTTACAGTAAAAATTTACTTATTAAATCGCCGAAATCATGTGATTCAATAATGCAAAAATTTCTATTAATTTTTAGTGGTAGCAAAAAACCGTAAAAGTTGGCAGCTGTGGGACAATTATGTATTTTATATTCCAGAAGTTCGAGAAGATATCGTCAAGTAGTTCCCTAGATATTCGATTAAAACATCTAAAATCGAAAGTGTCCCGTGACTTTTGGCTATATAATGTATATCTAGTTCTATTGTTGATTCTTGTAATTAAATAGATTAATTTTTCGAATATAATATTAAAATCACGCTGTTCTAAAAACCAGTTTAGAAATCTTTTGAAACGATAAATTTTAAACTTAAAATATACTGTATGCTTATTCAGCGACAAATTTAGGTGTCGAAAAATTCAACTATATTTAATTTTCAATCGACTGAATTGTATACAATAAATACACCTTTTATAAAAAAAAAAAAAAAAAAAAAAAAAAAAAAAAAATTTGAAAATAATACTTATCAACTAACTGTTATAGTAGAAAACGAATATATATATATATATAAACCTAAAGAAATACACAAACACACTGGTGCAGCAAACTCATTATTTAACAGTGTAGTAGAAATATTACTTTAGCTAAAAGAAGAGAAAACATTAACTAAATTTACTTTAATCGGAAGTGATTCGTATGCCCTATTTTCAATGTTTTGAGAATAATGTTATGTACAGTAAATGTTTTAATATGTGAATATAATTAAAAAAACTGAATTAAAATAAGGTCTGCTCTACAAATAGTTTTCTTAAATATATTTTCGTGTTATTCAAAATTTCAGTTTAGTTATTACCATATTATGGAAAATATGTTACAAACAAATCTTTGAAATGTTACCAGCAACTCATTTAAATATTTTCAAAAGCAAATATTTAATGCGATGTTGAAAATGTCTCGTTTTAAAATGAAACTTCAAAATAAATATTTACAATATCCTTCCTTTCAAAAACTACAATAAATTTAAGTAAATCTTCTTTAAAGATTGTTATCATATTTTTGTTTGTTACAGACATTTTTAATGATGTTGAATATTTTAATAAAGCATAGAACAAAATGCTTTTTTAATTTTTTTGACCTAATATTTGACAAAATAAGATACTCTTTCTTAGATGATAATTGATTAATATTTGTAAGTGGTGTGAAAACATTAGAAAGTGTTTTCTGAAAACATTCGATACTAACAGAACTAAGTGTAATTCAAAGTAACTAGGGGGCTCATATTACCCTTCTCGCTAACTCTCACCAATTCCCACACTGTTAAAAATTTGCAGCAAACTGTCCAGTCATTTGACCGTTTTTATAGAAAATGGATACATAACCGTAATTTAACTCTATTTTGACTATAATATGGGCAATATTATGGTCAGAATAGAGGTAAATTACGGTTAAATAACCATTTTCTATAAAAACGGTCAAATCACTGGACAGTTTGCTGAAAATTTTTAACAGTGCATGAATTGCGACGTAATTCACGTTGGAATCACTAAGCGATCATTACTGGCTTCACTCGCTCGCCACTTTTTGCGACAACTCTCAAATCGCGAAAATAAGCATAACCATAAATCATTTTAACCTATGAAATTTACACTTTTTCTTAATGTAATAAATTAAGTACAAATTCATTTAGTTGGTACTACCCCTTGGCATAAATCATTTTAACGTTATGAAAAAATTACTTTGGAAAGACAATTAATTTTACATTTTTTAAACTCATTGCGCCTATAATATTGTACAAAATATATTGTACGCGTGTAATATTGTATTGTTTCGAAGTGAATTTAAGGCCTGACCTTAAATTCATTTCGAAAACAAACTACGCGATAACAAGATAGTTCAATATAAATCAACAATCATCGTCAAAAGTTCCTCCGACATGAAAAATACAATATCTGTCAGACGCAAACTAGTTTTCTGCTGAGTGTAATAGAAACTGTTTATTAAAAAATGTAATTTGCTGAATGCACCATGTGATATCAAAACGAACCAATGACATACATCGCCGAAAACAGCTACATAGGCCGGAAGATCTTGCTGTGTTAAAAAGAGATCCTGCAATGAATTTTGATTTGCTGAATGGATCATGTGATCGTAAAATGAGCCACTCAGAATCGTTACTGTAGACACTATGGTTGTTGCCAAACGGCAATCTACAAATTCAGCCTTATTTTCGCGCCACGTAAGAGGCAATATATATTTAAATATATGGTGAAAATGAATTCGCTTTTTTTTCCATTTCAAAATTTTACAACTACACACTACTGAACACATCAAAATTGGCCAATATAATTTCATTCTACTTCGAGCTCTGTGAATATATTCATCTGTGTTTGGAGAGAAATCAAATGTTGTTCTCTTATAAATTAAGATATAAATGTATGATTTAATGCATTTCTGTTAGTGTAAGAATGAGTCTGATTGTCGAAGTCAATGTTATAAGGAAGAAACGAATGTGAACTTATATCAGATCTTCGGATTAGGTGGGACTTAGCAGAGCGATTGTTCGCAGTGACCAACATCAATACTTACAAGAATTTTCGGAGCAGAAATAATACTAACTGAAGTACATGGTGTATTTCGTGCTGCTGTTTCGAGAAATCTTTAATATACTATTGGGTATATGGGGAAAATCATTTCCGGTTTATTTTAATAAAGTTTCACTATTTCAAATATGTTGGAATCGATACATATCACTAAGATGCGTTACAAGAGGGTAACTACAGAATATTGTTTGTATAGCATTCATCGTCCATTTACAGGGACACACAAAAAATTCGGTACTCTTTGTTAACAATAATTGCTGGAAGTGCGTTTTAAATTGCTGAACGTGTTTTTAAATTTAATTCATATTTTTGTGTATTACTTGGTGTGTATAATCTCTATAGATCATATACAGGACAGCATAAAAGCTCTCGAGTACATTTCCGTTTATTGACGGAAATGTAGGGGAATTTTAAACTGTTCTGCGCATTTCCTTACTGAACTAAATTTTAGCATTCTATGCAGTGTATATACAAATCTATAAATCATATACAGGGGTGCCCAAAATGATTCGGATAATTTTTCGAATATTGTTCGTAACTCCTGAACTTGGGTTTTTAAATATGTTATGCGTTTTTCAAGATATGCCTTCCTACCCAGTTTGACATTGACCTTGTTTAGTTAGATATCATCTTTCACCTTATTAAATTGTAAAGATTTGCATAATTATTTTTGAAATGTTGGAAAGTGTTACATAATCTATGCTTGACGAATGATTTTCTGTTCTTGTTTGTTAAGAAAAAAGCTACACATTAAGAACACTAAATCATTAAGAAAATAATCAATTTAAAAAAGATTTAGCTTCGACTGTTTCGCTGTGCTTTCTAAATGCGATCGAGCAAACTATTTTGTTTGAAAAGTAAAATCTACTTTTATTAATTGACGCAATAAATAAATTCTATGTTAAATTATCTGTAATTTTAATTAAAAGTACCGTTGAAGCATAAACGGTTAAAGAAGCCTTTTCACATAGAAACAGTTTTGCATTTTAAAAAGAAATAAAACATCAAATTTGTGTTTAAACCTCTCGAATTCAAATATTAACGAAAAACGAAGATTCCTTCAAATATTAAGGTGAATAAATAAATAAAAGTACAACTTGAAAATTTCCCATCAACAAATAAGTGGTTCTAAAATACCTTAAAGTTATGGAAATGTAGAAAATTGAAATATTCAAGCATTTTTATCTTTCTCATTCGGGATATAAATTTGGTAAAATTATTTCAAAATGCCTGTATATTTAAATAGTTGTTTATTCAAATATAATAAAGGAAATGGGCAGTTTAGAGAGTTATGTTTGTCATTAATTCTCTTATCCGTTTATGAGTATAATGCATACTTCCTGCAAAACCATCTGTGCTTTGTCAATTCTAATAAGATTAAGTTTTTTCAGTCAGAAGTGTGTTTTTATGTATGTGTGTGTAAATAAGAGAAAAATAGGCTGCCAGTTGTCTGTGGAAAATAAAATAAAATTTACTATCATATCAATTTTAAATACATAAAAGTACTTGAAAGTAAGTAGAAATATATGATATGTATCATCAAATATCCTTTCGATCTCTTTTGAAAATTACATTTTCCGGTGTCATTCCACTTATTTTTTTTCTCATTTTATATCCAAAATATAATGTCTTTGTAAAGAAAAAAAATCTACGACAACATCAGTTTCATAATTACATAAAACTCAATATAAATATTAATCTACATTATAACGCAAAAATATGAATGTGAGTAACGCTGACGTCATGTTAGCGATCGAAACATCGCATAATTTAAATTTGTATACCGTAGAAAAGAATACTTTGAAATGCAATTTGTTTGAAAACTATGTGTCAGTTTAATTTTTTTTTATGATTTTGTTAAATAATTTTCAAGCACGAATTTTTCAAAAATCCATCTTCATCGTGTGTTACTTGATTATGGAAGATAAACACGTTTGCAGGTATTATTTTAATATAGATTTTTTTGCATTAATTGCAGAGTTTTTAATAAAATTTCTGGCAGTATGTTGTTTCTAATTACATTAAGCAACTGAAGCAACAAAATTCAAAAGAAAAAATAATTAACGATACAAAATTTTCTCTACAGATAATCTCATTTTTATTTCTTTTGAATTCCCCCTTGGTATTCAGTTGCAAATTTCTGTAACAGTACCGCTAATTATTATCTTTAATCTAGCAAACAAATGGTTGTTTTTGAGATAGATTTAAAAAAAAAGCCTGATGTTCAATTATTTAAAAGGCTAAAAGAAACTGGTCTACACAGATTTTCTTTTAAAAGTACACCATTTCTATTCGATGATATAAAAATTGAAATTCTGCCATGATTAGAAATGAAGGACAAGCAATCAAAATAACCTTTTGAAGTTAGAAAAGCTTACAGTGAATAAAATAGGACTTTGCCGTTAAAAATCTAATTTTTAAAACCTTTCGTTTTTTTTTTTTTTTTTTTAAGTTATTTGGAAACATTTGGATGTAGAAAAAATTACTGAAACAAACTTGGAAGCAATAAAATGAATGTTGATGCAACAGATGTTGATGTTAGTGATGAAGATGCCAGACAGCAATAAAATGAATGTTGATGCAACAGATGTTGATATTAGTGATGAAGTTGCCAGACAGAAAAATAACGGAGAAATTAGATTCATGCAAATTCATGCAATAATTGGACTTAGAGGTGCTTATTGCTGATCATGCTTTGAGGGAGTCGAAGTTGTATTATTCAAATGATGACGAAAACTCATGCCTCAACACTTCTCCACATAGCATACACAAATGTAAATAATCATACTTAAGTACCCAGAATACTCCCAAGTACTAAAAAGAGTGTGTTCAACACTGAACTAAAATGATGGGCTTCGGTTTTCACCAAACTCCAAAAAAGTGTTTCTTATGTCTATGAGACTTAAAATTTTTTTCGATATTGTTTAAAATATATTTTGATTTTGCCGCTTTGAAATGGAGTTATATTTGTTTATTGCATTGACATTAAAAAGAAATTATGTTATTTTATCCTAGTTTAATGTATTAGCTTGAGTTTTGATTTTAAGCTGAAAATTATGCAATGAAATCTCCTAATTTATCTTGTTAATAAACTTTTTAATTCTTTATTACTATGTGTTTCATATAGGCCTTTAACGACGTCCCGGCCGTCAAACAGCCAAAGTATCAATTTCTAAATTGTATTTATTATAAGATGAAAATTCTTATCGAATCCTCGTAGTAATTTAATATTTTGATGTAGCTCATTAAAGCTCAATTTAGTTCATTTCCATCGAGACGTTATTATGCTAATAGCGCTGGAATGCATTAGTGAACTTAATTCTTATTATTTTGCATATATGATTTAAACATGAAATGTTTAATGTAGAAGTTTGACGAATTATTTTAATTAACTTAATTACAAGTCTCACTCATTCATAATTATACTAACGAGAATTCATGTTTATTTTATTAAAGATTATTTTAGTGTAGTTGCCCACTACTGGACATGACGTTTAAAGGTGACTCGCATATGAAAACTATACGTAATTAATATAAATAAGTCTGGAATTGTAAAGAAAGAATTCAGAATCTGCATTTTTTTTGGAATGAAATTTATTACAGCATTAAGAAACAAGTTGGAAATTGTACGTCAAACGTTACAAACGAGGTGCGTTCGTACGCACGTTTTAGAATTAAATTCATGATATCCCGTGCGTAGAACGGGTTAAACAGCTAGTTAAGTATATATTTTATGACACTGTTCATACAAATATCTTAACTAGTTATATAAATATTCAGATATATATGTATCAGCTAGTTATATAAATATTCAGATCTTGATGATTTTTAATTCTGTGAAATGAATTATATCGTCTGCAGATTAATTTCTGTCATAAAATAAGTATCTCGGTCGCTTGACGATTTAACATCCATCGGAAGCTCCTGTAACAAAAAAGCACCGATTTAATAAAAAAATCAAATTTCTTAATAAATATTTTTATTAATATCTCCTAAAGTTTTGATTCGATTTTAATAAAATTTGAAATGTCTCGACAAAATTCTGCAAATATATTTTAAATTGCAAACCATTTGGTTGGGTAGATTTTGCGTTGTTATATGCGGACAGACAGACAGACGGACGGACAGACAGACGGACAGACAGCCGGACAGACAGACGGACGGACAGACGGACGGAAAGACGGACGGACCAAACGACGACTATAGGTGCTATGTATTTATATAATTACGAACGCACCTAAAGACAAAGCTTTCCTAAATATAATAATGATATATATTCTAAGATTAAATCGGTATGAAATAAATTTATTGTAAGACATTACTGTAATTGACATTTATATGGTAAACTGGCTTATTACACCTTTAAAAAGAAAGATAAAATGAAGCATTTTACAGAATAGTTTATCAGAAATTTTATAAAACTTTAGGGGGAATATGTATGTACTCGTATTTTTTTTTAAAACTGAGTATATTATAATAAGTTTTTATGTTAACTTTTTATATGTTTCTTACACGTAACGGAGATAATTACAAAAATAAATCTAATAACCTTAACAAAAATTAACAAAGTAACAAGATATAAGTAAAAGAACATCAAAAATTACTAGTCAATGAACATTCTTATTTTTAACAAATAAATACTTTATATTATTGAATATACTATCGTTCATTTTATGAAGTACACTATAAGAATAATCCATAAAAATATCAGTTAATTTAACAATGTATGTGAACGTTTTAGCATTTTGATCATACGTATGTATCGATAAAACAAAAACTGAATTTGAAGATTGAAAACTTAATTTGTTTAAAGGGGAAAATGATGCAGAAAAATTATGAAGTTTTGTGAGATGATAATAACATTGAAAATCATTTTAAGGAAGGAGATGCAAAATAGATATTTCGTCATTTTTACTTTTTTCTATCCATAACTGAAGGAAGTATTGTATTAGAATTTTTTATCGACTGCCGGCTTTCAACGGATTTACATGTTTTAGGTGTCAGAGATTCCGAAACACATGTTTTTTATAAAATGTTTCACTGTCCGTGTGTGTGTTCTATTTGTATCATTGAAAAATGTATGGAGTTTTGCATAGAATTGAACCAAATTTCATTTAAGTGTTTGGCTATGGCCAGCAAGTCCCACTTTAATTTGGGGTTATTCCGTTGGAAAGATGCACTGTGATAACAATTTTTGTTTCATTTTCATTATTGTAACATCTAAAAGTGTATGACGTTATGCATCGAATTGAATAAAATTTTATGTATATGTTTTTGATTATGGGCGGCTGAGTGTGGGCTGTGAGAAATATATGGCAAAACATGTTCGTATCCATCCATCTAAAACACCTTTTACAATGAATAACCTAGCATTTTGGAACGTTTTGTTGTATCTTAAAATTCTCCACAAATATATATATATATATCTTCTGCTACTTGTAAGAGTGCTACTGATAAGAAATTGTACTAAATTGAATTTATTTACAGTATTTACGGAAGAAGGTTTTCAATATGACGGAAGTTTTGTTGAATGCCTTGAAATTTTAATTTTTTAATAGATTGATCTTTACTTTGCAAAAATGATTACAAATATTTTATGGATATTTCATCATATCTGTCAAATACAATGTCAACCTATTTTACATGACGTGAGAATATTGACGAGAGAGCTTTATACTTTTAAAAATGTTTCTGCGTAAGCACCGAATATACTAAACTTTTTTACTTCGTTTATTATATGTTTTATTTTAGATTTTTATCAGCCACAGTGTTATTTCTCCACATTAATTGCAAAGAAGCGTTAGATTAGATAACTAATGTTATTATTCTGTAGTTACGCATTTATGATAAACAAATAGGATTATTATGTGCATAGTCATTATGCTATATGCTTAAGACAATTTACTTAGAAGTTTAGAAATGTTTTTATTGTTCGTTTAAATTTTAACAATATTTTTTTTTTCAAAATAAGAAACTAAGTTCAACATTTTCACCTTTAAAAATCTCACATTATTTTAAAGTAAAACTGCATTCCAGGCGAAAAGAAAAATATATAAATGCGATGCTATTATATATTTTTATTTTAGATTTTTATCTAATAGAATTATTAGCTGGCTTTTATTTTGCCGTATTAATTGCAAAAGAGCGTTATATTTGCAGAATCATGGTACTATTGTATGCTTATATATTAATGATAGAATGTTAGGCTAAAGAGAATTTACTTAGGAACTCATAAGTGGTTTTTTTTATTCGTTTATTTTTTTAAATTCCTATTAATGTGCGGTTTGACAACAGAAATTAAACCCAACATTTCTACCTTTAAAATTTGTATATCATTACGATTAAAATTCTAAAAAACATAATTTTTAAAATCTCATTATTATTTATGAAAAATCCACATTCCAGGGAAAAGGAAAATTATAATAAGTAAGTTAATTATAATAAGTAAGTTATATACAGTATAACTTTTACACTGTATTTTCGAAAACTCTTTAGTTTGATCTTTTTTTTCACTTCACTAATTACAAAAGAGCATCAGATGAGAGGTTTTGCTTTATTATTGTGTGGTTATATACCTTTGATATATAGATGATATATGTTTAATAGGCACACACTTTTTATGATCCAGCTTAAAAATGTTTAGTTTAATATTTAAGTACTTTTACAATCGTTTTAATTTTTACTTTCTTCTATATATAACAGAAGAAAGAATTGTAATCAAAATTGTTTTCGTCTTCCGGTTTTCGACGGATTTACACGTTTTAGGGGTCCGAGATTCCGAAAAACATGTTTTTACAAAATGTTTGTGTGTCCTCTTTGTATCATCGAAAATAACTATTGACAATATGATAGAAATTACAGAGAGAAAATATAAATGATCATTGAAACTCAATAGTTCTAAGTCACTCTTACACGATAAAAATTATAAAGAAAATTAATCAAACTGTATTTGGTACACCTTGGTGATACATTTTTAAAATTACCTTTAAATATCGGGTTACAATCGAGTTTGAAATATTCTAACTCTCAACATAAATAATAATACTGTCTGGTCACATTAGAAAATGTTCTGCTATATTCTCAAAGTAAACGTATTTTCAATGACATTGATAAAATGAAACATTTTTTAAGATACTTGCACATTGATTCTACACAATCATTTGTTTCAATACTTACATATATCTTGTTTCTCATATGTTAGTTTATTATTGTATGGTGGTGTGAAAAGATTTATTTTTACAAGGTAATCAAAGACAAAATGTACCGAAATAGAGAGATTTCGTTCTTTTTTTTACACAAGATTTTTTAAAATCAGTATCGGCATATGCTTTATCAAAAGATCATAGTTCTGGAAAAGTTTTGAAAACTTGAAAATTAGTCATGATTTTAAAATCCTTAAAATTTTTCGTTTACGTAAGAAATGTCGAATACGCCATGCAACATCAAATATTAAATTTATGTGTGAATGCATCTTAAGAATTTTAAAAGTCCTTCAAAGAAAACTCCATGAATTTCTATCTAGCCTTTTTTTAGAAATCACCAAAATCACCATTTTGAGAAAATTATTTTTAAAGATAAAAATACCTCTTGATGATTGTATTCCAGTTTCAAATTGGTTTGACTTTAACATTTCTTCTAAAGCGAATTTTGGCATGGTGTTCCTTTTAAAATATTTCTGAAGAATCAAATTTTAATATAAGCTGTTACAAAAAAATATTTTTTTTTACACTTTAAAAGATTGACCCCTTTATTTACACAGTTTTGTAAAAAAATAATTACATATATTTAAACGAATTATTTACAAAATCTTCGTTTTTGACCATAACTTCTCTTTTAAGCCTACTTTTCCATGAGGTGTCTTTTAACATGTTTCTTAAGCAGCAAAGTTTAATAAAAGATATTAAAAAATAATTTTTTGACAATTGAAAGGGTATTTGACCACTTAATTTTATAATGTTTTTAGCAGTATGATCATAACATTAAAATAGTTAAATTAATCATTTATTTATTTACTAAAACTTAATTTCTGACCATAACATTTCTTCTAAAGCGGATTTATGCATGGAGGTTTTTAAAAATGTTTCTAAGAATCAAATTTTAATATAAGCTATTAAAAAATCGTTTTTTTTTTATTATTTTTTAAATTTTTTACACGAAATGTACTTGATTCCTTAATTTGTACAAGATTTTTGAAAGTTGAATTGTGCATTAAAATATTTAAATTATTAGTTACCTAAACTTAATCTCCAGCCATAACTTCACTTCTTAAGCAATTTGTTGTATGAGGTGTCTTTTAATATGTTTCTAAAAAATCAAATTCTTATATAACACTATTAAAAATATATTTCTTGACACTTTAAAATGGTACCTGATCCCTTAATTTGAGCAAGTTTTTTAAAAGTTTAAATATATTTTGAAATACTGAAATTAATCATTTATAAAAACTGAATTAATTTAATAAATTTGTATTCGCGTTTCGTTTCGCAAAATCCCAATTAAACATAAATAGAATTTATTTAATTATATTTTTAAACTAATGTTTAATTTTATCTCTACAAATGCATAAAAAATGGCAGCTCATGAAGAAATGTCATGAATTTGAAAAATTCTCGTCAACTCTAGAAGTATTTAACTATAAATTGTTTTTTAGTGTTAATGACAAAAGTCAACAATGGAGCATTTGTTCAATATATTTCAAAGCATAAAAGATTTATTGACAAAAAAAAAAAAAATACTCCTGGAATAATTAATTCTCGAAACAAATTTATGTTATATGAATTTCGATAAACCATTACAATACTTTTTGCTTATACAAATGAACAAGTGTCTGTGACATGAAGGTTTTTAAATGTTCAATTCTATGCAATCAATATAAAACGTTACTTTTACAAACTGAAAATTGAAAACTTCATTTCTCAAAAATGTAATTAGTTTGTTTAAGATAAAACTAAATGTTTCATTAATGAATTGTGTATATTCTAACTTTTTTCATTAATACTTGAAACTCTTTTCATCGAGAAATATAGCATTTATCAATATCTAAGATCATTTTACAGAAAAAGCAAATATATAGCAAGAATAAGCTTGAAATGGAAGAGTTGTATCAGAGGTATTTGCAACAAAGTAATTTCTGTATCACATTAATTCAGTATATCCCAATTAAACAGAAATACGATTTATTTAATTATCTTTTAAAACCTAATATTTTCTATTTTCAATAAAATAATGGTTCTTAAAATAACAGAAATTGGAGAAATGTCATACATTGTAAAAGTTCTCATAAACTCCAGAAATTTTTAACCATAATTTGTATTTAAAAGTTTACGATAATAGCCAACAATGGAGAATTTGTTAAATATATTTCAAAACAAAAAAAAAATAATAAATCACTTTTGAGTAATTCTCAAAAGTAATTTATGTGATATGAATTTCGATAAATGATCAGGAAAGTTTCTACTTCTAGAACAGAACAAGTGATTGTGAAATAAAAGTTTTGAAATGTTCAATTATATACCATGTTAGTTTTACAAACTGAAAATAGAAAAGTTCACTTCTCAACATGTAATCAGTTTGTTTTATATACAACACACTGTTTTATTAATCCATTTTTTCAATAATGTGTATATTCTAAACTTTTTCATTAATATTTCAAAAGAGAAACTCTTTTCATCGAAAATTCTAGCATTATTAAACACCTAAGAGTATTTCAGATTTAAAAAAATGCTTCATAAGAATAAGCTTGCATTAGAAAACTTGTATGAAAGTATTTATAAGAAGGTGGAGTAATATGTATTACACAAAATATCTGTATTACAAATAAAAATGTTCCTGAGATTTATGTGAAATATTTGTTTTTCCACCTAATAACTAGTTTGTTTGTAGTCTCTTATGTTAATGATTCGTATTAAAGAAATTGTTACCTGTTAAATTGTTTAGTCCTTTTTTTAAATGCGAAGAAATTTCGACGTAGAAACACAAAACTAATAAAATTAATTGATTTTCCATCGTGTACAGAAATAATTTTGCTTCCAGAATTTTCAATAAGAGTAATATTTTATTTTAATAAAATTAAAACAAAATATCGTATTTTAGTTGGCAGTAGCGTATTTTTGAAAAAAATACATTATAAAATAAAAACATGTCTGTGACTACACCCAGAAAAAAGTTTTTTTGAACCAACAAAAATTTGGTTGACCCGACAAAACTTTCCGTTTAAATATGGTCAATGAAAATTTTGTTTGGATCAAACAAAAAAAAAATATTGTTGATTTTTTTTGCAATTCCAGTAAAAAAAAAATTGTATCGTCAGCAAAAAACGCTTTCTTGTTTCAAGTAAAATGGTTCAAATTTACTAGAAATAACAGAACTATTTTTGTTACATAGATATATGCTATGAGTTATTTTAACAATCTATTTTATTTTTCAGCAAAATATGTTTTGTTTGTTTAAATAATAAAATATGTTATATTACGAACTTGTTTTCTTTATACTACAAAACCTTCTGTTAAATGAACCAATCTGATACGTAATTTTAACTATTTTTTAATTTATTTTCAGCAGTGAATTACGCCTGTAATCCTTGAATAATAACAAGTTAATTTTTATGCTGCTTTTTTTCAAGCGTAAACCGACAGAGTGAAAAATGCTCGAAGCCGGGATTCAAACCCGGGTCCTCAGAACAGCGCTCTGAGGCTCTACCACTGAGCTACAAGGAACGATACCCCAACTCGGCATTTCTCCCTCTTGTATATGTCGGGCCAGCTGCAACCACAGCCCAAGATGGAAATGTCATCAGGAACACGCAAATTTCTGCGGCAAACATGAGACGACAATACAAAACCCAGCATACGGCAACACATAGTTAATTTTTAATTGATTTTCAGCAGTTTATTACGCCTGTAAAAAGCAAGATAAAAATTCACTGGTTATTATTCAAAGATTACAGGCGAAATTCGCTGCTGAAAATGAGATAGAGCTATTGGAGAAATCGCGAAAAATGCAACATAGTTGCGCCACCTGTTGCGCAATTTAAAAAAAAAAAAAAAAAAAAAAAAAAAAAACTAATCAACAACAATTTATATTAGGAAGTAACTGAATATAAAGTTTTATTAAATTCCATGCATTAGTTCTTGAGATAAAAACAGTCAAATCGTGTTCAGGACCATCTAAAATCCGTCGGAAACCGGAAGTCGAAAATTTTCATGAATCCAATACTTTCTTCTTGTAAAGATAGAAGAAAGTAGTAAATGGGACAGGCGTCTCAATGAAAAAAAGTTTTAATTATCCAAAAATTATGTTAATTCTTTAATTATATAGCTATATATGTCAAATAAATCAAGTTACGTAAGAGAGTTATGGTTACGACACAACAATTTAAATTTTGCAATAACAAAAAAATTTTGCTGGAATTAAAAATTTAAATTACAAAATTATTATAAAAAAAACATATTTTGTTAATTCAAGTAAAATTGATGAAATTTTGTTAAAATTTTGTAAGAGTGTTAACAATATTTTTTTTGTTCAAGCAACAAAACCAAATTTTTACTTCAACTAAAACTTTTGCTTAAAACAACCAAAATGTACTCAACAAAACATGTTTTGTTACTTTAATCAATTCATTTTTTTGGTGTAACGCTGACGTCCTATCGGCGGTGGGAACGATATAAGCAATCCATTTCATTTTTTTTTGCAAATTTGATTACTTATAATGTTTACATAATATGTAAATTTTTTATTTACACCGTCGAATAAGGAAAAAAATACTTCAAATGCATTTGTTTGAAAACTGTATTCAACTGATTGATAATGTAATTCGTGAAATAAAGCTTTAAAGGTATACAAAAATGTCCCATAGATTTAAATTTATAAATTCTACTGAAAGTATTCCTTCTCACAACTTTACAATGCAAAATTCTTAAATAAAGAAAATGCCCAAATTGTTTCATGAATATGTTAGCGTATGCACTGGCCTTTAGATATGACCTTAAACGTGACTGCTCTAAGTATAATTATGATACTAAGAATTGTTAGGCTAAAAGTTTTAGCTACATAAATATTCAGGCATACAAAAATTGATCTTTCAAGTGCTCTCGAAATGCATTTCAAATTACATTTCGCTAACAAATTATAGTTTAATAATTGTATATTATTTTTAAAATTAAACTTTAATGTATTGTTAGGCTAAAAGCTTTAGCTACATAAATATTCAAATATATTCCTCACAATGTAAATATACGAAAATTGATCTAAGGAGTGCATTCGAAATGCATTTCAAATTACATTTCGCTAACAAATTTTAGTTTAATAATTGTATATTCTTTTTAAAATTAAACTTTAATGTATTGTTAGGCTAAAAGTTTAGCTACATAAATATTCAAATATATTCCTCACAATGTAGGCATACGAAAATTGATCTTTCGAGTGCACTCGAAATGCATTTCAAATTACATTTTGCTGACAAATTCTAGTTTAATAATTGTATATTCTTTTTAAAATTAAACTTTAATGTATTGTTAAATCTTTGGTTTTTTTTACTAAGACTTTGCATGTTTATAATCTTTGCTTTTCTGTTTGTTCTAAGTCTTTGCGTTGACACGGGCAGTGTTAGTAAAATAAAGAAACCGTGGGATATCCCTTGTATATTCTGGTTTTCTGTTTGAATTCATTTTCCGGAACTGCGGTAAACAGAACTCATAACATTCTGGATAGGTTTGTACTATTATTAAAAAATAAGAAGAAATGAATCTTTTTCAGATTTCTGTCAGTGATTGATTATAAATTAAAAAAAATTGCTATTTTTAACACATTTAAAGGCATATGAAAATTACGAAACGCTGATACGAAGAAGTATTTTTGTTTACTACATATTCCTGTGTAAGGAGGGATTTTTATATGAGAAAACTAATTTTTAAACAATTTTAAAATTGTATTAAAAACTCTCTACTGCGCATTTTCGGTATCGAGTTCGAACGGATTTCAAATCACTTGACTCGGGCTCCGAAAACAGTCTAAATTCATCTGTAACCTGTGACACACTGTAAAAAAATGACCAATGTTTCTTATTTTCTGAAAATATACTATAACCATGAACGAAAATATAATATAATCTTCTGAGTTATCCGAAATTCCGAATAGCGTGTTCCATTGTCTTTTGAATCCCCAGAAACCAATACATTTCCAAAATTTAAAGAATTATTTATAAAAATGAAGTATTTTTCGCTGCCCGCATTTTTAGAAATATTTCGGAAGGGTTTTTATAGTGTGTTAATTAGTGTCCTCAACCCGTAATACCTGTTTTTCGAATGTCATCAATTCTCAAGTAAACGTTTTCAGCCGCATAAGTTAATTTATACATGAAAGAGTACAGAAATAATCTTATTTTTAATGCTATTATTAACGCTGTTAATTTTGCATGTTTGTCTGTTAAACATATTTTTTGAGTATGAAAATGTTTACTTGATAATTGATAACATTCGAAAAACAGCTATTCCAGGCTGAGGACACTTATTAACACACAATAAAATGCCTTCGAAAATGTTTCTGAAAAATACGGGCAGCGAAAAATACTTTGTTTTTATAAATAATTCTTTAAATTTTGGAAATGTATTGGTTTCTGGGAATTCAATAGACAATGGAACACGCTACTCGGAATTTCGGATAACTCAGAAGATTATATTATATTTTCGTTCGTGGTTATAGTATATTTTCAGAAAATAAGAAATATTGGTCATTTTTTTACTGTGCATACACTAATTAGTTATCTTTATATTATCAGTTTATATGTTTGTGAAATTTAATAACCCGCGAGCACGCAAGTTAGGTCTTTCAGGCCAGGGTGTTACAAAAATATGCCGCATTAGTCTACCTCTTCATTGAAAATGCTCTAGTTGTTCATTATTGCATTTACGGTCATCTTCGGTGAATTATATGCCTTTTCGTTTTTTTTTTTCCTGTTATTATACGAGAAAATAAACTTTTGGGTGTCCATTGTGACACGCTGCGCATGGTTTTGTTTAAAATAGAATATATAATTTTACAACGTACGTGACTTAATTATAAGTAAGAAATGAAGTTCTTCAGTAGACCGTATTAGCTGAAATGTGAACTGATGAGGAATGATTCAACGAAGGGAATTAAAAATAAAATGATGAAGAATTCTGAAAAATAATTAAATTCATATAACGAATCGGAAACTTGTGAAAATCCGTATCATAGCAAGAACGAAATTCCTAAGTGGAATATACAGGAATCTATAAAGAATATGTGAACTCTCGCATACAATTTTTTTTATAAGAATGCATAATTTTTTGTTTTGCTTGTGAAAAAAGAAAGTCTCGTGCCTGAAAATCACACCGCGCGCTTTCGTGTAACACAAACAGGTGGTTTTATTTTATTCACTGTATTTGTAACTAGAGAATGCAACCTGGGCTTCCCAGGTTAGAAAACTGGTCGTTGGGGGCCACCGTAATACTTACCCGTCATGGATATGCATAATGTAAAATATGAAAATAAAACATGTGTAAACTATTTATAATATGCGTTGCAATTCGATTAAAATCGTGGCTTGATGACGTCATGAACTTTAAATGCTCTATTACCAAATTGCGTAAAAGAAACATCCTTATAACACCAAAATTGATTATCATATTAACTAACAGTTGACTGCGTCGGATTAAGCGTCTCATTTCCAATTAAAATATATCTTTGAATTGAAATTTGAATGAAATACAGGATCTTAAAAAATCGAAGAGTGTGGGAAATATAACTACAAATATCTCAGCAACTAGTTTTCCGATTGACTTCATTCTTTATGCAAAATTTATGTTTGTTTATTGTCTTTTACATTCACTCCTTAAAATAAATAATTGAAACATTTTATATACCTTCTATCAGAGCAAATATTTCGGGTGTTCGAAAAAAAAAATCCGGATAATCGAGGTTACTGAAATTCAGTAAGCTTCTTCCTATTATTACATACTAAGTACATACCAAATTTCAAGTCTGTATCTAGAACGTTTACAGACACACACACAGACACACAGGCAAACGGACGGCAATTTTTCTTTTCTAAAAATATGTTTTTCGGAATCCCCAATGTCTGAAACGTGTAAATCCGTCAATTTGTTTTTTTTTTCGATTTTCAAAACGATTACAAGACTTACCCTATACTACGTATGATGGGTAAGTAATACAGGAGAAAAGCATTTTTGTTCATGAAAATTCTAATATATATATATATATATATATATATATATATATATATATATATATGTAGGATTTCAGTTTGAACACTTCACTTCATCAAATGAACTAACTACTATTATTATCCATGGTTAGACATGCGCGAGTTGTAAATGGTTTGGATTGCGAGATTTGGCAAAGAGCCAGTCTTCTAATTTTTGTTATGAAGCAAGATATAAAATGAATATAGCCGGTAAAGGCGCTATTAGACCTAGTTGAATTATCGTAAGATAAATTTATTGTATAGTTTTGACCAAAAGTGTATTAGTTGAAATTAAAGTTCGTATTTTGTTGTTCATCGATTATTTGTCATATAATTCCAGTAAAGCGACTATACATATATATATATATATATATATATATAATTATAATATCTTTGAATTTCAAAAAACATTAATCAAGCTCTTGTAACATTCTAACTAAGTCTCCAAAGAGATAATTAGTAATAATGTGTAGACAGAATACCACAAAGTTAATAATTAACAAGTGTAATCATGATATTACCATAGCATTTGCTTCGATGGTAATTGGTCAAAAATACTGAAAATGTGAAAAATATTTAATAAGAAAGAGAAAAAAAGAAAAGAATTATATAATAAACCATAAAATGTAAAATAATTGGAAGTTGATATCAAGTGAATACAAATGGATTTTGAAATGAAATATGAAACTAATTTGTCACAAAATGTAATATAATGGAAATTTGGATAACAAGAGATTTAAAATAGATGATATGAATAAACACGTGTAAATATTAATCTTCAGACTGGATGTATCTACACGTGTTTTAAAAATAATACAGTATTTCATAAAAATGTACTGGCATTTATGCTAAGATCAGCACATCTCACCAGGTATACTGTATTATTACCAGAAAACAATTGGAAATAGTAAAATTGGAAATAAAAAATTTGTAAAGAATAGATAAAATATTTTACTCACAATAACTATCAAACATTCCGGAAACATCACAAGGTCCACATTTGGCTAACATATCGACCTCATGGTTCACATTATGAAATAACACAGTCTTGATACGATAGTCAAGTTGAGAGAACATATTTTGAAATAATACCTTAAATACTACACAACACCACAAATTGATTTAAAACACACCAAATTCCTTTTTGTGGATAAAAATAATTAAATACAATAATCAAAAACATATTTATATTTGTGAATATACAAATTTCCCATATAATTTTGATATTTAAAAGTAAAATTTAATAACAATAGCTCCCCCTATAGGTAAATTAAAAATATTTTTAACCTTTATTTGACAAGAAATGTGCTGCCCTCTGTAGGAAAAATAATTATACAAAAATTAAGTTTGATTTACAAATTTATTATATTAGCTTTAATAATATATATAAATAATAATAAATACTTCTACTAATTAGTTAATGATATATATATATATTGGATTGCCCACAAACAGAACCCGATAGCATTTTTATTTGAAAAATATCTATAATGTATAAATATAACGTTTAGAAAATTATTGAAAACGATACTTTCATTTTAGCCAAGAGTTAATATCCGAATAAATCGCTAAACATTTTGCTACATACTGCAGACATTTTATTTTGACTATTTCAATGGTTTAAATAAATAGTTTGATTACACGTCTGTTAAATATGTGCCTCATTTATATATGTATTTTTTTTTCATTTATTAATGAAGTTTCAGTTTCTTTTTGAAAAATTAGCGGGGAACAAATGCTGAACTGTTATATATTTGTTATACCAGAATTTTTTAAAATAATGCAATAAAAGCGAAATTTATTTGTCTGCTGTTGCCGCCGTGAAAATGACGTCAGCAATACTGACGGAATTGACCATGTTTTTGGTTTATAATATAGATTTTGACATGTTTCTTCCTGCTTATAGCTACTTATATAAATATTTTAAACAAGAATTGTTTTTATGCATAGCGTTTTCGAGAAGTATTTTTTATATAGGTGAAAAAAGTGCCTGTTCTGAGTGCTTCTTCATTTTTCTGCTTGTCAGTCATTATTGCCTGCAGCATAACACATAAAAAGTTAAGATAATTAATAGGAAGGTATATTACATATGGCGGACATGTGTATCATGTGTATCATTCTTGTGATACACATGATTCTAATGATTATTCTAATGATAATTGTGTATCATTCATATAATGAAATTTGCCAATTTATTTAGTTATAGAAAAAAATAAACCTTACATTTCAGTCTTGTTAATAATATATAAATTTCAGTATCTCTTGCGGTTAATTAAAATTTCTGAAATTACGGAATTAATTAATAACATCGAAATAACAGTTAATAATATCCAATTCAAAAGCAACGCATACGATTGGATAATTATACACAGCTGAGACATGTATGGATTTCAGCTACTCCATTCTGTCATGTTCATATATTATAGTTTCCATTTGAAATTTAATGGTTTAAAAACTAATGAGTATACCGTAAACAACTACGTAAATTTGCAACCAAAATTATAATGTTAAAGAATCTAAGTAATTACATATATTCCTTCTGAAGACCATTTAACATAGGTTGTAACATTACACTATTTATTTCACTTAAGTATGTACTCTTTAATATTTGTCGGAATGAATTTGTCACAAATGATTAGAGGAGATACTTGAAGTATACCCGTAAAATAGTAAATGCTCTTTGCAATACAATAAAATTTTCATGCAAAAGTCATAGCTGCAAAATAATTATAAATATCTTCCAATAATTGTCAATGGATCTTTTGCTGAAATCCTGATTCCAATTTTATGAAATGTGATATATTTAATTCGAAATATCAATATTTCGTAATTTCTTTCTATATATTTTTAGCAACAAATACACTGATGGTTGGAGAACCCCATAAGGTTCTATGGGCCCGATTTCGGCTTGAATTGGTTCATTCAACTCATCCTCTATTTACATTAAAAAGTATGTTTTTCTAAATATAGACTTCAGTTACCACCATTTTCAAATAGTAGAGTCACATTTTCTTCTCGCGTTCTATGGGACCGATTTTACCGGGAATTGGTTCATTCAACTACCCCTTTAATTACATTCAAAAGTATTTTATCCTAAATATAGATTTCAGTTACTACCATTTGCGAACAGTGACGTCGCAATCTTTCCTCGGGCTCTATGTGCTCGATTACTATTGAAATTGTTTCCTTTAATTCTGCTTTATTTACATTTAAAAGTATGTTTTACTAAATATAGGCTTTAGTTACTACCATTTTCGAACATTAACGTCGCATTCTTTTCTCGCGTACTATACACTCGATTTCAACGGGAATTGGCCCTTTCAACATCCCCTTTAGTTACATTTCAAAGAATGTTTTCCTATATATAAACTTCAGTTAAAAGCATTTTAGAACAGTAACGTCGCATTCTTTTATCGGATTCTGTGGGACCCATTTCAACGGGAATTGGTTCCTTCAACAGGAATTAGGCTTCAAACTTTTAGCGTCATATATTTTTATTTTTCCTTCCGCGATTATCATTGAGATTTTTTTCTTTTTTGGGTTACGCGTACATTTTTGCGTTCATGAAAGGATTTCGGTTACAATGTTTTAGTCCACTATAGCAAATTTTTTCTGAGACTTTTAACTTTGCAGCATTTTTTTTCCATATTAGTAAAACGAATCCGGTTTTAATCTCTTAACACAATATTTTAAATTTTGTCCTCTTTTCAATAAAGGTTATTCAGTATTAATACGGCGATTTTTCGACATTCATAAAATAAATCGTATTTTAATATTTTAGCCCAATATATAGTAAACTTTGTCCTCTGGGACTTCTGAAATAAGTTTTCATGACTTTTGAGCGTTTTCTCACGATTAACTACAATTTTCTCACATTATTAAAAGGAATCCGGTTTCAAGTTCTAGCTCAAAATAGTAAATTGTATTCTATTTTCAATAAAATGTATTTGGACAAACATTTGCAACGATTTTTAGAGTGTTTTCGCGTTTCGTGCTATTTTTTCACGCTCAGCTAGTACATATATATTTTGGTTGAATTAAAAGTTTGATCAGAATTTCTAAATACTTCTCTATATAATTTTTAATAATTATTTGTAATTAAAATATAAAAACTTTTAAAAGAAGGACAGTGAAAGTTTTTTTTTTATTTTTTATTTAAATGACAGTTTTTGTAACTTTATTGCTGATACAACATTGTTTTTTTTTTCAGATTTGATTAAAAAAAAGAAGTATATTTATTTTGGCATTTTAAATGTAATTATGAGGGAAAAAAATGTTGTATATACTAACTAGTCGGATGCATCAATCCCAAAACTTTCTTCTATTTCACACAAGTTTCGCATACACTAAAAAGAATCAGCACCGATTTATATCAAGGATATTATCTAACTGAATCTAAAGTTTTATTTAATGTCGTGCATTAGTGCTTGAGATAGAGCACCCACAAAAGTTTTGTCACATACATACAGACAGACAGACAGTCACAGACTCACAGACAGACATTTTCTAAAAACAGTCAAATCGTGTTCAGGACCTTCTAAAACGTAAATCCGTCGGAAATTTTGTGAAATCCAATATTTTCTTCTTGTAAAGATGGAAGAAAATAAAAAGGGAACGAAGCTTTTTTCCATAAAATTAAATGATTTAAAATTGTAAAAGTAATTGCAAAATTAAACGATAAAAATGTAAACTTTTAAAAATTGTCAATTATTATATTTTTTCATAAATCAAACTATACTAATAAAATAGTAATAATATCATATAATCAGTCTTTGAAATGTTCAGTACTGAATATAAATATAAGAAATCGATCATTAATAAATGGATCTTGATATTAGTACCAAACATTTCTTCATTTGTGTTTAATACAAATTTATACTTCTGATGCATTTTTCTTAGAAATATGTAAAAAGTAAATAAATAAATAAAATTTCATTTGAATTTATTACTGAATCAGTACTGTTTTATAACATCATCGAAAGTATTTATTTTGTTTTAATTGAAAGTCTCATTCTTAATATAATTACATTCCCCCTTCGCAACAAGATATTTCAGTAAAATATAGATTAAACCAAGTTCTTTTCATAGAACTTCCTTTGTGTTCTGTAGTAAAACTATTTTTTAAGTAATTATTAATTTTGGAGCAAAATTAATCAATTTCAATTTCAAATACAATCTTTAGAATTTTAATATTTTTCATCACTTTATATTCTGCTTTCCTTTGAAATTAAATATATTCCACATTAAGTTTCTAAACATTTCAAGAGAATTTACATATTACATTTTCACTGATCACCATTATTTGAAAAGTTTAAATATGCTTGAAAACAGTGTAGATGAAGGAGACAAGTTTCATTAAAATTCTTTCGTAGCATTAGATTTATTGAGGGACATACATATATTTTACTTCATTAAAATATACAAAATTTTGTATTCAATGCAAATTATTCTTCATCTAAAATATATATCCTTATTACATATTAATTGAAAAGTCTAGATGAACACATAAAATTTGTAATTGATTTGAGATTCAATGGATTCAACAACCTATTTATAAAATATTTCTAAGGATTTGTGTTAATTTATCGTTAATATTGAAAATCATTTTTAAACCAGAATCAAAAATGTTTTGGAACAAAGAAGATGTTTCTTCTTTAGTTGAAGGAAATACTTAATGAAGACACTAATGACAAAATTAATAAATATTATAATACCAGGAATATACACAGAAGTGTATAAAGAGTGTGATTTTGTAATACTTTCGTAATATAAAGAGTTACAATTTAAATTTTGAATTCGGAGAAATAATCCTTGGTATTTTTAAAATGCTCTGAAAATGCTTTGATATATTAAAGAAATAAGGCAGCAAGAATAGCGTAAATGTGTTTATAAAATATTTCTAGGCGATTTTATTAATTTAATTTTAAAATTAAAATTATCTGTAATATGTAAGAGATGTTTTGTAAATACCTAAATTTAATTTTCAAGCAGATAAAATCGCATTGTAACCTTATTACGTAAACGTGAATAAGTATATCTACAAAATTTCTTTTCCATTCTATACATAGCAAATATAAATCGCTTACCAGCTTTCATCTAATACGAAATACATTTGGAATATAAGAAATAATCATAAAAGTATAATGTCTAAATCGAGTTTCTTAATGACTAAAATATCCTTAAAGTTTGACTTTCAAGTTGTTAAAACTGCTTCATGTGACAATCGTTTTACTTTACATGAAGTTTTATGAAACCCACTTTGTTAAATTTCTTGCTATACGAGTTTTAATTGCTGAAATAATAATATATAATTTAGTACAATTGAGTAAAATACAATTGAGCGTAATTTATACTCTTTTATATACTTGATAAGGAATGTGCGTCAAACATTACTTATCTTGAGTGTGTCAGTATTGAGCCAAGTCCCAATAATTGACTAGAGAGACAAAAAACACTTTAGAAACAAATGCACGGATATGATAATTTTGGTTGATAGAAACTATGTATATAAATTATCTAATTTAGACATTTTCTACCAATCAAACTGACATTTCTGTGTATAACATCTATTGTACTTGCATTATTAATCTGGGTAGGTTTATTAGGGAAATGTAGAAGTAAATTTTTGGAATAAATAATAATTAAAATTAACAACCAAGAAAATCTGTAATGTTTTTAGTAAGAAAAATATTATTCCAACATATCCAATATTGTTAGCTATTTGCGATATAATTTCTTATATCCTATCTATTATCCTATAATAACTGATAATATAAACAAAACGTAGCTTTGAATAACCATAAAATTGAACGAGATGTAAAACTGCAATAGTATGTCCGCATGTTGATTGACACCTGGATTGAAGAGTATGGTACACTCAGAAATTGGTAAGTTTTGTTTCCAAGAGCCCTTATATAATCCATGGAGTTTGCATTGGATTTATGCCAAACAAAGAATAAATCTAATTTTTATTTTTTTAATTAGTCCCGAATATACCCAAGAAGTTTTATATAAAAAAATTATATTGTCACATTTTGTATCGTAATTATTTATTAAAAATCTTCCTAACTATACGACAAACGTTAGTTGATCTGCTAAACACTTTCAGACCTTCTTTTATCTAATGACTTTATATGAAAAATTTGTTCCAACATTTTGACATCCATAACCGGCTCAATAGTACAGTTAGGCGACTTGATGGAGATTTTACATACAAAATCGGCAATGTATTTGATGTTCTTATTTTCATTTAATGTTTTTTCCTGTAATTTTTCCGGTGCCTTTTATTTAGATTAGCTTTCAATAATAAAAAAAGAAAAAAAGAAAAAAAGAGAATAATGATCTATGTAAATTATTAAACTGATTTATTGCGCTGAATTTGCACTTCACTTACTTCGTGCTATTTATAGGCAAAGGGCCCCGGCTTTCGCTTTAACTACGGATTCAAGATTTTTTGCTGACTTCTGATTTAAAGGAGTAGGTGGGGGAAAATCCCAGCGTTGCAATGATTTCACAGTTTAAAACAGAACTAACAAATATGGTATTATTTACTGAATATCGATTAATTTAATTTTACTTTAATTTCGTAATCTATTTTACTTTAATTTCATAATAGCTAATTAAGGAGTTATTAATTATATTACTGAAGGAAGATGTGCGCGAAACGTGTCACTTGATTTAAATATCATCGCAATTAAAAAAAAAATTTCGATGATGTGGTTTACATTAATAAGAAGAATGCATGAAAAGATTATCTTATTTTAATTAATAATTTTACAAAAATCTCGAACCATTTCTGTACCAAAAATTATATTTTTTTATTTAAAGAAATTAATAATTTACTTTGTCTCTAAGTTTATTTTGTTTGAAAAATATAAAAGCTTTTTTTTTTAATTTTGAGTACAAAATTTGGGAATACTTTAAATTGCGTATACCAAAATAATTAAGGTGTGAAAAATAAATTTTCGCTTTTATGCATTCATTTAAGACAGTTCTGAAAAAAAAAAAAATAATGAAAATAATCCTTTCTACCCTAAAAAAAAAACAAATTAGGAAAGCGTCTCGTGTATTTGGCACCTATAGTTAAGTGTATAATATTTCCGCCTGACATCTGACGTGACCGACGTGTACGTTGCATACATCTCAAACCGTGCATAAAAAATGAACTCTTTAAGCAGAATAATTTATTTCTTTAGCTGTTGGGATATGGAATATTGAATACTTTTGAGCCGATAATATATAAAAATTTTAGTCTTTATTTTCTATTTTACAATATATAGTTAGAAATTTTTATAAAGTATATTATGTTCACATATGGCATAATTCCATATTATACGTTTTACCATTAATGATGAATTCTTATCAGTGTTTCTAAATTTGTGAGTCAACTAAGTATTCGTAGCTGTGTTTTAACTTAGGTATTATACGAGGGTCGATCCAGAAATAAGGTTCCCAAAGAGCTCCAGAAGCCCGGGAAGGTGTGAGGCGAAATACGGTAACAGCGTTGCGCGCGGATTGTCCCGCACTCACGAATCCCCGGGCCGCGCGCATATTCGCCGTTCCCAACCGTCAGGGAAAAAATAACAAATTGCGCATGCGTCAAAACTTAGAGATTGAAAATCTTAGGCTACAAAACGTGAAGAAAGTTGCCAGATTGGCGTTTTTAGCGTATCAGGAGTGACATTTCGATCAACATTTATTTCATTATTTTTTCTGTGAACAGATACCATTTATATATAGGTGTGTTTTAATAAGCCAATTAATTTTTTTTCTCTTAGTGTTTATTATTTTTAATTATCTGCAAACTATTTATTTTTTAAATAATTAAACGCAATTTAGCGAAATTTGACCACCTTTACCCATGAAGAAAGATTGATTTTAACAGAAGGAATTGCAAATAATACAAAACTTATTTAAAATTGTATTTTTATTTATTTTATAATTTCCTAAGTTAATTATTTTATTTATTTTTTTACCTCTGCTGTGGGAAAGTAGTATGATATTTTAAAAATATTTAGTACCAACGCTTATGAAATTATTTTTTATTCAATAGATAAAGATATAAATTTATGCAAATGAGCTTATCAGTAAATAACTTAAATGTATTGTTTAAACTTTATTGTTATTTAATAATAACAATGTTAGTTTTTTAAATCTTGTATGTTCTAATTGAAAATTGGTATTGCTTTAAATTAACATAAAAAAATAAACAATGCATATAATTTAAATTAAATTGAAATAGTTTGTGATTTTTACAAAATTAATAGTTATTTGTTTATTTTTTGCATTCTATCTTTAATATATATTTTATTACCTATTAAATACAATTTAGTGAGTATTTTACTATTGTCTTTCGATATAACATGTAGGAAATGATTCTTTTGATTGTCTTATAAACAATTAAAATCTCTATTTAGATAATTATAAGATCCTTTTAATAATTACTTTCTCTTTTGATCATTGGACACAGATTGTAGCACAAAAGACACTTTATGGATATATATATAATTCCATATTCCATTTTGATCATATTTAATTCTTAAATGGTAAAATATATTTATTTAAAAATTTTTATTTATACTTTTTAACACTTTTCAACATAGTTGAAAAGTGTTTATGAATTTTGTTTGTCTGTCCGTTAACTCGCGTAAATGCAGTAGAGTAGGATTGGTAATGTATACATATGCTCAATAATGATATACATTATTGAGGTTTATCATAGCATGTTTGGTAATGAAAATGAAGCGTGTAGCATTTATATTTCCTTTACAGGGGCACCCAAAAGTATTCCGTTACATTATGGTCTATGTGGAAAAATAATTCACGTTGTATTTTATTAGTGTTACACTGTTTTAAACATAATGAAATTTATATAATTGAGGTGCACTAGAAGAAGGTTACTATAGAATATGTTATGTGTAGCATTCAGAGTACGTTTACACAGCAGCTCAAAAATATTTCTTTATTTACTGAGTTAAAGAACTTACAAGTGTATATGCAGCTGAAGTAAGTTTATTTATTTAGATATAGTTTCTGGAGATTGTAAAGTAGATATAGATATTTTTCTTAATATCTTCCCAGTTTTGATTCTTTTTCTTCTATGATCAACTATAATAGATAATAAATTGTTATATATTTGATAATTTTTATTATTATCAAATTTAATATAATAATACAATAATATCTCGATTACTATAATATAATTTTCAGATAATTAAATTGATAATAACAAATAAAACTTATCACAATTATTAAATTTACAATGGTGTTTTAGGACTTATGAAAATTTCCTGTGGTATTTTACTCTTTTGTGAATCTGATGACTGGAACTTCAAATTGCAATTGATATATTTTAAATCTGTCCCCTGCCTTAGTCATAATCACTACTTTATTAAGATATTTAAATGAAAGAGTTTATTGAATTATTTTACCAATACTGCTAGTATGTTACATTTTATAAACTTATTTATTATCATTATTAACTTATTATTATTAAATGTTATCAAATATTAATAATAAATAAATAAAATATTTTTATTATTTTATCAATGTAAATAGAAAAGAGGTAGCATTTTATCATTACTGCTAGTATGTGATATTTTATAAATTTTATTTATTATCACTATTAACGTATCATTAAATATTATCAAATATTAATATTTTTACTATTTTATCAATGTAAATAGAAAAGAGGTAATATTTTATAACCATAATTACAAAAGATATTTCATCTTCATTATTAAAAAATAATATTTATAATAAATTTTATCAATAAATTTATAATATTAAGAGAGATTATAAATTTATTTATATATTATAGATAAAATTTATTATAAGTATTACCGCTTTTCTATTTACATTGATAATAATAATATTACTATTTGATAACACTTAATAATGAGTTAATAATGATAATAAATAAATATTACAAAATATAACATACTAGCAGTAAAGAAAAAATAATCCAATGAGCTCTTTCATTTAAATATCTTAATAAAGTAGTAATTATGAAAAAGGAAGGAGACGGATTTAAAATACATCAATTGATAATTCAGGTTTCAGTCACCAGATTCACTAAAGAGTAAAATATCACAGAAAAATCTTATAAGTCCTAAAACACCATTGTAAATTTAATAATAATAATTTTTATTTGTTATTAGCAATTTAATTATCTGTAAATTAAATTATAGTACATATCAATATCAACAGTAATAATTTGATAGTAATCGAGATATTATTGTATTATTATATTATATTTGATAATAATAATAAATTATCAAATAAATAACAATTTATTATCTAGTATAGTTAATATTATTATTTATTTGTAAATCAGATTAAAGTTGATCATTGAAGAAAAATAATCAAAACTGAAAAGATATTAACAAAAATATCTACATGCATTTTGCAATCTTCAGAAACTATATCTAATTAAATAAACTTACTTCTGCTGCATATCCACTTGTATGTTCTTTAACTCGATAAATTGTATTATTTTCATCATTTTTGAAAGAAATATACGTATATTGTTCAAGTAAATTCATTATTACGTAAGCTATAAACTGTATCACCAACTGACTTGCACGTGTTCACACAATAATTGGAAAGCCAAGCCAAAAGTAATCGCCAACTTGATATATGCAGTAACCTCATAAACCCGGTTCTTGCGCACGCGCAATTTGTTATTTTTTCTCTGACGGTTGGGAATGGCGAATATGCGGGCCACGCTTCGCTGCGTCGCTCATTCTTAGCCTCAGCAGCCGTCCGAGATGGATGTTCCCATTGTTGATCCCGCCAAGTGCGCGATTCGTTCTGTAATTCGCTTTTTGCACGCCAAAGGGACTCTCCCCGTCCAGAACCGCCTGCGAGGACGACTGACAACCGGTGTAACGTTGCTTCACGACGACTCCCGACCTCACGTCTCCCGTCAAATCCAGGAACTTTTGACACAATTTGGGTGGACTGTCATGTCCCACCCAACTTACAGTCCGAACCTAGTGATTATCATTTGTTCTCCAAGTTATAGGAACACTTGGGTGGCCAACGCTTCCGGAGCGATGATGACGTCAAAGAAGTTGTGAAACGCTTCCTCAACGGGTTGGCGCCGGAGTTCTAGACATTGGGATACAGAAATTGGAGTACCGT